>CM035435.1:5706378-6233878 GCA_020310875.1 Ceratopteris richardii | reverse complement strand
ATTTTGAAGGGAAAACACAACCAAATTATGGAGGAGGACTAGAATTTATTGGGCAACTGAGGAAAGAACTAGAGGCATTGACAATGCAACAAAATCACCAAGAAGAGAAGGTCTTGCCACCGCTATGTCACATTGATGATGAAGTAGCCCAACTTCGCCACGAGTTAGAATATTTGCAGACCACTCAGGATATAAGAAGGTAGATTTGGTATACATTATGTGACAACAATGGACATTCTAATGCTAATTTTCCTAACAAGGTAAGCTGTCAATTTTGTGGAAAGGACGGCCATGGAGTTAGAGACTGTTAGTACCTCAAGGGTACACAACAACGAGGTAACCCTCAAGATCTGGATTCATATTATGCTAGTACTTCAAATGCACATAATAGAGAGGAGAATAGTACAATGAAGCCTAGATATAATAGGCCATTGATGTGTTATCGCTGTGATGAGTATGGCCATATGCAAAATAGGTGGTCCCTTCTAGAAGATGCACCTCCTTGTCAGCATTGTCGAGAAGCCAAGGATCACTATACCAAAGATTGCCCAAGAAGCCGCCCCGCTCCAATTCACATAATTGCAGTCTCTCCACAAGTGGAAGGTATGACCACTCAGTCTAATGCTGTTTCATCTTCTTCAATGCCCATGATGACTAGAGCCAGATAAGCGGCAGCAACCCGTAGAGAGGAACAAGAAGGACTCCAGGATAAAGAGGAGGAAAAGAAGGTTGGGTGGAAGAGCCAAGCATATATTGAAGGAAGTTATGAAAAGATGGCTACTTCACTAAGGGACCAACCAACAAATCTGCAACAAGACACACATGAGGTAAACATTGAGCAGATCTTGAAAGGTGTTCATCACAAGGTTAGTCTGTATGAACTCATAAAGATGGATTCCAAAATAAGGGGTGACTTATTACAGATTATACACTCTGCTCACTTAAGCCTATTACCTAACATAGATGGTTTCATGGTTGATTTTCCCCCTGCACCCCTGGCAGACTCCCAAAGGTCCAGGTTATCTGTTTTTATAAAGGATGAAGCTCTCACAGATGTGATCATAGATGGAGGCTTTGGCATCAATTTAATGCCAGATTTCACAATGAGGAAACTGAATTTGAACCCCACTAAGATGGCACCCTTTACAGTTACACTAGCAGATCAACATCGGGTTACGCCACTTGGCGTTATTGAAAAGGTACTGATGATAGTACAGGGTTGTCACTTTTTAGACTCTGTTGTTATTGCACTTCTACAAGAGACTTCTTACCCTTTACTCCTAGGGAGGCCTTGGCTAAGGCACGCAAAAGCTTTGCAAGATTGGGGGAAAAAGAAACTGTGCATTTCAACAAACACCAATAGCCAACTACAACTACATTTGGAAGAAGGATTCGACTCAGGGAAAACTACTGGGTATACTGTGGACACTCAGGTAATGCCCTCTCTACCCCAAGAAGAAGATACATTATTGAATTGGATGATGGAAAGTACAGAGTGTTGCATGGTGGAAATCAATGAAATAGAGGAAGAAGTTGCACATGAAGGAGTTGCAAGAAAAGGCCATGAAGTTCACAAGGAGTTGGAGAAGAAGAGTTTGCAGGAGAATACAAACTTTGAAATGGAAACAAATATAGAAGTTTCAAGGAAGGAAAGTTATGAGCCTGAGTGTAGAGAAGACCTTCCTTTTTCTGATATACCTCAAGGGTGGACCAGAGAACATATTGTAGAATATACGGTAAAGTTGGAAATTACAAAACTAGAAGAAGCAGGTATAATTGTTCCAGTAAAACATTCCAGGTGGCTTACTTCTATGGTTATTGTACCCAAGAAAAATAGTAGAAAAATAAGAGTCTATGTTGATTTTCGTGCCTTGAATAAGGTAACTGTTCAATATCGATTTCCTCAACCCTTCACAGAGCAAGTACTTGAGGAAGTAGTTGGACACACTTTGCATAGCTTTCTGGATGGTTTTAGTCGCTACAATCAGATAGTGATCCATCCTGATGATAGGGATAAAACCTCATTTGTTACTCCATAGGGCACTTATGTCTATACCTGCATGGCTTTCGGCTTGAAAAATGCACCAGCTTCATTTAATAGAACAATGTATCTAATATTCGGCAAGTGGTTAACAACTTTTTTGCGCATTTTCATGGATGAGGTTTCAGTGTTTTTAGGCACAGATAGGAGAGCAGCACTTCAAGATTTCCATGATCATTTGGAAAATCTAAAGGAAATCTTTGAGCAAGGTCTCAGAACAGGTTTGAAGTTAAATCCTGCTAAATGTCACTTTTTGGTTACTAAGGGCACTCTTCTTGGTCACATAGTATCTGCTGAAGGGATAAACGGTTGACCTTGCAAAAGTTAGTGCTATCCTCTCCATGCCTATTGCACAAACCCCAAAGGAAGTGCAAAGTTTTTTGGGTCATGCAAGATGTCATAGAAGATTCATAGGAATGTACTCAAAAATAGCTAAGCCCATATCAAGGCTTACCAGTAAAGAGGTCCCTTTCGCATGGAGTTCTAAAGCTGAGAAATCATTTTGTGAACTAAAATTAAGGTTATGTACTACTCCAATTTTAAGTGTTCCTAACTGGTCATTGGAGTTTCATGTGCATATAGATGCCAGTCTTCATGCTGCTAGTGCGGTTTAGCTCAACCATTTTCAGACAAGGTTGATAGACCTATCTCCTATGCCAATAGACTACTCACCAAGGCAGAACGAAACTACAGTATGACCAAAAGGAAAGGTTTGGCTATTGTATTTGCTCTTCAAAAGTTTGGGCATTACCTTCTCGGTGTACATTCTATAGTCATATCTGACCATCAACCTTTGAAGTACTTGATAAATAAGCGTAGACTCTCTCTCTCTCTCTCTCTCTCTCTCTCTCTCTCTCTCTCTCTCTCTCTCTCTCTCTCTCTCTCTCTCTCTCTCCCTCTCTCCCTTCCCCTCCCCTGCAACCCCCACCTCCTTCTCGTGTGGCCCGCTCAGCACACTCCCCCCCACCCTCTCTCTCTCTCTCTCCCTCTCTCTCTCTCTATCTATCTCTCCCCCCTCCCCGTAGCCCCCACCTCTTTCCCCGTGCGGCCTCCTCAGCCACTCCCCCCACCACCCCCTCTCCCTCTCTCTCTCTCATATCGTACATGCTTTGGCAAAAGTTCTTGATCTTTTGATGTTGTTACGTTGATGCTTTTCTAGTATGAAGAAGATGACTCTTCCAATTAGGGAATGCATTGGGCTCTTGGATTGGTGGAGTTAGAATCAACCGTCCATCCCACCATCCCTCCATCCACACCACCCACCATCTCTCATACTCAATAGGTAAGGATCAAAAGCTTCTACAAGAATCATGTGAAGAATGCGCTTCTGAGGGTCACTCCAATATCATGAGCAGCACATAATGAGAATCTCAGCTTGCATGCAAAAGTGACAGTAAAAGTGTAAGTGGATGAATGACTGTTGCCACCAACCATTCGTGATGGTTGCCTATTCTTGAGGTTCCAATTCAAAATTGGTGGCATATTTGATCTACCCCTCCAATTTTTGTGCAATCAATCGGTGCATATTTAGTGAACGTGGGAAATTTGTAGGGCCCTCTTGGCCTGTTGGAGCCGATAAAGGTAATAGACTAGTACTTATTGGGAATACACACGTATACACACATACACGTACGGGGCTTATTCCAGCATCTCTTTGGGTCCTCTCTTTGCAAGCTGTGGCTACAAGCCTATTGTAGGAAGTCACTCAATGGTGAAGATACAGAGTGTGGGCTTCCTAGTGGAGGGCTAAAAGCACTATAGTGTAAAGAAAGTGGCTTGGATTCATCATTCAGTATGAGTCGGTGGTACTTTTGTGCTCTTCCCCTTAGAGCAAGTCTTCATACCTTTGTACTGAGATGTGCCAGCCTGCATTTAGTTGTGTTCATTGTGTGTACGGGATGGATCTCTTGTACTGATTCTTTTAGAGTATCAACTTTTAGAGCATTCCTTTTGCTTATATTGATTACAGAGTATCAACTTTTAGAGCATTCCTTTTTCTTATATTGTAATCACCTTTTCCAACTAAGGAGTGGTTTCAGGCTTAACTATTGTAATTTGTCTCTAATCTTTCTGAGTATTTACAATATTGTGCAATTATTGTTATCTGCCTACTCACAGAAGTGTTAAAGGGTATATTTCCCTAAGGAGAACCTTCCTTGAGTAGGTCAAGTACTGGAACTGCAAGCTGCATGCTCGTGATAAAAATAGATACCCCAGTACCTCCTCTATAATTTGGCATGCCTGTTGGAACCCTTGCATTTCTCTGAGAGGCCCTGAGCATAGTAAATAGTCCTTTTCCATTATTTTCTCCCCTATTTCACCTTGCAATAAAGTACATGACCCATACTCGTGCAAGTTCCACACCTTTAAGGGACAAGCTTATAAGGATGCTGATGATCATATAAGGAGACTCATCTCCCTGTGTCGTGGAAAAGGTCTCCAAAATAGAGAGGATGCAATGTTGGTACTCTTCCCATCCACATTGGAAGGCCTTGCTGACAAATGGTACAATCAATATGCAGATGGCCATTTTGCTACATGGGAGGCTTTACAGACGGCCTTCTCACAGACATTTCAACCAAGTGACTCCTCGGAAAGAGCTCTAGATCAGCTAGAGAACCTAAGGCTAAGATGAGGTAAATCCTTTCATGAACTTCACACTAGGACAAAAGCACTTGTTGCACATCTGCCACATGCTCCAGGTGATTTCTTGGTTTAAAAATGGATAGAAAAAGCTCTGCCCAAGTCATCTCAGCAGAAGCTCCATGAGTCTCTCAAATTCGATGCAACCCTTAATGATTTTGTTGCAGCAGCATCACGCATTGAAGAAGCTAGGCAACATTTTTAAGGGGAAACACAACCAAATTATGCAGCAGGACTAGAACCTATTGGGCAACTGAGGAAAGAACTAGAGGCATTGACAATGCAACAAAATCACCAAGAAGAGAAGGTCTTGCCACCGCTACGTCACACTGATGATGAAGTAGCCCAACTTCGCCACGAGTTAGAAGATTTGTAGACCACTCAGGATATAAGAAGGCAGATTTGGTGTACAATATGTAACAACAATGGACATTCCAATGCTAATTTTCCTAACAAGGTAAGCTGTCAATTTTGTGGAAAGTACGGCCATGGAGTTAGAGACTATTACTACCTCAAGGGTACACAACAACGAGGTAACCCTCAAGCTCTGGATTCATATTATGCTAGTACTTCAAATGCACATAATAGAGAGGAGAATATTACAATGAAGCCTAGATATAATAGGCCATTGATGTGTTATCGCTGTGATGAGTATGGCCATATGCAAAATAGGTGTTCCCTTCTAGAAGATGCACATCCTTGTCAGCATTGTCCAGAAGCCAAGGATCACTATACCAAAGATTTCCCAAGAAGCCCCGCTCCAATTCACATGATTGTAGTCTCTCCACAAGTGGAAGGTATGACCACTCAGTCTTATGTTGTTTCATCTTCTTCAATGCCCATGATGACTAGAGCCAGATAAGCGGTAGCAACCCGTAGAGTGGAACAAGAAGGACTCTAGGATAAAGAGGAGGAAAAGAAGGTTCGGTGGAAGAGCCAAGCATATATTGAAGGAGCTTATGAAAGGATGGCTACTTCACTAAGGGACCAACCAACAAATCTGCAAGAAGACACACATGAGGTAAACATTGAGCAGATCTTGAAAGGTGTTCATCACAAGGTTAGTCTGTATGAAGTCATAAAGATGGATTCAAAAATAAGGGGTGACTTATTAAAGATTATACACTCTGCTCACTTAAGCCTATTACCTAACATAGATGGTTTCATGGTTGATTTTCCCCCTGCACCCCTGGTAGACTACCAAAGGTCAAGGTTATCTGTTTTTATAAAGGATGAAGCTCTCATAGATGTGATCATAGATGGAGGCTCTGGCATCAATTGGATGCCAGATTTCACAATGAGGAAACTGAATTTGAACCCCACTAAGATGGCACCCTTTACAGTTACACTAGCAGATCAACATCGGGTTACGCCACTTGGCATTATTGAAAAGGTACTGATGATAGTACAGGGTTGTCACTTTTTAGACTTTGTTGTTATTGCACTTCCACAAGAGACTTCTTACCCTTTACTCCTAGGGAGGCCTTGGCTAAGGCACGCAAAAGCTTTGCAAGATTGGGGAAAAAGAAACTGTGGATTTCAACAAACACCAATAGCCAACTGCAACTACATTTGCAAGAAGGATTCGACTCAGGGAAAACTACTGGGTATACTGTGGACACTCAGGTAGTGCCCTCTCTACCCCAAGAAGAAGAAACATTATTTAATTGGATGATGGAAAGTACAGAGTGTTGCATGGTGGAAATCAATGAAATAGAGGAAGAAGTTGCAGATGAAGGAGTTGCAAGAAAAGGCCATGAAGTTCACAAGGAGTTGGAGAAGGAGAGTTTGCAGGAGAATACAAACTTTGAAATGGCAACAGATATAGAAGTGTCAAGGAAGGAAAGTTATGAGCCTGAGTGCAGAGAAGACATTCCTTTTTCTGATATACCTCAAGGGTGGACCGGAGAACATATTGTAGAATATACGGTAAAGTTGGAAATTACAAAACTAGAAGAAGCAGGTATAATTGTTCCAGTAAAACATTCCAGGTGGCTTCCTTCAATAGTTATTGTACCCAAGAAAAATAGTAGAAAAATAAGAGTCTATGTTGATATTTGTGCCTTGAATAAGGTAACTGTTCAATATCGATTTCCTCAACCCTTCACAGAGCAAGTACTTGAGGAAGTAGCTGGACACACTTTGCATAGCTTTCTGGATGGTTTTAGTCGCTACAATCAGATAGTGATCCATCATGATGATAGGGACAAAACCTCCTTTGTTACTCCATAGGGCACTTATGTCTATACCTGCATGGCTTTCGGCTTGAAAAATGCACCAACTTCATTTAATAGAACAATGTATCTAATAATGGGCAAGTGGTTAACAACTTTTCTGTGCATTTTCATGGATGAGGTTTCAGTGTTTTCAGGCACACACAGAAGAGCAGCACTTCAAGATTTCCATGATCATTTGGAAAATCTAAAGGAAATCTTTGAGCAATGTCTCAGAACAAGTTTGAAGTTAAATCCTGCTAAATGTCACTTTTTGGTTACTAAGGGCACTCTTCTTGGTCACATAGTATCTGCTGAAGGGATAACGGTTGACCTTGCAAAAGTTAGTGCTATCCTCTCCATGCCTATTCCACAAACCCCAAAGGAAGTGCAAAGTTTGATGGGTCATGCAGGATGCCATAGAAGATTCATACGAATGTATTCAGAAATAGCTAAGCCCATATCAAGGCTTACCAGTAAAGAGGTCCCTTTCGCATGGAGTTCTAAAGTTGAGAAATCATTTTGTGAACTAAAATTAAGGTTATGTACTGCTCCACTTTTAAGTTTTCCTAACTGGTCATTGGAGTTTCATGTGCATATAGATGCCAGTCTTCATGCTGCTGGTACGGTTTTAGCTCAACCATTTTCAGACAAGGTTGATAGACCTATCTCCTATGCCAATAGACTACTCACCAAGGTAGAACAAAACTACAGTATGACCAAAAGGGAAGGTTTGGCTATTGTATTTGCTCTTCAAAAGTTTGGGCATTACCTTCTCGGTGTACATTCTATAATCATATCTGACCATCAACCTTTGAAGTACTTGATAAACAAGCCTAATCTCTCTCTCTCTCTCTCTCTCTCTCTCTCTCTGTCTCTCTCTCTCTCTCTCTCTCTGTATCTCTCTCTATCTCTCCCTCCCCCTCCCCTGCAACCCCCACCTCCTTCTCGTGTGGCCCGCTCAGCACACTGCCTGCCACTCTCTCTCTCTCTCTATCTCTCTCTCTCTCTATCTATCTCTCCCCCCCCCTCCCCGTAGCCCCCACCTCTTTCCCCGTGCGGCCTCCTCAGCCACTCCCCCCGCCACCCCCTCTCCCTCTCTCTCTCTCTCATATCGTACATGCTTTGGCAAAAGATCTTGATCTTTTGATGTTGTTACATTGATGCTTTTCTAGTATGAAGAAGATGACTCTTCCAATTAGGGAATGCATTGGGCTCTTGGATTGGTGGAGTTAGAGTCAACCGTCCATCCGACCATCCCTCCATCCACAACACCCACCATCTCTCATACTCAATAGGTAAGGATAAAAAGCTACTACAAGAATTATGTGAAGAATGTGCTTCTGAGGGTCATTCCAATATCACAAGCAGCACATAATGAGAATCTCAGCTTGCATGCAAAAGTGACAGTAAAAGTGTAAGTGGATGAATGACTGTTGCCACCAACCATTCGTGATGGTTGCCTATTCTTGGGGATCCAATTCAAAATTGGTGGCATATTTGATCTACCCCTCCAATTTTTGTGCAATCAATCGGTGCATATTTAGTGAACGTGGGAAATTTGTAGTGCCCTCTTGGCCTATTGGAGCCGATAAAGGTAATAGACTAGTACTCATTGGGGATACACACATATACACACATACACGTACGGGTCTTATTCCAACATCTCTTTGGGTCCTCTCTTTGCAAGCTGTGGCTACAAGCCTATTGTAGGAAGTCACTCAATGGTGAAGATACAGAGTGTGGGCTTCCCAGTGGAGGGCTAAAAGCACTATAGTGTAAAGAAAGTGGCTTGGATTCGTCATTCAGTATGAGTTGGTGGTACTTTCGTCCTCTTCCCCTTAGAGCAAGTCTTCATACCTTTGTACTGAGATGTGCCAGCCTGCATTTAGTTGTGTTCATTGTGTGTACGGGATGGATCTCTTGTACTGATTCTTTTAGAGTATCAACTTTTAGAGCATTCCTTTTGCTTATATTGATTACAGAGTATCAACTTTTAGAGCATTCCTTTTTCTTATATTGTAATCACCTGTTCCAAATAAGGAGTGGTTTCAGGCTTAACTATTATAATTTGTCTCTAATCTTTCTGAGTATTTACAATATTGTGCAATTATTGTTATCTGCCTACTCACAGAAGTGTTAAAGGGTATATTTCCCTAAGGAGAACCTTCCTTGAGTAGGTGAAGTACTAGAAGTGCATGCTGCATGCTCCTGATAAAAATAGATACCCCAATACCTCCTCTACAGTTTGGCATGCTTGCTGGAGCCCTTGCGTTTCTGTGAGAGGCCCTGAGCATAGTAAATAGTCCTTTTCCATTATTTTCTCCCCTATTGCACCTTGCAAGCAGGTACATGACCCATACTCGTGCAAGTTCCACACCTTTAAGGGACAAGCTTATGAGGATGCTGATGATCATATGAGGAGACTCATCGCCCTATGTGGTGGAAAAGGTCTCCAGAATATAAAGGATGCAATGTTGGTACTCTTCCCATCCACATTGGAAGGCCTTGCTGACAAATGGTACAATCAATATGTAGATGGCCATTTTGCTACATGGGAGGCTTTAAAGACGCCCTTCTCACAGACATTTCAACCAAGTGACTCCTGGGAAAGAGCTCTAGATCAGCTAGAGAACCTAAGGCTAAGATGAGGTGAATCCTTTCATGAACTTCACACTAGGACAAAAGAACTTGTTGCACGTCTGCCACATGCTCCAGGTGATTTCTTGGTTAAAAAATGGATAGAAAAAGCTATGCCCAAGTCATCTGAGCAGAAGCTCCATGAGTCTCTCGAATTCGATGCAACCCTTAATGATTTTGTTGCAGCAGTATCACGCATTGAAGAAGCTAGGCAACATTTTGAAGGGGAAACACAACCAAATTATGCAGCAGGACTAGAACCTATTGGGCAACTGAGGAAAGAACTAGAGGCATTGGCAATGCAACAAAATCACCAAGAAGAGGAGGTCTTGCCACCGCTACGTCATACTGATGATGAAGTAGCCCAACTTCGCCACGAGTTAGAAGATTTGCAGACCACTCAGGATATAAGAAGACAGATTTGGTGTACAATATGTAACAACAATGGACATTCCAATGCTGATTTTCCTAACAAGGTAAGCTGTCAATTTTGTGGAAAGGACGGCCATGGAGTTAGAGACTGTTAGTACCTCAAGGGTACACAACAACGAGGTAACCCTCAAGCTCTGGATTCATATTATGCTAGTACTTCAAATGCACATAATAGAGAGGAGAAGAGTACAATGAAGCCTAGATATAATAGGCCATTGATGTGTTATCGCTATAATGAGTATGGCCATATGCAAAATAGGTGTTCCCTTCTAGAAGATGCACCTCCTTGTCAGCATTGTCCAAAAGCCCTATACCAAAGAATGCCCAAGAAGCTGCCCTGCTCCAATTCACATGATTGCAGTCTCTCCACAAGTGGAAGGTATGACCACTCACTCTTATGCTCTTTCATCTTCTTCAATGCCCATGATGACTAGATCTACACAAGCGGCAGTTGTGAGTAGATGGATAGGTATGTGCTTGAAGATGAAGAGGTGTTGCAAAATCCTTGATCTACACCGGCCAAATGAACTCCAGGAGTATGTGGTGGGCCCTTTTAGCTTGCAAATGGATGTATTAGACACCCTATGTACCTTGGAAGATCACTCTCAAAAAGATAGATCAAAACAGATAAGTTGGAGTTAGCTCAGAGGTGAAAAACTTGCTAATTTGGTTCATACATATTGTCCAGTGTTTTGCATAATTCTCTAAGCACAACAGCAATTAGCTTAATTCCTCTTGGGGAAGTCTAGTTAACATAAAGAGCTAACTTTAAAGAGTAATCTCATCAAAAATATTAAACCACACACTGAGAATGAGTTTTAACAAGTGATGACATCCTCCCGATATTCACGGGCTGCTACAGCTCGAGACCAGTGAGCAGAAAAATAAACATAACTCAAAATTTAGGAATCCAATGATTATGAAAATTTATATGGTGCTACTAGACAGTAAGCTGAATCCAGCAAGCTTTACATCACGGATTTTGGATAAGTAACCACTGAGAAATGGCTCTGACAAGGTGCGTGAAAAAGTCGGGTACCTGATAGAGAAGTGAAGATGAACAGATATTGTTGACTTCAACTGAACATAACTGAAGATTGCAACATCCAAATGAAATGACAATTTGTGAGCATATAGTAGACGTATAGAGCTAAGTTTACCAAGTTACATTACTGAACATGATGCACCTTACAACTTCTAATGTGAGGCAACAAAAAATCAGAGATAGAGTTGAGGAGATAAGACCTTGCAAGTGCATCCTTGGAGCACCATGTGCTCAATCTTTCTTGCTCTTCTTGTGTTGGTTGACTTTTGTTCCTGAAACTTGGCATAACTTCATCTCCATCCACATAACCATATAAACTTCTACCTTGGAGATAAGCTTCCATTCTTAATGAACAAGCTGAGTAGTTACCTCTGTCAAATTTTTCAATTGATGAAGGAAATCCATCTGCCATGTTGTCCAACCTTGCTCTGATACCACTGTGAGTAGATGGATAGGTATGTGCTTGAAGATGAAGAGGTGTTGCAAAATCCTTGATCTACACCAGCCAAATGAACTCCAAGAGTATGTGCTGGGCCCTTATAAGCTTGCAAATCGATGTATCAGACACCCTATGTACCTTGGAAGATCACTCTCAAAAAGATAGATCAAAACAGATAAGTTGGAGTTAGCTTAGAGGTGAAAAACTTGCTAATTTGGTTCATACACCTATCCAGTGTTTTGCATAATTCTCTGAGCACAACAGCAATTAACTTAATTCCTCTTGGGGAAGTCTAGTTAACTTAAAGCGCTAACTTTCAAGAGTAATCTCATCAAAAATAATAAACCACACATTGAGAATGAGTTTTAACAAGTGATGACATCATCCCGATTTTCACGGGCTGCTACAATTTGAGACCAGTGAGCACAAAAATAAACATCACTGAAAATTTAGGAATCCAATGATTATGAAAATTTGTATAGTTATACTAGACAGTAAGTTGAATCCAAAAAGCTTTAAATCACTCAATTTGAATAAGTACCCACGTAGAAATGGCTCTGACAAGGTGAGTGAAAAAGTCGGGTACCTGACAGAGAAGTGAAGATGAACAAATACTGTTGACTTCAACTGAACATAACTGAAGATTGCAACATCCAAATGACATGAAACTTTGTGAGCATATAGTAGACATGTAGAGCTAACTTCACCAAGTTACATTACTGAAAATGATGCACCAAGCTTAGAGAAACCATCTCTGCAATTTGACTGAGAAAACTAAGAGTAATGGTAGTGAGTAGTACACTTCACAAGAACATGGAAATATGAACCCAAATGATCATGAAAATGAAAGTATATTGCTTGTACAATACAATGGACTTACTGATACATATGTGTTCCTTGTAATCACACCTTGATATGGCATAAAGCTCAGCTCTTTGAGGTCTTCACATAGGTCTCTCTAACCATGACTAAAACTACCATCTATTTATAGTTGAGTTTGGGAGGCTAACTTCCCTCAATCAATCTCCAATCAATCAATGATTGATTTCATTCTCTACCTACCACAAATCACGAATTCGTGGCTCCTCTTTCCCTTTTTGATCAAGTGGACTCAACCACTTAAGATTCTTTCACTTTTACATTAAGTAAACTCTTTAAAAGTTACAAGAGATAGTTCACAAGTGAACTTTACATAGTCTTCATTTTGAAGCTTCTTCTAAGACTTTGTGAGACTCAAGCCAATACTTAGGCTTGTCATAGACTTGCTCCAACAGTAGCAACCCGTAGAGAGGAATAAGAAGGACTCTAGGATAAAGAGGAGGAAAAGAAGGTTGGGTGGAAGAGCCAAGCATATATTCAAGGAGCTTATGAAAGGATGGCTACTTCACTAAGGGACCAACCAACAAATCTGCAACAAGACACACATGAGGTAAGCATTGAGCAGATCTTGAAAGGTGTTCATCACAAGGTTAGTCTGTATGAACTCATAAAGATGGATTCAAAAATAAGGGGTGACTTATTAAAGATTATACACTCTGCTCACTTAAGCCTATCACCTAACATAGATGGTTTCATGGTTGATTTTCCCCTTGCACCCCTGGCAGACTACCAAAGGTCAAGGTTATCTGTTTTTATAAAGGATGAAGCTCTCACAGATGTGATCATAGATGGAGGCTCATGCATCAATTTGATGCGAGATTTCACAATGAGGAAACTCAATTTGAACCCCAGTAAGATGGCACGATTTATAGTTACACTAGCAGATCAACATCGGGTTACGCCACTTGGCATTATTGAAACGGTACTAATGATAGTATAGGGTTGTCACTTTTTAGAATTTGTTGTTATTGCACTTCCATAGGAGACTTCTTACCCTTTACTCCTGGGGAGGCCTTGGCTAAGGCACGCAAACGCTTTGCAAGATTGGGTGAAAAAGAAACTATGGATTTCAACAAACACCAATAGCCAACTGCAACTACATTTGGAAGAAGGATTCGACTCAGGGAAAACTACTGGGTATACTGTGGACACTCAAGTAATGCCCTCTCTACCCCAAGAAGAAGATACATTATTGAATTGGATGATGGAAAGTATAGAGTGTTGCACGATGGAAATCAATGAAATAGAGGAAGAAGTTTCAAATGAAGGAGTTGCAAGAAAAGGCCATGAAGTTCACAAGGAGTTGGAGAAGGAGAGTTTGCAGGAGAATACAGAATTTGAAATGGCAACAAATATAGAAGAGTCAAGGAAGGAAAGTTATGAGCCTGAGTGCAGAGAAGACCTTCCTTTTTCTGATATTCCTCAAGGGTGGACTAGAGAACATATTGTAGAATATACGGTAAAGTTGGAAATTACAAAACTAGAAGAAGCAGGTATAATTGTTCCAGTAAAACATTCCAGGTGGCTTCCTTCTATGGTTATTGTACCCAAGAAAAATAGTAGAATAATAAGAGTCTATGTTGATTTTCGTGCCTTGAATAAGGTAACTGTTCAATATCGATTTCCTCAACCCTTCACAGAGCAAGTACTTGAGGAAGTAGCTGGACACTTTGCATAGCTTTCTAGATGGTTGTAGTCGCTACAATCAGATAGTGATCCATCTTGATGATAGGGACAAAACCTCCTTTGTTACTCCATAGGGCACTTATGTCTATACCTGCATGGCTTTCGGCTTGAAAAATGCACCACTTCATTTAATAGAACAATGTATCTAATATTGGGCAAGTGGTTAACAACTTTTCTACGCATTTTCATGGATGAGGTTTCAGTGTTTTCAGGCACAGATAGAAGAGCAGCACTTCACGATTTCCATGATCATTTGGAAAATCTAAAGGAAATCTTTGAGCAATGTCTCAGAACAGGTTTGAAGTTAAATCTTGCTAAATGTCACTTTTTGGTTACTAAGGGCACTCTTCTTGGTCACATAGTATCTGCTGAAGGGATAACGGTTGACCTTGCAAAAGTTAGTGCTATCCTCTCCATGCCTATTCCACAAACCCCAAAGGAAGTGCAAAGTTTTTAGGGTCATGCAGGATGCCATACAAGATTCATACGAATGTATTCACAAATAGCTAAGCCCATATCAAGGCTTACCAGTAAAGAGGTCCCTTTCACATGGAGTTCTAAAGCTGAGAAATCATTTTGTGAACTAAAATTAAGGTTATGTACTGCTTCACTTATAAGTGCTCCTAACTGGTCATTGGAATTTCATGTGCATATAGATGCCAGTCTTCATGCTGCTGGTGCGGTTTTAGCTCAACCATTTTCAGACAAGGTTGATAGACCTATCTCCTATGCCAATAGACTACTGACCAAGGCAAAATGAAACTACAGTATGACCAAAAGGGAAGGTTTGGCTATTTTATTTGCTCTTCAAAAGTTTGGGCATTACCTTCTCGGTGTACATTCTATAGTCATATCTGACCATCAACCTTTGAAGTACTTGATAAACAATCCTAGACTCTCTCTCTCTCTCTCTCTCTCTCTCTCTCTCTCTCTCTCTCTCTCTCTCTCTCTCTCTCTCTCTCTCTCTCTCTCTCTCTTTCTCTCTCCCTCCCTCCCTCCCCCTCCCCTGCAACCCCCACCTCCTTCTCGTGCGGCCCGCTCAGCACACTCCCCCCGCCACCCTCTCTCTCTCTCTCTCTCTCTCTCTCTCTCTCTCTCTCTCTCTCTCTCTCTCTCTCCCTCTCTCTCTCTCTCTCTCAGTCTATCTCTCCCCCCCTCCCCGTAGCCCGCACCTCTTTACCTGCGCGGCCTCCTCAGCCACTCCCCCCGCCACCCTCTCTCTCTCTCTCTCTCTCTCTCTCTCTCTCTCTCTCTCTCTCTCTCTCTCTCTCTCTCTCTCTCTCTCTCTCTCTCTCTCTCCCTCCCTCCCCCGTGGCCCCCACCTCTTTCCCCGCGCGGATCCCTCAGCCACTCGCTCGACCACCCTCCCCCTCTCTCTCTCTCTCTCTTTCTCTCTCTCTCTCTCTCTCTCTCTCTCTCTCTCTCTCTCTCTCTCTCTCTCTCTCTCTCTCTCTCTCTCTCTCTCTCTCTCTCTCTCTCTCTCTCTCTCTCTCTCTCTCTCTCTCTCTCTCTCTCTCTCTCTCTCTCTCTCTCTCTCTCTCTCTCTCTCTCTCTCTCTCTCTCCCCTGCAACCCCCACCTCCTTCCCCTGCGGCCCCCTCAGCACATTCCCCCCATCACCCCTCCTATTTCCCCCGACCACCCTCGCTACGACCCACCTACCTCCCCTTCTATTTCCCTCACCACCGCACTGCCACCCCTCCCGCCTCCCCTCCTATTCCGCCCCACAACCCGCACTGCCACCCCTCCACCTCCACCTCCTCCATCCCCCCATATTCACCCCCCACAGCCACCTCCACCACTCCTCCATTCCCTCATATTCCCCCCCTCATGCCCCACAGCCACCTCCACTACCTTCTCCCCCTCCTCCGTCTCCACCACCTCAACCACCATCTCCCCCTCCCCATCCTCCACCATCTCCTCCTCCTCCATCCCCTCCACCTCTGCCCCTATCCTCCCTCCACCCCCATGCTTGTTGAAATTCAATATGTAGAAGATGACTCTCCCAAGAGAATTCATTTGGCTCCTCACATGTTTAAACCAAGTTAAAAGGTTGAAGATTTCGAGAGTGCACAATCACATAGTAAAGATCCAAAGATGAACGTTGTGGCTGATGTGCATCACTTTGAGAATGAAGAGGGGCATACACAAGCAGAGGTGCGGATATCAGTCATTGACGGGAGTAGGAGTGTGACATTTAAGGATGCCCTATATTCATTATCAAAGTCAGACTCAAGTGATTCAGTGGAGGATGGGCAAACACCAAACTAGCTTAATTTTTTGGTGCAAAGTACTTATATATATAGAGATTCAGCATGTTGGTTTCACATGATCATGCAAAGGACTTAATGTTGATTTAAGTCTACTATACAGATGACCAAAGACATAAGATAACCAAGGACATAAATTAGCTCTCTGATCATGCCTTTCATATTGTACATGCTTTGGCAAAAGTTCTTGATCTTTTGATGTTGTTACGTTTATGCTTTTCTAGTATGAAGAAGATGACTCTTCCAATTAGGGAATTGATTAGGCTCTTGGATTGGTGGAGTTAGAATCAACCCTCCATCCCACCATCCCTCCATCCACACCACCCACCATCTCTCACACTCAATAGGTAAGGGTCAAAAGCCACTACAAGAATTATGTGAAGAATGTTCTTCTGAGGGTCATTCCAATATCACGAGCAACACATAATGAGAATCTCAGCTTGCATGCAAAAGCGACAGTAAAAGTCTAAGTGGATAAATGACTGTTGCCGCCAATCATTCGTGATGGTTGCCTATTTTTGAGGATCCAATTCAAAACTGGTAGCATATTTGATCTACCCCTCCAATTTCGACAGGGCCCTCTTGGCCTATTGGAGCCTATAAAAGCAATGGACTAGTACTTGTTGGGGATACACACATATACACACATACACGTACGGGGCTTATTCCGGCATCTCTTTGGGTCCTCTCTTTGCACTATGTGGCTACAAGCCTACTGTAGGAAGTCACTCTATGTTGAAGATACAGAGCGTAAGCTTCCTAGTGGAGGGCTAATAGAACTATAATGTGAAGAAAGTGGCTTGATCTCGTCACTAAGTGTGAGTCGGTGGTATTTTCGTGCTCTTCCCCTTAGAGCAAGTCTTCATACCTTTGAACTGAGCAGTGCCATTCTGCATTTAGTTGTGTTCATTGTATGTACGGGATGGATCTCTTGTACTGATTCTAATCTGGAATGGCACGTTAGCCCAGAGTATCAACTTTTAGAGCATTCCTTTTGCTTATATTGATTATAGAGTATCAACTTTTAGAGCATTCCTTTTGCTTATATTGTAATCACTTGTTCGAACTAAGGAGTGGTTTCAGCCTTCACTATTGTCATTTGTCTGTAATCTTTCGGAGTATTTTTAATATTGTGCAATTATTGTTATCTGCCTGCTCAGAGAAGTGTTAAAGGGTATATTTCCCTAAGGAGAACATCCCTTGAGTAGGCGAAGTACTAGAAGTGCATGATGCATGCTCCTGATAAAGGTAGATACTCTAGTATCTCCTCTACAATACTCATGGTGATTTGTAGATCAAAATTACAATTTCCATCTATGGTGTCAAGATCACGATCTGAGCTCATTTCAGCCTTCAAATGCATTATCATAGCACTCATGCAGGCTATTTCATCTTTTTGTGCCAAAGATATATACAAGTTTCGATTTGCTGATATAAGTGTCTTGAAGTGTGCTAAAGGTGTAGCAGGACTCATGAGGATAGTTTTGTTCAACTTTTTTGAGATACAGTCATTTTTTTTGCATCAAGGTATTTTAGTCAGTGGCCATGGATGAAAGCAGTGATGTATTTTGTATGTTTGTTGTTGAGCATAGGTTGGATGGTATGATTTCCCATTGTGAGCTTATAGGATGTGTCATGTATTGTTCAGAAAAGGACTTTGGAATATTGTGCAGGATGTTGAAAAATATCCTATTACACCTTCAAATATGGGTACTATAGTTGATACAGATGGCATTGAAGATAACAACATTCTTCATATTTCTATTCGTGTTGCGGTTTCTACTGCACCTTTTATAGAGAAAATTCGTTGGGATGGGAGAGATGCTCAGGCACATGCATTCATAGCCTTGTCTGCCAAAGGTACCATTATTCCTCACATTTTCTCTTGCACAAGAGCTAAGGATGCTTGGGATACACTTACCACATTGTCCCAGGCTGGGAATGAGGCTCGTGTTGCTTAGCTTCAAAAATAGTTCAAGAGTGAGCATATGAATAAAGGTGATTCCATGGATAGTTTTGTGAAAAAGATCAAGGATTTGAAGGAACAATTGATTTTTTTTATGAAGTCCTTCATGATAGTTGACTTGTGAAGAGTGTTCTAGATGGTCTTCCGGACTCATTAGAGTTTTCTTCTGCTCTTTGTTTGATGATGAAAGGCAATCCAAATGCCTTAACATTTGAATATTGTTTTTGTTCTATTATAGGAAGATGAGTCTAGGTAGAACGGCTCTATTATGCATGTTGCAGATCAAGCTATGCAAAAGTTGTCATCCACTGCCAATGCACATGATAGGTAGTTTTCATCACCTTTGAATGTAAAATTGGAAAAGGATGAGTCTTCTACTTCATCTCACTCACTGATAGGAGTCAAAGTATGGTACGCCAATTTTGAATGTGGCATTTGTTGATGCATCTTTTCCACTGACAATGGATACAATGAAAGCAATAACATGTTAGTTCTCTGACACCAATGCAACATCCACCTAACCTTGAATAGCCACAAATCGAATGCAAGGATCAAACTTGAGATATCCCCTTACAATCCCAAGCCTTCTCCCTATTCACTTTGTCAATCTTCACTTCCCAAAAGACCCATGTGACATCTGTCCATTTTGACTCTAACAAATGTCCCCTGAGAAATTTCACAACACGTGTAACACACTTCAGCATTGCGCCTTCAGGTTGAAGTTGTTCATGGGTTAGCGCCCTTTTTCACAATTGCACCTGCACCATCATGTTATCCCTTCCCGTACCTTGAGTCAAAGAAGTTCCATATCATAGTCATGCCTGTTAGCCCTAGATATCTTCCTACGAAGTAAAATGGAAGTTTAGCTTTAAATTGAGATGTTGCACACTGTCACCATACCCAATGTTGGATTCATTCAAGGATTAGCTCTCTCAACCATTGCCAATGTAATTGGAAACAATGTTGCACAAAAAGGGTATCATGCTTCTTGTCATCGGATATGAAGAAGTGGATTACCTTTTTAGGAATACCCTCCAAATGTCATATGCACAAAAATACTATTGGAACATCAATCTTACACTAGGCTTCAGGTGGATTTCATCTACTTAAAGGCTATCATGTCGAAAGAATATCCATTAGAGAGTTCTTTTTCTTATGCTCACTTATTGTATTTAAAAAAAAAGATTTTTCATGGATCTTTTACCATTGTAAAAGCCTTGAGCTTTACACATGTAAAACTATGAAGATAGAGCCCAAATCCCATGAATTTGTGGTGTTTGAGTTGTATTCAATCAAGCAATCAATCACCTAAAAGTAGATCAAACTAGATCTTCACTTTTCCTAGATTGTAGGAAAGTGAATTGATTCCCTCCAACAACCATTCCCACCTTAATTTGAATTAAGAATCCACTTGTACAAGTTGTGGAGTACTTCTAGAGTCTATATAAACACTTGAAATCACTTGTACAATATATGGAAGCAATATACATACACTTGTGACCATCATTGTCTTGCTCCTTCAATTTTCTATATCATCTTCTTTGCCAACAGTAATCATGCAAAGGCTGCTACTCTCTCTTGAGAGCTCCACATTTGATGAGACATGGCTCATTGAAAAGGTAGTGTCTAGTTTATGCCTATAATGTTTCATAGCATTTGATTTGGTAGATTGGGAGAAATCTTAGTTTTTTTTTGTCTCGGGGTCAATCTCTATGTATTCTTGAAAAATAGGAAGTACCAAGGTTGAGTGTTTGATTCATTCCTATAGCATATTTTGCTTATTCTATAACTTTGTGAACTATCATTACGTAAGAGAGAAACTGCTTAGCAAGGATATTCAACTATCTTATGTATAAACTCATTTACAATGTGCAGATATACTCACAAAGTCATTAGATGGGACAAAGATGAACATGTTCAAATTGATGATTGGTTTGCAAGAAATCAAGGAGGAATGAAGACCAAACATGTTAGGCTTTAGGGGGAGTTTTTGGTGCAATTAAAGCCAAGCCCACATACTTGGTTCATTATCTTGTGCTTGATTTATTGTCATAATGTATGCAAGGCTCCATATGATTAGTCTCTTGTAAAAATTCTTAACATTTGTACTTGTAAAAGTGGATTACATCCACATGTAGTTAGGAAGCTCTAAAATCACGAGTAAAGAGTACTTGAGTAATGAGAGAATCCATCTTAGACATTACGATTCACCTAGAAGTTTGAATTTGAAGTCAAACTTTGGCTCCAAGCATGACTATAGAGGATCAAAAAGACCCACGTGTATCTCGAGCTTGAGAGATGATTTTAAAGGACATTCATTGTAAAGTGAGAGCTCATCTCATAGCTCATTCACCTCTCACACATTGAGCAATGTGTGATTGACAATGATATTGTATTTGTAGATGTTTTAATACATCTATGATCATTATATTCTCATATTACCTCTCTATATAACTCCATCAGAACAGTGATCCTCTCAGAGCTTGTTCTCAGTGTGTATTTGTTCATTTGCCATGACTTAAAGCATGTTACACTTAGCATACTGTCTATTATAGACCTAGAAAGTCTCATTAGCATTGTTTCTCAGAATCGTGAGATATTAGTATATCATTGCTCACTAGTCTGATGACTATTGCAGCCCGTGAATGTCGAGATGGAGCTATGATTTGCTAAACATCTTTCTCTGCATGTAATCCATCACTTTTGATGAAATTACTCATGATTGATAGCTTAATAAGTTAATTAGAGTTCATCAAAAGGAGTTAAGGCAATTGTTGTTGTGCTCAGAGAATTCACTAAACATGTGTAAGAACAAAAATAGCAAGTTTTTTTTGTTCTTGGATCAACTCCCTACCTATTTGTTTGATCAATCAATTAGTGGATCATTTTCCAAGAAATATATATGACTATTTGTGTTCATTCGCAATGTAAAGAGGCCCACTACATTGTTTGCTCTTGCTAGAAGTGGGTACCCTAGTACCTCCTCTACAATGGCCATATGCAAACTAGGTGATTGTTAGTAGAGGGTGCACCGCCATGTGTCCATTGTCCTTGGCCAATGATCATTATACAAAGGATTGTCTTCTCAACCACCCCGCTCCGGTCCATATGATTGTTGTGTCTCCAAAAGAAGAGGATCTGGCTCCACAATCTTATGTTGTTTCATCATCCACAACACCAATGATGACTAGGGTGTAGACGAGGTACTAGGGTACCTACTTCTAGCAAGAACAACAATAGAGGCTTCCACTAGTTTGTCTACTCAAGGAGGGTTCTCCTTAGGGAAGTATACCCTTTAACATTCCTGTGTGCAAGCCCATTCACTAGTAATATAGACACATTATAGTAGATTCGTGGAGAGAAGAGTAATGAAAATTGGCAATAGTAGAGAATAGAGCCACTCCTTAGTTCAAAAAATGATTACAATGGGCCTAAATGAAAGAGTGTGGTGGACTAGCATTCCAACATAATCAGTACAAGAGCTTTGCCCAACACAATGAACACAACAAGATGAAGACTTGCACTGAGGAATACATAAATATGAAGACTTGCTCCAAAGAAGTACTACCGAATCACATAGAATGACAGAACAAAGCCACTCAATCACACTGTAGTGCTATTAGCCATCCACTCGGAAGCCCATGCTCAGTATCCTCATCACACAGTGACTTCCTACAATATGCTGGTAGCAACATGGTGTAGAGAGTGGACCAAAAAAATAAGATCTTGGATGTAAGTTGTACCCAAAGAGTGCCAACGGCATCCTTTTATAGACTTCAAGAGGCCAAAGGGTTTTGCCGAATCTCAACCTTCACTGAATATGCACCAAAATGATTGCTCCAAAATTGGAGGCATATGCCGAATAAGGCTCTAGTGGCCACCTTTATTTACGTCCTTCCAATTAGGTCCTTGAATATAGCTTCCTTCAGACATTGCTAGGGTTTGGTGGCAAAAGTCTCCTGCATTAACTTTAATAGGAATGATGGAGCCAAGAAATTGCCACATTGTAGTTGCCCCTTTTAGAGGTAGTTGGATAAGTTCTTTTAGGGGCTTTGCCATTTCACTAGTGTATTCAAGACTTTAGGTGCATTCATCAATTTTTTTACTTGAAATATCATGTGGGTGGGGCTACGAGAGAGAAAGAGAGAGAGAGAGAGAGAGAGAGAGAGAGAGGGAGGGAGGGAGGGAGGGAGGGAGGGAGGGAGGGAGGGAGGGAGGGAGAGAGAGAGAGAGAGAGAGAGAGAGAGAGAGAGAGAGAGAGAGAGAGAGAGAGAGAGAGAGAGAGAAATGCACTGAAATGTGAAGCCGATGGCAGAGAGAGAGAGAGAGAGAGAGAGAGAGAGAGAGACTTGCACTGAAATGTGAAGCCGATGGCAAAGAGAGAGAGAGATAGAGAGAGAGGGGGTAGAAAGGGACTCCCAGACAATGGATAGTGGAGAGTGGAGAGGAGGGATGGAGAGAGGGAAGGGAAGAGAAGGGAAGAGGGAGAGAGGTGAGGCATGGATTGGGGGGAAAAAAGAGGAAGAGATAGATGGAGTGTGGTGTGAGGGAGAGTATGTGGCTGTACTAATTTCTAAAATGGCCAAGTAGTCTAAAGATTTATATCACTGCACATTGATTGATGTGTGTTCTTCACAAAAGAAGGGAGAGATGAATGTGAGGGAGTAAGGGTGAAAAGAGGGAGGGACATAGATGGGAGTGTTGGAGACCTTTAAATCTCCAAATGTTTGATCTATACTGATTTAAGATCACCTCTATATTAGTTATGGACCAAACTTTACACAAATGTTGTCTTCATTTACGAAAACGTTCAACTATCACTTCTTAGAGTGAAAAATCTTCATTCTTCAATAGTCTACTTCAATGATTGACTTCATTGCCTGCACATATCTTGAGATTTCTTCAAACCAATGATGTAGATATCTCCACACTACCTTTGCGCAATCATATCAACCATTAGTCCTTGAAAAGAATCATTAAAACTTTAATTTGATCCTTAAGATCAAAAGTATGTTAGAAACTGTCTTCTTAAACAGATGACTTTGACATAGGTAACCTCTAAGGTTGATTTCTCACAACACAGATCTTGTTTTGCTAAATGCTTTTATCCATAGCTTCCTTACCTTCTAACTTAGATTTTGAATGCTCACTCATAAAAAACTTTACACTGAGCATTGAGATCTAAGTAAAACATTGACACAAAAAAGTGCACGACTCTGAGAGGTCTACCTACAGACTTTACATACACATGTTTCTATTCATCATACTCACAGCATGAATTGAATTAGACCATGAAACTTTGAATATAGCTTCATTATCTTCTAGATGAGATGTGTACAAAAGGATTTCTGATCCATATGATTAGACTGAGAGAAATCTATGAAATACTCGTCACTATTTTCTGAAGATAAATCTTTTCTCATCTATCTCTATGACACCTGTCTTCTAATGACTCTCTCATGTATTTCTTTACATCATTGACTTATATACATATGATTCTAGATTATCCTATGTCTATTACATTACTCCTTATCATCCTAAGGATTACCTATATTCATAGTACAAGAATTTCCACCTGTAATGTACATATGTATACAAGCTATCATTCTAAAATCTCTTCACTTTCTCAAATGACTTCTTTACTTCAACTTGATCATTGATTTTCTTCAAGATCTTTGTAACTATAAATTTGTGATTGTTTTGTTCCAACAGCTCCCCCTCAATCACTAATTGTGATTATTCCATTCTTCTTTACTCATGCCATCTCTTTGAACCTTTGTAACTTAGGTCCATCCAAGCTTTTTGTCAACATATCTGCAACTTGCTCTTTTGTTGGAGTATACAACACTTCAATATCTTTATCAAGTACCTTGTCCCTCAAGAAATGATACTAAATCTCTATGTGCTTAGTCCTGGCATGAAAAACAAGATTAGCTGCCAAATACAATGAACTCATATTGTCTCCAAAAATAATTGGAGTACTCTGATCAGTTCCAAAATTCTTCTGCATGGTCTTTAACCATATCACTTCTTTTGCAGCCTCTACCATTCCTTTATACTCAGCTTCTATAGATGACAAAGCAATTGTATGTTGCTTCTTTGAGCACCAAGAAACTAATTTATCTCCAATATAACAGAGATACCCATGAGTAGACATTTTATCATCTGAATCACCTGCCCAATCTACATCACTAAACACTTTGATTCTTGTATCAAAAGTAAAACCATAATACAAACCTTCACTTTGGTTCCTTTGATATATTTGAGTACCCTTTGAGATGCAATCCAATGATTCTTCTTTGGACAATGCATAAATTGTGATAACATACCTACTGTATATGATAGGTTTGGCCTTGTCAAGGTAGCATAGATTAGACTACCTACCAAACTCTGATATTTCTTCATATCATTGAATTCTTCACCTCCATATCTACTCAACTTATGATTTACCTCCAATGGTGTGGTTGAAGACTTGCAATCTTCCATGTTGAACTTGACTAGAAGATTCTTCAAGTATCTCTCTTGTGTAACATATACTCCATGTTGAGTATACACAATCTACATTCCTAAGAAATAAGATAAGTTTCCCAAATCACTTGACTCTTTCTCTATTTGCCTTTGATGCTTGAAATCCACATTCATTCAAACACTTAACAAGCCTTTTAATTCGATGCTCTTGGGGCCTGCTTCAAACCATACAAAGCTCTCTTGAGCTTACACACATAATCTGATCCAATTGAATCCATGAAG
This sequence comes from Ceratopteris richardii, assembly GCA_020310875.1. NCBI lineage: Eukaryota > Viridiplantae > Streptophyta > Polypodiopsida > Polypodiales > Pteridaceae > Ceratopteris > Ceratopteris richardii. Next base: position 6,208,875 of record CM035435.1, on the reverse strand, counting down.
CCTTCTGGTTGCTCCATGTACACTTCATCTGCAATGTATCCATTCAAGAATGCATTCTTCACATCTAATTGTGATAACTTCCATCCTTTACAAGCATCAGTAGCAATCAAGGATCTAATTGTAGACATCTTAGCAACAGGACTAAAGGTTTCATCATAATCTACCCCATAAGTTTGGGCATAACCTTTGACCACAAGTCTAGCTTTGTATCTAGACACCTATGATTCTTTGGTCTTGGCACTAATTCCCATGTTTCATTTTCAAGTAGAGCATCATACTCTTCTTGCATTGCCTTCTCCCAATTTTGTTTATCTTTAGCTTCTTCATATGTGATTGGATCCTCTTCTGTTTTCAAAATGTAAGCATAATCTTTTGTTGGTAGGAAAGATGTATCATAGCTATACCTGATAGGTTCTTTTCTTTCTCTCAAGGATCTTCTGACCTCTGCACTTCTTGAAGTCTTAGCCACATTTGATTCTGGATTAAATCTTGGCCCATCTTCAACATTGTCCTGCAATTTACTTTTATAATCATCATCATCATTAATATCTTCTTCATACACACTTACTTTTGTCTTCCCTTTCCTTTGTATTTCTTTAACATCTGCATAATCATTTGTTGACCCTGTATACCATGTACTTTGCTCATCAAATGTAACATCTTTGGTAACAAGAACTTGCTTTGTGGATGGAATCCACAATCTGTAACCCATCTGTCTATCATCATACCCAATAAACACATACGTCTCTGCTTTGGGTTCTAGCTTATGTCTCAATTAAGAAGGAACATAAGCATATGCTAAACATCCAAATACCTTACAATGATCAACAATAGGTCTCTTACCCCACCATGCTTGATAAGGTGTTCTTCCATCCAAAGCTTTACAAGGTACCCTATTCACAAGGTATGTTGCAGTGTTGATAGCTTCTACCCATAAGTAATTTGGACAATTCTTTTCTCTCATCATTGCTCTTGCAAACTCTACAGGAGTTATATTTCTTCTTTGTGCAACTCCATTTTGTTGAGGGGAGTACCTGCAAGTTACTTGTCTTTTTATACCTACATTCCACAAATAATCATCAAACTCTTTAGAGAAATACTATCCCCCTCCATCTAATCTCAACCTCTTGAGCTTCTGTCTTGTAATCCTTTCTACATAAGCATGATAAGGCTTGAATGTCTTGAACACTTCTGATTTGTCCTTGATTACATATTAAGTAATCCATATGGTGGCATCATCAACAAACAACACATAATATCTGGATCCATTTATGCTATAGTCCCTTTAAGGACCCCACACATCTGTATGAACCAATTCAAGCATATTTGAATACTTATACCTTGATTTATTGTATGAACTTTTGTGTGCTTTACCTAATTGACAAGCTTCACACTTGTACACCATGTGTTGCCCTTCAACATTTGGCAAACCAAGCACCACATCAATCTTTGACATTTCCTTTATGGCTCTCTCATTGAAATGACCTAGCCTTTTATGCCATAGGTCTAACTGAGACATCTTTTGACTTCCATAAGTAAATAAAGCATGTCCGACATTACCTTGGACTTTGAGAGTAAACAACCTTCCTTCCTTTTTACCTGTAATGATATTTCTATATCCCTAATTTGGATCTTGCACATAAACACCATCATTTGTGAATCTAACTTCTGTTGATATATTTAGGTAGTGATGTGTGTGAACACTCTAGGACCGCCGGGGCACTTTTTTCCCTCTTTAGGAGGTTTTTTTCCCCCGGCTTGTATATACGCCTATTGCCCTAATGGGCTACTTATCTTTGTACATTCTCTAGTAATACATTCAGTCTTGTGTGTTGTGCTCCAAGCTTCTTCCTCTTCCTTGTGCTGTTCGCGTGCTTCCGCAGACGTCTAACTCCAACAATTGGTATCAGAGCAGATCGTTGATTCTTCTAGGGCGCCGTCGACACTCCTCCGTTTGCAGTCTCAGATTCTCACAAAATTTGGTGAGCATACTCAGGGTGTTTTCGAGATCAAAACATCTTCGCTTTGTGGTGTCGAAATCGCGATCTGAGCTCGTTTCGGCCTCCGAACGCACTATCGCAGTGCTTGTGCAGGCTATTTCGTCCTTTTATGCCAAAGGTATATACCAGTTTCTGTTCGCCAGTTTAAGCGTCTCGAAGTCTGCTACAGGTCTAGCAGAACTCGTCTGGGTAGTTCTGTTCAACTTTTTGAGATACAGTCAATTTTCTGGATCAAGGTATTTTATTCACCGGCCATGGCTAAAAGTAGTGATGTATTCCGTATGTTGGCTGTTGAGGATAAGTTGGATGGTACCAACTACCCATTATGGGCTTATATGATGCGACATGTACTGGTTGCAAAAGGATTGTGGAACATTGTGCAGGGTGTTGAAAGACGTCCTGTTACACCTGTAACGACAGGCACTGCAAATACAGGTGTTGGAGCTGATGAAGATGGTGTGGAAGATGATATTCCGCAGATTCCTGTTCGTGCTGCTGTTTCTGTTGCACCTACTGCAGAGAAGATTCGTTGGGATGGCAGAGATGCCCAGGCACATGCATTGATAGCTTTGTCTGTCAAACGTGCCATTATTCCTCACATTCGCTCTTGCAGAACAGCAAAGGATGCTTGGGATACACTTACCACTCTGTACCAGGCTAGGAATGAGGCTCGTGTTGCTTACCTCCGAAAACAGTTGGAGAGTGAGCACATGAATGAAGGTGATTCGATGGACAGTTTTCTTACAAAGATCAAAGACCTGAAGGAACAATTGATTTCTGCTGATGAGGTTATACCAGATAGCTCACTTGTGCAGATCGTTCTGAATGGCCTTCCTGATTCATATCAGAGTTTTGCCTCTACTCTTCGATTGATGATGAAAGGCAATCCGAATGCCTTGTCATTTGAGGAATTAGTCTCTGTTCTGTTGCAGGAAGATCAGTCCAGGCAGAACAGGTCCATTATGCGTGTTGCAGATCAAGCTTTCCTGGCTAGTCAGAAGGGCAAAGGAAAATGGAGCTCTTCTACTAGTAAGCAGAAATCTGCAAATGCTGCACAATCGAAGAACCAGGATAAAGATGAGAAGAAATCAGAAAAGCAGAAATTGTTCTGCAAATACTGTAAAGGAAATGATCATATTATAAAGAACTGTCCAAAACTGGCTGCTAAAGAGGCAAAGAAGAAAGAGGCTGGAATGGTTGTTGTAGAGGCCTCTACACCAAAAACAGAGTCTGCAAATCTTGTGCAGGAGGAAGAATGGGCGTTTACTACTGTTTGCAGTTTTGACCCATCTTCTCATGATCAGTGCATGTCTGTAGTAGACTCAAATGTTTGGTACTTTGACAGTGGGGCAACCAAACATATTACCTCGCAGTGCAGTTTCTTCTCTTCACTCGAGCCTGCCCCTATAGGGAATACTGTCACATGCGCCAATAACTCCTCTTATCCTGTTATGGGAGTTGGTAAGATCATTCTGACTACTACTGATGGTAGTTCTTTCACTTTGTCAGATGCTTTATTTGTGCCAGGGATCAAAAAGAACCTGTTATCAGTTTCTGCATTAGCCAAGATTGGCTTGGTTGTGAAATTCGTTGATGACAGGTGTACAGTCCATGATCTCTCAAATGGCGATGTGATTATTGCTTCTAGCATTTTATGTCGTGGGCTGTATAAGCTCATAGACTATGAAAAATCTGTGAATGATTCGGCATGTGCAGTTCATGATTCTCAGGCTATGTCAGATGCAAAGCTTTGGCATGCACGCTTTGTTCATCTGAATTTTGCTAGTTTGTTATGCCTACAGAAATCTGAAATGGTGTCCTCTTTGCCCAAACTTGAGGCACCTGGAAAACATGTTTGTGAAGGCTGTATTTTGGGCAAAATGCAGCGTTCTCCCTTTCCAAAAGATGGTTCAGTTCGGGCTATGCAGAAATTGCAGCTTGTACATAGTGATGTCTGTGGTCCTATGCAGACACCCTCTTTTGGAAATTACCTTTACTTCGTGACTTTCATTGATGATTTTTCTAGGCATGCATGGGTATATCCACTCAAAGCAAAGTCCGAAGTGTTCATGTGCTTCAAACAGTTTTTGGTTTTGGCTGAAAATCTATCAGCATGTAAAATGGGCACCCTCCGTTCTGATCGAGGGGGGGAATATATGTCTTCAGATTTTAATGCATTTCTGGCTGAACTTGGGATAAAACACCAGTGTACAGTGCCGTATACACCTCAACAGAATGGAGTTGCTGAACGAAAGAACAGGTCACTCATGGAGATGGCGAGGTGCATGCTCAAAAGTCAGGCTTTACCACATAGTTTCTGGCTTGAGGCTGTCATGTGTGCAGCATATGTACTGAACAGGTGTCCCACGAAAGCGTTGCAGTCTATCACTCCATATGAGGCTTGGCATGACCGCAAGCCATCTGTTGCTCATCTGCGTGTTTTTGGTTGTTTGGCATATGCATTAGTGCCTGAACAACATCGCAGAAAATTGGATGATAAGGCAGTAAAATGTATTTTTGTTGGGTACAGTTCTGAAAGTAAAGGCTATCGTCTGTATCATCCACAGACTAAACGCATTCTGGCTAGCCGTGATGTTGTCTTTGTGGAAGATGCTATTCAGCCATTGCTTTCATGTACTAAGGAGACATCTGTTAGCTCCAAAGACATGTATGATACTTTGATGCCTCTTTTTACAGGTGGAGAGGCTAGCGCTGGTCCTAATGAGGCAACTTCTCAGCCTTTGCAGGTTTCATATGATGATGCAGATCATGCCATTTCTGATGCAGATTTACATGATGCACTTGTTGATGAGAGAGCTGATATTGAACAGGCAAAAACTATGCCAAAATGGCTGGTGCAGACTTTGCGTGACAGCAAATTAGATGCACCTTTGTCATATCGTACTCGTTCAGGCTCTCATAGTACCTCCTTTGCATCAGATTGCTATGCTATGGCTGCATCTAGTCTCTGTGATGAGAATGAGCCTGTTTCTTTTGATGAAGCACAAAATTCAGAAAATTGGATGGCTGCTATGCAATCTGAATATGATGCTATAATGAAGAATGGTACATGGTCTTTATGTGACTTGCCTCCTGGCAAGAAGGCCATTGGCACTAAGTGGGTATACAAGCTGAAGCGTAAACCTGATGGTATAGTTGACAGGTATAAGGCTAGGCTTGTTGCAAAGGGTTATGCACAGGAAAGAGGCATTGATTTTGATGAGACCTTTGCACCTACATGCCGTATGACTACTGTTCGGATCATTTGTGCACTTGCAGCCCATCATGGTTGGAATGTACATCAGTTAGACATTAAAACAGCATTTCTGAATGGTGACTTGCATGAAGAAGTGTATGTTTTTCAGCCCCGTGGCTTTGTGCAGAAAGGGCATGAAAACCAGGTGTGCAGGTTAAAGAAGGCGTTATATGGTTTAAAGCAAGCACCACGTGCTTGGTATGAAAAAATACATGCCTACCTGATTGCACATGGTTTTGAGAACAGTCCAACTGAAAGCACCTTATATGTTAAGCGTGCTAATGATGTGCTTTTGATCATTGTTGTCTATGTAGACGACATGCTGCTCACTGGTCCTCTTGAGAAGCATATTGCTGATTTCAAGGCTGATTTGCATGCCTCATTTGAGATGTCTGATTTGGGGCATTTGCATCACTATTTGGGCATTCAGTTTATGCAAGTTGATGGTGGAATGGCTTTGTGTCAAACGAAATATATTGACACATTATTGCAGCGTTTTGGCCTTGAAGACTGTAAGCCTATTGCCACTCCTATGGAGACAGGTTTACGATTGAGTCTTCATGATGCTGGAGATGCATTTGATGCTGTTCTCTATCAGCAGGCTGTTGGATGCTTGATTTACTTATGCATTACTCGGCCAGATATTCAGTTTGCTGTCTCATTGATGAGCAGGTTTATGCATTGCCCAGGAGTCACGCATTGGAAAGCGGTTAAGCGCATCTTTCGCTACTTGAGTGGTACTCGGCTACTTGGGTTGTTTTATCCCAAGGGGGGATCACTACCGCCAGATTTGCATGCTTTTTCTGACTCAGATTGGGCTGGTTGCTATGACACTCGTGTGTCCACCAGTGGTTTTTGCTTCATGCTTGGTAGCTCATGTATATGTTGGTTGAGCAAGAAGCAGCCTACTGTGGCCACTTCTAGTTGTGAGGCTGAGTATAGGGCAGCTTTCACAGCGATTGTTGAGTGTGTGTGGCTCAGACGCCTTATGGCTGATTTGGGTGTTGGCCAGTCTTCTGCCACCACCATCTTCACTGACAGTCAGAGCGCATTGGCAGTTGCGAGGAACCCTGTGTTCCATGCTCGCACTAAGCACATTGAGGTGCATTATCACTATGTCAGGGAGAGGTTCTCTGCTGGGGAGATCAGCTTGTCATATGTGCCCACGCAGGAGAACATTGCAGACCTTTTCACGAAGGCTCTGCCTAGGGAGAAGTTTGAAGCTTTCCGCAAAGCTTTGGGCTTACTTCCTTTTGTGGAGTGATTTCCACATAGCTCGGCACTTCCTTATACATGAGTGCCAGCTCCTTGTTCACCGCATCACTCCCCAGGGGGGATTTGTTGATATATTTAGGTAGTGATGTGTGTGAACACTCTAGGACCGCCGGGGCACTTTTTTCCCTCTTTAGGAGGTTTTTTTCCCCCGGCTTGTATATACGCCTATTGCCCTAATGGGCTACTTATCTTTGTACATTCTCTAGTAATACATTCAGTCTTGTGTGTTGTGCTCCAAGCTTCTTCCTCTTCCTTGTGCTGTTCGCGTGCTTCCGCAGACGTCTAACTCCAACAACTTCATATCCCTTCTCCATAAATTGTCCTACACTTATCAAGTTTTTAGGAATAGTAGGAACATAAAGTACCTTGCTCAAGGGTTTACTTCCAGTCTTTGTCTTTAGTGATCCAATGCTCTCCACTTTATGCTTGGTGTTTTCACTTGTTTGAACTGTATGTCCATTCACCTTTGCTTCCATATCAGTCATCAATGATATATTGCCACTCAGATGATTGCTACATCTTGAGTCAATATAGAACACCCTTTGATCTTCTCCTACTGCTTCATGAGTTGCATTCAAGATAAGAGTCATGTCATCCTTGTGATCTGATGCATAATTATAATAATTATTGTTGTAGGACTGAGGTTGAAAACTTGTTCCACCTCCTCTAGCATATGATGTCCTACCACCTCTTCCTCTGAAGTTGGCTCTTTGGTTTCTGCCTCCTCTACCTCTTTGATTGAAGCTCTGGTTATTACTTCCACCATTTTGATTTTTATACCAACAATCATTTGCCAAATGATTGGTTCTACCAGAAATCCAACAAGCTTTAGTATTGTCTTTGTTCTTACCTCCTCTTCCTTTACCTCTGAAGTTCATCTTTCCTTTTGTAAAGTTAGCTTGACTTGAAGTTCCTTCAACATCTGTTGACTGCTTCCCTTTGCCATTCTTTTTCTTGTCCTTGGAGTACATAGCTTGACTTGCACTCCTATCGTTGTCTCCCTTAATGTCCTGCTCAAAAGTTAGCATGTGTCCTAGCAATTGATTAAGATCAAGACTAAAGTGATCTAGTGACAATTCTATGGACAATATGAAAGGCTTCCACTTCCCATCTCCTCTTTGACCTGTAAGTATTTGCCTTACCAACTTCTCATCTTCAATGTCTTCATCTACTGCTCCCAAGCTATTTGCAATATCCTTCATCCTTGCCACATAATCAGAAATTGATTGTGAACTCTTCTTCTTCAAAGTTGTGAATTCTGCCCATAATGAGGACTTTCTTAACTTGGTTGTGTTTTGGAAATGCTCTTAAAAAGCATTCCAAACATCTGTTGCACTTTCTAATCCTCTGATGTGAGGTAGAAGATAATCATTTACAGCCATGTAAATGATGCTCCTAGCTTGAGCATCCTTTCTCATCCAATTCTTCAAACCTTCAAGTTCCTCCCTAGTTGGAACACTAGGATCTTCAAACTCAGGCTTTTAATCTTCTCGTGTAATGAATTCCATCAAATCTTTGCTCATGAGGTGTGCCTCCATCCTCATAGACCAAGTTGGATAGTTCTCCCTATCTAGCTTATCAATCTGCAAGCTTTCTCCATCTTTGATCTTCTGTGTCTACAAGTACTATGATTTATGATGATAGAGTGTACCTTTGATATGAAGCTTTAATCCTTCTTGATCCTTTGAACTCGTACTTTACACTTCTTCATGTTGTTTGCAAGAATTTGACCTTGTCCACCTTCAATTAGAAGGAACTTCAATATCTGCAACAGTCGGGACTTCGAATGCCTTTACTTCACTTGTATTGCACCTTTAGCTATGATACCACTGTTGGAGACCTTTAAATCTCCAAAGGTTTGATCTATACTGATTAAAGATCACCTCTATATCATTTATGGACCAAACTTTACACAAATGTTATCTTCATTTACCAAAACTTTAAACTATCACTTCTCTCAGTGAAAAATCTTCATTCTTCAATAGTCGACTTCAATGATTGACTTCATTACTTGCATATATCTTCAGATTTCTTCATATCAAAGATGCACATATCTCCACACTACCTTTGCGCAATCATATACACCATTAGTCGTTCAAGAGAATCATTAAAACTTTAATTTGATCCTTAAGATCAAAAGTATGTCAGAAACTGTCTTCGTGAACAGAGGACTTTGACATAGGTAAATTCTAAGGTTGATTTCTCACAACACAGATCTCGTTTTGCTTAATGCTTTTATCCATAGCTTCTTTACCTTCTAACTTAGATTTTGAATGTGGATTCATCAAAAACTTTACACTAAGCACTGAGATCTAAGCAAAACATTGACACAAAAAAGTGTGTGACTTTGAGAGGTCTACCTGTAGACTTTACATACACATGTTTCTATTCATCATACTCACAGCATGAATTGAATTAGACCATGAAACTTTGAACATAGCTTCATTAGCTTCTAGATTAGATATGTACAAAAGGATTTATGATCCACATGATCAGACTGAGATAAATCTACGAAATACTTGTCGCTATTTTCTGAAGATAACTCTCTTCTCATCTATCTCTATGACACTTGTCTTCTAATGACTCTCTCATGTATTTCTTTACATCATTGACTTATATACATATGATTCTAGACTTATCCCGTGTCTATTACATTACTCCTTATCATCCTAAGGACTACCTATATTGATAGTACAAGAATTTCCACCTGTAATGTACATATGTATACAAGCTATCATTCTGAAATCTCTTCACTTTCTCAAATGACTTCTTTACTTCAACCTGATCATTGACTTGCTTCAAGCTCTTTGTAATCATCAATTTCTGATTGTTTTGTTCCAACATGGAGTTCTGCGAGTGTGCGGAGAAGAGGAATGGTGGTGTGTGAGGAGAGGTATGGGATGGTTGGGTGGGGGGTGGTGGGTGCGGGATAGTGGGATGGGGTTGAGAGAGTGGGTGTGGGGGATGAAGTTGAGGGATAGTGGTGTGGGGAGAGTGTGGGGATGAAGGTGAGGGATAGTGATGTGGGGAGAGAGGTGTGAGATGGTGGGGTGGGGGATTGTGTGCACAGGATGGTGGGATGGCGGTGAGAGAGAGGGTGTGGGGAAATGGAGTTGAGGGATGGTGGTGTGGGGAGAGAGGTGTGGGATGGTGGGGTGGGGGGTTGTGTGCACGGGATGGTGGAACGGGGATGAGAGGGGGGTGTGGGGGAATGGAGGTGAGGGATGGTGGTTGGGGAGAAAGGGTGGGGGGTTGTGGTTGCGGGATGGTGGGTTGAGAGGGGAATGGTGGGGTGGTGTTTGAGAGCGGAGATGGTGAGATTGGGGTCGTGGAATGGTGGGGTGGGAAGAGAGATGGACGGGGCACACACTAAGGAAAAGTATGTGGTCAATGCTAAACCAAGACGTATTGGGGAAGATGCATAGTTTCTCCCTTATGAACTATGCAAAAAGGATGACCCTTAATGAAAGACCCACCCTCTAACAAACCCTTGTACCCTATGGTATGGCATAAACGAAACAGTGAGATATTATGTTGTACATAGGGCTGGGCAAGCACTGCAACATGTACAAAGGAGCAACATGCAATCAAGGAAAGAGAAGAATGCAAGAGGGATAATTTTAAGGAAGGGGTGGCCATTGAAGAAGCATACAAGACAGTGCGAACTTGATTGACGGAGAAACCAACTCCTCCTCAAGAGGATACCTAGGAGGTAAATATTGAGGAAGTGTTAAACTCAATTCATCAGAATCGAATATATATTTCTTGACGCCGATTTCAAATAAGAATGAATGGAATATATTACATCAGATTCGCAACGATAAAAAAAGTCAGTAACTTCGTAACGTATGTATTATGCAAGAGAAAGGAATGCATGCACCCCTCACATTTTCCGGCCAAAAGTTTCTTGAGGAATTAAATTTGAATATGTATAACATAAATTGTAACTCGAATAACCATCAGATGTCGCGTTCGAAGATAAACATTACCCGAAGAACGAACACAGTGAAGGTAGGCACTACCGAAAATGGCGTGTCACAGTCCGGTCATTATTTGGAACTCGGGAGTGCTAATCGACGCAACTCTTATGATGCCCCGGTGTACGTGTTCTCAAGCTAATATATTGGTGAGTCTCGACTTCCGCTGAGCTAATATATTGGCCACCATCAAGACCTTCCAATGGCGATTTTCCAGTCGTCCTCAACAAATATCCAATGGCGATTTTCAAGTCGTCCTCCACAAATGTCCAATGGCGATTTTCAAGTCGGCTTGCAGGTCGTGTGGCTATTGACACCTGAAGAAAAACAGAGAAACCCCACATCACGCAGACACGATAGTGCAGATAAGACATAACTGTTTATAGCACCTCCTCATAAAAGGCGTGACTATAGGATGTTCTTCATCACGCAGACACGATAATGCAGATAAGACATAACTGCTTGTTTATCACAGCTCTTCATAAAAGGCGTGACTATAGCCGTCATTCGCAGTAGTAGTTCCAATACGAGGATATTTCCAACAGCATGTCCTTTGCGAGCATGAGATGTGACTAAATGAGCACCGGGGACTATATTTCTGCGCCGAAGACCTTTACTCATCTTCACAAGCACAGTTGTCTTCCTGCACTCATTTTCTGCATTAAGCATTTTTATTCTTTTCCTTTTCAAGGAAATATATTAAAAACTGGTAGAGATGACCCAATAGTTACACGATAATAACAATGGATCTATACAATGCAATTAATTAATTAACATCCGTTGGTCCGCATATAGAACTGAAATAAAGATATAAAGAGTGAAATCAAATTCTAGATCTGATTGTCGTAGCACTTACACATTTACATCATAGAAAACTCAATAACGTCGTAACTTAAGTATTATGCAAGAAAAAAGGAATGCATGCGCAACTTACACTTTCCGGCCAAAAGTTTTTTAGAGGAGTAACCATCAAGAGAACTTATGTTCTTTGAATATGTATAATTAAATTGTAATGAATAAATCCACTATCATTTAGACTCAATGTGTGCGAATTTTACCTGCAATCGAAATTTAATATTTCTTCCTATTGAGTCGATTTTCGCGTAGGCTTTTATTTTTTGGGTGACAGTATCACAACAGACTTTGTCACAAGTGGATTATTATGGTTATAGTTATAGTTCTATTATCTCTTGTAGTGTCTAAGCCACATTTACACATTGATGAAAAAAGACCATTGCAAAAGGTAACTCCCTAGGAGGCTTACTAGGTCTGAGCTTTAATCAGTGTTTCTACTTCCTAATTCATTCGTTCACTTCATTTGAAACTACAACACAATGGGGGCGGGGGGGGGGGGGGGGGGGGGGGGGGCTCTAACAAAGCCCCCAATTCTAAAAAAAGGGAATCATTGCTTATGTGATGCTCTCAATCCGAGCGTTGCATAAGCGATGGCTCCAAAATACAGAATAGTATGGAGCATCATATATGCAACACATAACATCACTTAAGTGATGCTAACTAAAACGGCTCACTTGTAGCTTTGCATAGTAGGGACCCTCACAATTGGCCTCCGATGCTAGCGCATCGCTTATGCGACACATCCTAAAATACACACAAAATTTGAAATTCTCTCAATACATTTTCTCTTGGATTCAACTAGAGAAAGACATAGAAAGATAGATAGACAGACAAATAGATAGATAGATAGATAGATAGATAGATAGATAGATAGATAGATAGATAGATAGATAGATAGATAGATAGAGAGATAGAGAGATAGAGAGATAGATAGATAGATAGGTAGATAGATAGATAGAGAGAGGGAGAGAGAGAGAGAGATAGAGAGAGAGATGCACACAACGATTCAAGTCACAATCGATAGATAAAGAGACAAAACACATACACACATACAGTCACATGCATACATACATATCCATACACATGCATATGCATACATACATAAAAATAGATACACATATATGCATGCACACATACACATATACACACACATACACTCACATACATGCATATACATATACATGCATACATACACACACATACACATACACATAGACATACACATACACAGACACATACACGTAAACATACACATACACAAACACTTACACATACACATACACATACACATACAGATTCACATACACATACACATACACATACACATACACATACACATACACATACACATACACATACACATACACATACACATACACATACACATACACATACACATACACATACACATACACATACACATACACATACACATACACATACTCATACACATACACATACACATACGCATACACATGCACATACACGTACACGTACACGTACCTTTACACGTACACGTACATATACATGTACACGTACACATACACATACACATACACATACGCATAGACATACACATACACATACACATACACGTACACATACACATACACATACACATACACACACATACACATACACATACACATACACATACACATACACATACACATACACATACACATACGCATACACATACGCATACACATACACATACACATACACATACACATACACATACACATACACATACACAAACACATACACAAACATACACATGCACATACACATACACATACACATACACATACACATACACATACACATACACATACACATACACACACACATACACATACACATACACATACACATACACATACACATACACATACACATACACATACACATACACATACACATACGCATAGACATACACATACACATATGCATACACATACACATACGCATACACATACACATACACATACACATACACATACCCATACACATACGCATACACATACACATACACATACACATACATATACACATATAGATGCACATCCACATACACATAGAGATACACATACACATGAACATACACATATAGATACACATACACATACACACACACACATACATATACCCATACCCATACACATACACATACACATACACATACACATACACATACACATACACATACACATACACATACACATACACATACACATACACATACACATACACATACACATACACATACACATACACATACACATACACATACACATACACATACACATACACATACACATACACATACACATACACATACACATACAAATACAAATACACATACACATACACATACACATACACATACACATACACATACACATACACATACACATACACAGACACATACACATACACATACACATACACATACACATACACGTACACATACACATACACGTACACATACACATACACATACACATACACATACACATACACATACACATACACATACACACGCACATACACATACACATACACATACACATACACATACACATACACATACACATACACATACACGTACACATACACACACATACACAAACACACACGTACACATACACATACACATACACATACACATACACATACACATACACATACACATACACATACACATACCATACACATACACATACACATACACATACACATACACATACACATACACATACACATACACATACACATACACATACACATACACATACACATACACATACACATACACATACACATACACATATGCATACACATACACATACATACACATACACATACACATAGACATACACATACACATACACATACACATACACATACACATACACATAGACACACATACACATACACACACATACACATACACATACACATACACATACACATACACATACACATACACATATACATACACATACACATACACATACACATACACATACACATACACATACACATACACATACACATACACATACACATACACATAGACATACACATACACATACACACACATACACATACACACACATACACATACACATACACATACACATACACACACACATACACACACATATACACATATACATACACATACACATACACATACACATACACATACACATACACATACACATACACATACACATACACATACACATACACATACACATACACATACACATACACATATACATACACATACACATACACATACACATACACATACAGATACACATACACATACACATACACATACACATACACATACACATACAGGTACACATACACATAAACATACACATACACATACACATACACATACACATACACATACACATACACATACACATACACATACACATACACATACACATACACATACACATACACATACACATACACATACACATACACATACACATACACATACACATACACATACACGTACACATACACATACACATACACATACACATACACGTACACATACAGATACACATACACATACACATTCACATAAACATACACATATGCACACATATACATACACACACATATGAACATGTACAGACACATACACAAATAGACATACACATATATACGTTCAAACTTATAGAAACACACATACACATATTCACCCAAACACAAACACATAAACACATAAACACACATACACACACATACAATCGCATGCATACATACACGCACATGCATGCACACATGCATATGCATACATTCTCACACACATGCATACACACATACACAAACATATGCATACACACACATACACATGCATACACATATTCACACACATAAACTCACATACACATGCATACACCACATACACACACATAAGCATACACACACATATACATAGACACACACATACACATAAACTCAATTGCATACATACGCACACATGCATATGCATACATACATACACACATGCATATCCCCACATACACAATATACACATACATATATGGATACACACACATACACACACATACACATACACACACATACACTCACATACACACAAATACATACATGTGCATACATACCCATATACATACACACATACACACACATACATATACACACACATATACATACACACACATAGCCAAACACATACACACACATACACACATACATATACACACACATATACATACACACACATGGCCAAACACATACACTCACATGTATACATATACATACACACACATATATAAAAACAAAAATGCACATACACACATATACATACACACACATACACATATGCACACATAGATACACTCACATGTGTAAATAAACACATGTATATGCATATGCATACATACATACACATGCACATACACACACATGAATACACACATATAAACATAAACACACACACATACACTCCCTTACACACATATACATACACAAACAAACACATGCACACATAAAAACATACAAACACATACATACACATATACATACACACACACAGACACAAATATACACATATATAGATACACACACACACATAAATATACATACATACATAGATACACATGCATACATACACACACATCAAATTATATGCATATGCATACATACATACACATATGCATAAAATTGTTGATATATTTACGTAGTGATGTGTCTGAGCACACTAGGTCTCCCGAGGCACGTTTTTCCCTCTTAAGGAGGTTTTTTTTCCCGTGGCTTGTATATATGCCTATAGCCCTTATAGGTTACTTATCTTTGTACATTCTAGTGGTAATACATTCAATATTGTGTGTTGTGCTTCAAGCTTCTTCTTCTTCCTTGTGCTATTTGCATGCTTCCACAAACCTCAAGCTCCAACAATTGGTATCAAAGTAGGTCACTGATTCATCTAAAGCATCGTCGACACTCCTCCATTTGCAATTTCCAAATTTCACGAAATTTGGTGAGCATACTCATGGTGATTTGGAGATCAAAACAACTTCGATCTATGGTGCCAAGATCATGATCTCAGCTCGTTTCAGCCTTCAAATGCATTATCATAGCGCTCATGCACGTTATTTCATCATTTTGTGCCAAAGATATATATAAGTTTCCATTTGCAGGTATAAGTGTCTTGAAGTCTGCTATAGGTTCAGCAGAACTCATGAGGATAGTTTTGTTCAAATTTTTTCAGTTCCAGTCATTTTTTTTGCATCAAGGTATTTTAGTCAGTAGCCATCGCTGAAAGCAATGATGTATTTTGTATGTTGGTTGTGGAGCATAAGTTGGATGGTACAATTTCCCATTGTGAGCTTATATGATGTGTCATGTATTGTTTACAAAAGGACTTTGGAATATTGTGCAGGATGTTGGAGAAGGTCCTATTACACCTATAAATACAGGTACTAAAGTTGATACAGATAGCATTGAAGATAACAATATTCTTCATATTTCTATTCGTGCTACGATTTCTACTGCACCTTTTGTAGAGCAAATTCTTTGGGATGGCAGAGATGCTCTAGTACATGCATTCATAGCCTTGTCTGTAAAGGGTGCCATTATTCCTCACATTTGCTCTTGCACAATAGCTAAGGATGCTTGGGATACACTTACCACATTGTACTAGGCTAGGAATGAGGCTCGTGTTGCTTACCTTCGAAAATAGTTGGAGAGTGTGCATATGAATGAAGGTGATTCTGTGGATAGTTTTGTGAAAAAGATCAAGGATTTGAATGAACAATTGATTTTTGTTGATGAAGTCCTACCTGATAGTTCACTTTTGTAGACTATTCTCAATGGTCTTCCGGACTCATCAGAGTTTTCTTCTACTCTTTGTTTCATGATGAAAGGCAATGCAAATCCCTTAACATTTGAAGATTTAGTTTTTGTTCTACTATAGGAAGATCAGTCTAGGTAGAATGCATCTATTATGCATGTTTCAGATCAAGCTTTCCTGGCTAGTTATAAGGGAAAAGGTGAACGGAACTCATCTACTAGTAAGCAAAAATCTGCTAATGTTGGATATTCGAAGAAGGAAGACAAAGATGAGAAGAAATTAGAAAAGCACAAACTGTTTTGCAAATACTGTAAAGCAAATGATCATGTCATTAAGAGCTATGCAAAAGTAATCATCCACTACCAATGCATCTGATAGGTAGTTGCCATCACCTTCAAATGTAAAATTGGAAAAGGATGAGTCTTCTACTTCATCTGACTCACTGATAGGAGTCAAAGTATGGTACGCCCAATTTTGAACGTGGCATTTGTTGATGCATCTTTTCCATCGACAATGGATATAATGAAAACAATAACATGTTAGTTCTCTGACACCAATGCCATGTCCACCTAACCTTGAATAGCCACGAATCGAATGCAAGGATCAAAGTTGAGATATCCCCTTACAATCCCAAGCCTTCTCCCTATTCACTTTGTCAATCTTCAGTTCCCAGAAGACCCGTGTGACATCTCTCCCTTTTGACTTTCACAAATGTACCCTAAGAAATTTCACAACATATGTAGCACACTTTAGCATTGCACCTTCAGGTTTAAGTTGTTCATGGGTTAGCACCCTTTTCACAACTACACCTGCACCATCATGTTGTCCCTTCTCGTGCCCTGACTCAAATAAGTTCCATATCATAGTCATGCCTCTTAGCATTGGATATCTTCCTACAAAGTAAAATGGATGTTTAGCTTTAAAATGAGAAGCTGCACCATCTGACCATACCCAATGCTGGATTAGTTCAGGGTTTAGCTCTCTCAACCATTTCCAATGTAATTGGAAACAATGTGGCACAAAAAGGGTGTCATGCTTCTTATCATCAGATATGAAGAAGTGGATTAGCTTTTTAGGAATACCCTCCAAATGAAAATATGACATATGCACAAAAATAGTGCTGGAACATCAAGCTTACACTATGGTTGAGGTGGATTTCATCTACTAAAAGGCTATCGTGTCGAAAGAATATTCGTTATAGAGTTCTTTTTCTTATGCTCACTTATTGTATTTTCTAAAAAAGATTTTTCATGGACCTTTTACCATTGTAAAAGATTTGATCTTTACATATGTAAAAGTAGAAGGATAGAGCCTAAATCCCATGAATTTGTGTTGGCTGCATTGTATTCAATCAAGCAATCAATCACCTAAAAGTAGATCCAGCTAGATCTTCACTTTTCCTAGATTGTAGGAAAGTGAATTGATTCCCTCCAACAACCATTCCCACCTTTATTTGAATTCAAAATCCACTTGTGGAAATCATGGAGCACTTTGTAGAGTCTATATAAAGACGAGGTGCACGTCGCTTTCAAAGATGAGCCCAACAAAGATTAGAGTGTATCTCCAGATTCATAAGTCAGATTTAGACATGTAAGATACCCTTGAAAAGCTCTCCAAATGAAATTTCCAATGAAAGAGTTATATTGAGGATCCAAGATATCTAGCATGAGTGAGAACCAGGTTCAAGATGTTGAGGTTAAGAAAAAGAAGCTCAAGAGACTGAAGTTGTAAACATGGCAAGTCCGTAGGCAAAGCGCCAAGAAAGGGGAAAGGCAAGGTTCAAGAGACCAAGGTTCACAGCAAGGGTTCAAGAGACCAAGGTTGAGAACAAGAATGTTCAAGATACTGTGCAAGGGTGAGGACATCAATTCAAGGGGAGATCAGGGATTGATCGTTGAGGAAAATGATCTCTAGAAGGGGAAGAGAGTGACTCAAGAAATGATAGGGAGGAGATTGTTGAACTACACCCTAAGAGGGAGGATTAGGAAGTAATCCTCAACCATTGCTTTTGGGGCAAGAGGCTAGCCCATCATACTCCTAGCCAATGGGTCATGAGTTCAATTCCCACACCAAGGTGGCACTATTTACTATCACATTAACAAATCAACATTGGATTACACCACTCCACATTGTTGAAAAGATACTCATGACAGTGAAGGGTTGCAAGTTTCTTTTAAACTTTGTTGTTATCGTCCTGCCATAGGAGACCTCTTACCCTCTACTATTTGGAAAGCCTTCGCTCAGGAAAGCAAAAGCATTGAAGGATTGGGGAAAGAACAAGTTGTGGATTTCAACCAACACTAACAGTCAACTATAGATACACTTGGAGGAGGGATGCAACTCTCACAAGGCTACTAGGTATACTATTGGCACTCAAGTAATGCATTCTTTATCTCAAGCAGATTTTGTACTATTAAATTGGATGATGTACTATGAATTTAGAATGTTGTACACTAGAAACAGGTGAGATAAATGAAGATTCTATTTTAGCAACACAAGGTGGCCCAAGTAGGCATCATGAGGCCCAAGATAGCTACCTAGTAGGTAGTGGTGAAGTAGACAAGACACCCTTCCTGGGCCAAAATGGTCTAATTCTCTCTATGGAATCAAACCCTTCTCTAGAGTAAGGGAGCCAAATCCAATTTTTATAGGTATCTCTAGAAAGGAAAAAATCACCAAGTGGGCCACTTGACCTCCATGGTTACTTTTTACCACAGAGGATGAGTGCACTTCTTTCTCTAGGTGAACAAGCAAAAGTCAATAATTATTCGGATGTTGTTCTAACACATGTAGAACATGATCGGGCACCCCATGCTACATCTTATACTAGTACCTAAGGAGGAATCACTACAGATTGGACCATGGGGTCAATTCTAAAGCATGAGATAAGTACTAGTCTTGTGTTTGCCAATGAAGAAGAATCATTCTTGCAAGATGTGCAATTCAAAGAAAAACAAAGCTATTGATTGAGAAAACCAGAGAGGAATAAGATTATGGTACTAGGAAGACACATTCATAAGGTAAGAACAAATCCTCATTAGGATGCTTAGAAGAAGTAGATTATTGTCTCTCTAGAGTTTCCCACACGTTCATTCAAGTATCTAGATTGGAATTATGCCATATTATTGCAGTGCTAACATGTTGACATAAGAACAAGATAACGCTCTTATCTCTGTCATTCCATTCTCAAAAGATCCTCAACTAATTAGAAGTTGGATTCTCTCCCAATCTAGGCCTAACATCTGTTCCACTAATAGGCCCCCATAAACCCTTGCCCATGAGAAAGCTAGACATCCTAAAGCTCCATTGGTGATAGTTGGTTTTATCTAAATTTTCAATATGAGTGCTATATTTTTACATGATGTACTCGAATGTACTCCTCCAAGGCTCCTTGATGCAAGAGGAGTAACGAATATCTAGATCTTTATGTCTCTACTTCAAAAATATCAAAACAAATGGGTTCATGCCTTGTTTCTTCATTAGTAGAGTTCCCTTGAGTTGATTCTGTGTCCTTGAGATTGAATCAACCACTCATCTTCTTCCAAGTCCTTCAAATGATCCTTCTAGTCCTCTTTGAGTGTCTTTGTGTGTCAAACTTCTTTGATACCAAACATTGCGCAATATACACTTTCCCTATGTAGCTTGAAGCATAAATGACCTGACATCTACTATGAACAATGATACTCTAAGCTTCTATGAAATTAAACCAATATCTTTTCTATGCTCAAGATAGACTATTAGATCATCCTTGTGCAAGTTATCTCATGTAAAATAATTGCTCCTACTCTAAGAACCAATGCCTCTAAGACACAATACTTGTTACCTTCATTAGGCAATGACATAGAGACCACTATTCACTCTATAATGTCTTTCTCTAAGAATATGTAGAGTTTAAACTTAAGATTCAAGCCAACTTTAGAAGACAATAATAGATTTCTAATAAACTAAAGATTACAAGGAATGGATATAAATCGATGTAGTAACTATGTCATTACTCAAAGATAATTAACTTTTGCACACATAAATCTGAGTATGTGATATGGCTAGTCTTGACACTCAAGGTCAAGCACAAAGCATGGAAGCACATCAAAGAAGTGGACATACAAGAAGGAGGAGCAGGTGGGAAGCTCCAAGAAGTACATGTCAAATTTTCAAAAGAATCCGCTACAAAAACAATGATTTTCATCAGTAAAACCATTGTAAATACTATTTTCCATTTTTCTAAATCCATTGTGTTCAAGCCAAGGACTATCATACCGATTTTCATAATTTCTAGACTCCGTTTGAGCCCTCAAATAAGCCATGGAACCTAATTTTTAACTAGGTCGGACACTATGTCGGGACAAGGCCAAAACTAGTCAAAAAACTATAAAAAGAGCTAGAGAGCTCATTTTTGGGGTTAGCTTGTTGTAGATTTGAGCTTTTGTAAGAGAAATCTTTTGCACTCAAAGTCCTTCCATTGTTCCTCTCTTTGCTCTTACCTTGTGTGCATGTGTGTGTATGTGTGTACATGCTTGTGTGCTTTCACTCATGCACTTGTGCCTTCACTCGCTCATGGTCTTCATACTAGTCCTCACATCTCCGCGGATTCACAAGTAAAGGAGGTGCTGCTTACGCTTGAGCTACACCAAAATTTTGGCACCATTGTCGGGGAACGAACTTTAAGGACGAGCATTGTGATGGTAAGATCGTAGATTTGCAACGTTGGAAGGTAAAACAATAGTTATTTTTTGTTATTTTTCTGATTTTTCTTCTTCATCTTCATCATCATCACCATCTCCATCTTCTTCCATCTTCATCTTCACTGAAATTTTTTGTTTCTCACTCGATTTTCCACATTTTCACCTCCATTTTCATTTGTGGGTGTCCAAGAAGGAGCAAGGGAGAGGCAAAGTGCTCATGTGTGCAAGTTTTTATGATTTCCATGACCATATGCTCGATGCGTAGGCCTCCGCATTCAAATTTGAAGTTCTCTTGAAAAATATCAAGAAATCGCGATTCTGTGAAAAATTCAAATTTTTCAAAAATTGCGATTTTCTATTTCCCACCTAAAAGCTTTCTAAAAAGAAGACAATTTTGAGGTCATTCTCAGAATCACAATTCTTTGATTCCGCTCAAAATCACGATTCTCTAAGTTTCTCAAAAAAACATGATTCTCAGGTCACCCTCAGGAGCATGATTTTTGGCAATTCTCAAAAACAAAATTTTTAGTTGAAATCAGGATTTTAAGGCAAAAACACAATTCTGAGCAAAAACACGATTTTTAGTTAAAATCGCAATTTGCATGGCAAAAATATAATTATGAGAAAACATGATTATTAATCAAAATTGCGATTTTTTGGATTCTCTTTCAGAATTGTGTTTTTCACGATTCTCACTCAAAATCGTATTTTTCACGATTTTTAATCAAAATCGCATTGTTTGGGGATTATTGAAAATCACGATTTTCATAAGTGCTCAGCATTGCAATTTTCATAAGTGCTCAACATCACGATTTTCATGATTTCACAAAATCATGATTTTTATGGTTGCTCAGCATTGCGATTCTCATGATCCCTCGAAATCGCGTTTTTCATAAGAGCTCAGCATTGCGATTTTCAGACCCTCAAAATTTTCACACAAAATCGTGATTTTTCCAAAAGGTCTTATTTTGACCCCCAAGAGCCTGATTTGACATAACGTTTTCATCAAAAGTCCATTTTTTGAGCTTTATAGCTCTATAAGAATACCTATTGATTTTTAGATAGACTAATTTGAAGTTGACCCTCAAGTGGGATTAGGAAACCAAGGGGACTCCAAAGGATTTTTAGCAAATACAAAGGGGAATTTTGGGACAAGAAGACAAAGCTTATGAACCTCAAATCTGGCAGACATCTAGGCAAGGATAGACAAAGCATTAGATCTTTTGAGGCAAGTTTCAAGCATACACCTAAGTCTTGGGCACAACAACTAAGTGATTACCCTTACGTACTAGTTCAAACGTAAGTGATTCAGGAATGTCTTTTTGCATGGGGAAACCTACAGGTGGCTCACGAACTACATATTTACAAACACAAGAACTTCCCTATAAGACACAATTGGAATATATTCAGACCAACCAATTAGATGCTCACATCTATGCAGATGGCCTAAGGCGATCACTGGTCCAACTAAAAAATCTAGCTCAAACCTTTGGACTTGAATACCTAGTAGTCAAGTTCGAAGAGGGTTCATACATTGATAAGGAAGGAACCATGTATGTGGTTACCAACTTACTAGATAGAACAGATGAGTTTGGCAACATCATTTCAGAGAATGAGATAGGAGATCTAGAGCAAGGAGATGTAGAATGAGAACCCAAGACTCCTAGAGGTAAGTCAATTTTGACCGAAGTGATCACTCGAGATTGGATCCCTCAAGACAACAAAAGCATAGAACTATTCTAAAATAGAGAAACGGAGGAAGCCTTTTGGAGATTCAAGCCAGATCAACCTAGCCAATTGGGCATAGTCATCATCTATGAGTTCAAGGATCCGGAGACACGAGGCAAAGTTGTCTACCTGGATAACACGTAAGAGAAAATGTTCTTGGTAACAGAACATGATAGACATGCATATACTTGGAAGAGTGAATTAATTTTCCCTTGACCAAGATCCAATGTCTCACATGGCCTCCAAGGAGTAGGATCATCCAATGCTCATGAAACCAAGAGTGAAAGAACTAGAGAGAGACCTAAGTAAAGCTTTACACACAATGTGGGTAGAGACAGATCAAGATTTGAAGGTGAAAGTCCTGAAAGAGAGAGACATCAAGCACATAGGCATCAAAGAGAAAAACACAATTTTCCATTGCCTAGACCCAAAGAGAACCCAAGAACCCTTAGACCATCTCAAGTGGTCAAGACAATGAAAAATTACTTTGATGGGTCAAGAGATCCTTATGATCATGTGGCCGAGTTCAAACAAGTGTTAAGAGCTGAACTGGTTGAGGAATTGTTCACCCAGTTCGAGGCATTTGGCTTGACTCTCAAGGGCACTACCTTAGCTTGGATTCAACCACTAAACAATTGCAACTACCGAGATATAGGTCAACTGCTAGAGGAATTCATTGTAGAATTTTCTAGGAGTGTCATCTAGCATAATACATCATCCTTGATATGATGTCCTCATCATCTGATTTGATGTCTTCAATCTGGTTTGGCTCCTCCTTGGTGAGGCTTGAAAATTCTTCTTCCAAGTCATAAGGCAACTTTACTTTCCTGTATTCACTTTCAAACCAAGAATCCTTCTCATCAAAGACAACATCTCTACTGATCATAAATCCTTTGTTGGAAGGATTGTAAAACCTGTATCCTTTTTTATTCAAGTCCTATCCTATGAAGATGCACGTCTCTTCCTTAGGGTCTAGCATACCTCTTATTTGAGAAAGGATATGCACATAAGCAACACATCCAAAGATTCTGCAATGATCAAGTGAAGGTCTTCTACCATGCCACGCTTCATATGGGGTCATCCCATCAAGAGATTTGGATGGCAACCTGTTAACAAGACAAGTGGTGGTAGATACACTTTCTGAAAACAAATAATTAGGTAATGTTTTCTTAATTAGCATTGACCTAGCTATTTCAACAATTAAACTATTTCTCCTCTCTGCCACCCCATTCTACTCAGGAGTATACCTTGTTGTAATTTCCCTTTTAATTCCTCTATGCTGCAAGAAAGCATCAAACTCATTTGAGAAGCACTCACCTCCTCCATCTGACCTTAGTCTCTTTAGGCTCTTTACTCTTTGGATTTCAACAAGTGCAAGATACTTCTTAGAGCAACTAAACACTTCATCTTTGTGCTTCATAAAATATAAGATAGTCCACCTATTGAAATCATCAATGAAAGATACATAATACCTTGATCCTGAAGTTGAGGGATCCTTACTTGGTCCCCATACATCTCTATGGACAAGCTCTAAGTAGTCCTCATGCATGTAGGCTTTCTTTGCGAAGGGTAACCTGTGAGATTTTCCAAACTGACAAGCACCACATTTATGGATTATGTGTTGCTTGGATACATTTAGTATCCCAAGAACACATTGATCTCTACATATTTGCTTTAAGGTTCTCTCACCAATATGCCCTAATCTCTTATGCCAAATTTCAAGCTCTGAAAATGTTTGATCTTTGTAGCTATAAAGTGCAATATTCCTTGTATCTTCAAGTTCAAAAGTAAATAATCTACCTATCTTTTCTCCTTTGTCAATTCTCTTGAATCCATGTTGGGGATCCTCCACAAATGCTCTATATTTGTTGAACCTGACCTGCAAACCCTTTTCCACAATCTGTACAAAACGCATCTAATTTTTGGTAGTTGTAGGTACATATACAACCCTGCTCAACAGATTTCTATTTCCATCAACAGTTTTAACATTTCGTACCTTGACCACTCAATGCTTAGTGTCATCACCTATTTGTACATGATGTTTTTCCTTAGGTTCCTCAAGGTCAGGGAGAAGAGCTACATTGCCTGCCACATGGTTTGAACATCTTGAGTCAATGTAGAAGAGATGGTCATCATTCTGTTAAAATGCTGCTCATTTACATTACACGCATTTTTAAGTTCTTTCGGGTTCTTGGGAGTGGTAGGGGTCTGATAAATCATCGGCCTTGTAACTTAATTTTCCCAATTAGCTTATTCAAGCCGCAGTACCTTAATGTCCAGTATTGAGCTCTTATATGGATTAATGTTAGAACTCTGGTTAAACTTTTCACGGTTCGTAACACAGGAGTTATTCATTACCATCGCACACACTTTTTACCCGCACTTAACTTTACTGTGTTAATCACAAATTAATGTAGTTAAACAAAGGTAAGAGCAATAATACTCAGATCTCATGAATGCTGCACTATGACGATGTCTCCACAGACCGTAATCGCCCAAAAAGACAATGTCGTTACCGGAGAGTCACCGCAATGTCTTTTCAGTAATAGATAAGCAGATACATCACTTTGCAACGACCCTTCGGTTTGTGCGGGATAGGAAAATATAGGATTATGAAAATATAGAATGCCAATCCGGTGACTTACACTGACACGCACGGTGGACTTGAACCCGCAACGGAAACAAAATTTAGGGTTCATCTACGATACCCTGTATATACATGGTGCAAGCTAATTTGAAAGTTCTGGAAATCTTCTGCTTCAAGAATCCAACATTAACTTTAAAGTTTCTGGTTTGACTAACTGTGCGTCAGTACAAATAGAGCTTGCGGCAATCACTTGACTCATTAAAATGTCAGCCTGTGTCTGCAAAAACTGCCTCTTATAGGTAGAAATCATTTGCCAGGGCTGCATCACGGCTCAATCTCATATCTTCAATCTGTTTATCTATTTTGGATAAACGCTCTACTTGATAACCGAGCTGCTTTTCTCTTCTCTCCACTTCTTTCGATTGGAACTGCATGGTTTTGTAGTAGGCTTCTCTTTCATTCTACACTCCTTCAAATTCTTTCTTTAAACAGAGATACCTGCCAAGCTCTTCCTATAACTCTTCATCACACTTGAACAGGATTTCGGTAGTTTTATGAAGCTCTGCCTCAGCTTTAAGGACATTTGCGGCAAGAGACTGAGAAGCTTCTACTAATATACTGTATGCGTCCTGCGCCGCTATGAAGTTCATTGCCTATGGCAGTCATTGCATCTGTTTTATCAATGATTTCTTGTTTCAATATGCTGATTTCTGTATCCTTTTGACACAGCAAAGCATCTTTCTATGCTAGTTGATCTTGAAGTTGTTGAATTTGTAAGTGTAGACCATGATTTTCTGCCTTAACTGCATCGACTTCTTCCTGTAGTGGAGTAATATCTGCTTCTAAGATATCGACTTTATGCTGCAACTCTTGACGAATAGTATCAGTGACCATTCTGAGTTGCATCGGTAGCTGCTATGAGAATTGGATTAGCATTCGACCCATGGACTCTAATTCAGTAAACATGGGAACTGGAAGAGGAGGAGGAAGTGGCTGGGAGGAAGAGGCTGATAAGAGGTGATTGGAAGATGGTGGAGAATAATTAGGCGAAGAGGATGAGGAATCCGGTGCTTCAGGGACAATAGGTTGAACAGGTACAATGGGCTCGACCGGAGTCATTGGGGGAGGAGTGGGTATAAGAGTGTTGGGCACCAACACTATTCCGGGAGTCTACTGCGTAGTCGCTTCAATTCGGTCAATTAAAGCACCGACCACAGTAATTACTTCATTGACAAGCTCAGCAACAATGGCTCGCACATCCTCTTGGTTCTGCTACTGAGAATCCTCCTTCGAAGAAATTGCTTCAGATTCGGTGCTGGAGGCATTTTTTTCCTGCTGTTTATTCGGAGAAGATTGGGCGGAAGAATTGACATGGATAGAAGTTGCAGTGTCATGAAAGATCTCTTCTTCATTGGCTGCGGTGGAACCTTGCACTTGACTTTCAGACGGGCTCATGTGATGGCATTTCCGGTGAAGGAGTTGGAAAAGATCTTCATCCTCATCCTCGTCGTCTTTGAGCATCCGAGTGGATTCTTCATGTAGTAAGAACGGTGCATTAGGTGGAGGTTGCGCGGCTTGAATGGCTAGAAAGAGAAATATAAGGATGTGGGGAAGGCGTGATCAGATCACCTTTATTAACTTGCTTAATAACCGTAACACATTCATGGTGAATGCGCTAGAAATAAAACGAGACGAAATTAACAGGCTCACGAGAAGCCATGTCAATCATCGAGTAAAGGGGACGTGAAATCCCGTAGGTACGTTTCTGTAAATTTAGGATAGCTACTAAGAATTGTAAGGCAGTTTGTTCAGGGTTAGGGCGACACAAAATGGCATACTCATTCGATGAGTGCCACAGAAATAATTCTACCATAGTAGCAATAGGAAGGAGAGGACCATTCTCCACTCCTTCTATGGGCAGACGAAATGCTTCAGCGAACGACCGCAAGGTGATGACAACACGGTTCGGTAAACATGTGATCGGCCAACATTGCTCTCTGGCAGATGTGGCAGCTATGGCAGATATGATCTGCGCATAAAAGGGTTGACACTCCACTGAATGCCAAGGCAATTAAGCGAAGTTCAACAGGCCGCAGATACGCAAGAACTCACTTGCGTCCTAAGGGAGTCCGTCACGGAAGGTAGCGAAATTGGCTAATGCTTCCATGATGCGCACGCGAAGTCACAAGAACACGAATACACAAGAAACAGAGAAAACACAGCGCACAGAACACACAGACACAATAGCGATTAACAGTGAAAAGAAGAAGATTAAGTAGACACTTGGCAACGGGAGGTGATCGAAAACCCTAATCATCGCACGGTGTTGAGATGATAACCTTCATAATTACGACGTGCATGCATGTGCAGAATCAATAACACAGGGCGGCGATTAATCATAATTAGATATCAAAACGAGGAGTTTTATGGTATTTATTCAACCAAAATGCAGAAATAAAAAAATAAATGACACGCCGAAAAACAAAGAATACGTCAGCGGCGATCAGGCGCTTGGTGATATGGACGCAACTTTGAACCATTGATTACTTTAGGAAGAGGAATTCCGGTCAAGGTAGTCAACCGAAAAGTAGCTGGTCCCACTTGCTCACTAATCCGGTAAGGACCGAGCCACTGTAATTTAAATTTCCCAGCAGCACGATTTGTTTTAGCATTGTAAAAGAGCACAAGTTGGCCCACCATAAAAACTAGAGTTTGGAGAAAACGATCATGGGTACGAGCTTGCCGCAACTGAACTTCTTGAAGAGTCAGAAAACTTTCCCAACGATGTTCATCCAAGGCTCTGAGTGTGTCCAACCGAAATGGCAAAGAGACTTCGGGTAACAGCTTCTGAATTATGGCCACGCGTAAGCTTGGCACAACAATCTCCATCGGCACGATTGCTTCTAACCCATAAGCAAGCTTGAAAGGGGTCATTCCGGTTGCTACTTTGTAAGTAGTCGGGTATGCCCATAAGACTGCGGGTAGTAATTGATCCCAATGTTCTGGTGATTCTACGACCAATTTGCGAAGCATACTTAACAGCGTCTTGTTGGTACTTTCAGCTAAACCATTAGCACGAGGATAATATGGGGAACTGAATTTATGTAGAATTTGAAAAGTATGCGTTAGTACACGCATTAAATTGTTAACAAAGTGTGTTCCTTGGTCTGTCACAAGTTCCAGAGGTCATCCATAACGCGGGAAGATGTCCTTCATCAAGCATTTTGCTACCGAAATAGCTGTGGCAGACCGTAAGGCCCAAGCGTCTACCCACCTAGTAGCATAATTTTGTACAGGTCAGGATGTAGCGATTGTTGCTAAGGGTTGCTGGTGGTGTGATAGGTCCAATAAAATCAAGACCCCACTTCTGAAAGGGTTCCAAAGGCAATACAGGTTGTAAAGGAAAGAAATGGCAATATAATCGCTATCCAGATCGTTGACAAGTGTCACACTGCTGCACAAAGTGCGTCACGTCTTTGTACATGGTAGGCCACCAAAGCCCACTTTGCAGAACTTTCCGGTGAGTAAGATCTGCTGCAAAATGTCCATCGGAAGGTATTGAATGTGCCATATCAAGAACCGAGTTTACTTCATGTAGTGGAATACAGCGAAGTACGACACCAGTATGATCCATGTAGTACAACTGTCCTACAATCAACTGGAATCTGCGACTGTAAACTGTAATTTTCCACCGCATAGCAAGAGGCATATGAGGAGGAAGCCATCCATCAGTCAGAAAAGTTAACAACATATCATAGTAAGTAGGCGGCACAGGATGTTTGGTAGATTCATCACGAGCTGGGTTAACAGCGTAAATTGCTGGTGTGGTATCATCAATGCCCACCGGAGCTTCACCGAAATCCAACCGAGAGAGAAAATCTACTAAGCCATGTGTTGTACCGGGTCGATGAATCACTTCATAGTCGAACTCCTGTAGCAATAAAACCCAACGCGCCAAGTGACCACCTAAATTTTGTTTCCGGACCAGATATACAAGTGCAGCATGATCCACATGAAAGGTGAATTTTCGGCCTAGAAAATAATGCCGGAATTTCTTCACTGAATACACCAACCCAAGACATTCTCTTTCGGTCACTGAATAGTTTCTTTCAGCAGGAGCTAATCGGCGACTTGCATAATATACCGACCGCAACCATTTATCCGTTTGCTGCATTAAAACACTGCCAATGGCTATATCCGATGCATCTACAAAGACATGGAATGGGTGGTCCCAATCAGGAGGTTGCAAAATTGGAGCCTGCGTCAATAATCCTTTTAGACGATCGAATGCAGTTTGGCATTCCGGAGTCCATTCAAACTGTCATGGAGTACTATTCATTAGTCGATTAAGTGGTGTTGCTAAATGGGCTAGCCACCGTAAATGCCTGCCATGCCACCGGATTTGTCCCAGGAAGTGCACAACTTATTTCGGCATTGTAGGGACGGGTGCTTCCAACACAAGTGCGATTTTGTCTGGATCGACTTGGATACCTTGTGCACATATAATATGTCCAAGGAGTTTACCACAAGAAACCGCAAAAACAGATTTTGTCGGGTTCAGGTAGAGTCAGTATTCTCAACATTTCTCAAAGCAGCACCGTAAATGATACAGGTGCGCCGCAATCTTGCCAAATAAGGAGAAGTCATCTAAATAGACTTGCATAAAAGTAGTCAGGTAGGGTGAAAAGATTTCCTGCATACAGCGTTGAAATGTGCTGGGAGCATTCCTTAACCCAAACCACATGACCGTACAAGCAAAAACACCCCAGTTTGTAATGAAAGCTGTTTTCGGTATGTCTTGCTTAGCCATTCTGACCTGGTTATAACCACTATAGCCATCCAGAAAGGAGTACATCTCGTGCCTGGCCACTCTGTTGAGCATTGTGTCAAGAAAGGGAAGAAGGAATGGATCAGGTATCGTGGCCGAATTCAGTTTTCGGTAATCCACACAGATTCGTAGCTGCTTATTTTTCTTCGGAACAATCACGATCGGAGATATCCATTCAGCGTGTTCAATTGGTACAATGAATCCCACCTTCAATAACCGATCGAGTTCTGCTTTGACCTGTGCTGCATAATTGGGATTCATTCGATAACTGGATTGTTTAATTGGTTTTGCTTGTGGTTTGAGCACGACCCGATGTTGATCAATCCACGGATCAAGGCCTTTCATATCGCGATAGTCCCAAGAAAAAACCTCAGAAAACTCACGTAGGAGTCGAATCAAGTCATCTTGAAATGCCTCGGACATCCTGCCTTAATCTTAACAGGTCGTGGGTTAACTTCATCACCCAAATTATAGGTTACTAGCTGATCTTTCAGGACAGCTCACTGTAAAAGTTGATGTAGGATGGCTCCATCCATAGCAACACTATCATCTGCATCTGCATCTCCAATCACAGGAACAACCGTACAGGCTGCCGGACTCCAGTTGTCTGCTACTGCTTGAAGATCTATAGTACCTAAGGAAATCAAATATTTATTGTTCTTCAGAAATGCCTCTTCTTCATCGTCAGTTAAGCCATCCAACATGTGGACCGGCTCTCCTACATAGGGTCTGGCATGAAGCTCACAGGGTTGAATGGCATCGAGTTTGACAACATATTTATAGTGATTATCTCTGAAAGTCAATTCCTGCGCTGACCAATCCTGTATAACTTTGGCCTATTTCAACCATGGTCGACCGAAAAGAAGATTATAGTCGAGGCTAGATTCTTGTAGTTCTAAGACTATGAAAGTCATTTTGAATGTGGTACCCTACAAAGTAATCGGGATATTCCGGAATAGTCCCACCGGATGGACTCGGGATTGATCTGCCATTCTAACAAAGAATTGGACGGGCTCGATCTGGGTCCACCCCAATTTCTTACAAAGAGGTGCAATTGCTATGTTCACACCCGAACCGCCATCAATTAACACTTGACTAATCTTGTGATTTTTATGCCAAACAGTGATTAAGGGGACTGAATGATCCACCGTAGAATCATTTTCCGGTTGTATTGTTGTAGTCGCCGGAGTACTGGGAGATCTAGGACTGACCTGTTGATGGAATTGCTGCCTAACTCCAGGCACCAAGGCGAGTAGCTGCCCCAAAGGGAGTGTAATTGAAGCCTTCGAAAGAATATCCCATACCTGGTCTGCTGGAATTGCAATTTTCTTTGATTCTGATTATGATTCTCCTGTTACTGGGGTAGAGGCTTGTTCATGCGCCCTCACCTTTGGCAGGGGAGCCTATGTCACCGGAATTGGATCAGGGAATACAGTTTGCTCTTTAGATGCCCATTGGCTAGCTTTGGTATACATTGCTACTATTCACGGATACCCGGTTCAAACACCTCAGCGGCAGGTTGCAGCTGCTTACCTGATCTTGTTTGGACCACTACAACTTATGATTCCAGTGGTGAGATATAGACCATGTTGTTCATCGAATTTTGATGTTCTTTCTTCCTTTTGTCGTATTCGGCGGCATCCTTACAAAATCTCTGGATGTGGCCTATCTCACCGCAAAAGTGACATCGAGGTGGTGGCAAGGAAGTACCTTCTGCTGATGTACCTGTCTGCCATCGATTTGTATTGAAATTGGTATTCCACTGTCCTTGGTAATTTTTGTATCCTTGCGGCTGAGTGTTTCGCATCTCGGGTGGCACATAGTGGGTTGCTAGCTGCCCTGGTTCTTGTATAATAGCATTTATAGCTGCTCGTCCCTGCACTTTGGCATTATACGCACAATTTTCGGTTGAGTGTCTGGTGGTATTGCAGATAGCATAATACACCTGGTTAAGGGCACATGTAGCACTAGTGTGCCCTAGATTTTTACACTTGGTGCAATACAACTGTTTAGTCGGATCCTCTGTAATGTTTTTACTGGCCTTCAGCCACTCCAAGTCTTCAGTGAATCCTCCAACCTTATGCTCTAGTTGCAGGGCCATCACAATAACAGCATCTAATGTCATAGCTCCCACACAACGCATGATCATGATTTGTCTTAGCTGTGGGGTCAAACCATTAATAAACCACTGGGTTATAACATCATCCGGTAAATTAGCATGTGCCGGAGGCAATTGTCTTAAATGAGTTCTAAATAATGTGGCATATTCCTGAATAGTCTGGTGCGGCTTCTGTCTATTGTTCTGCAAGTAATCGAAAATTTCAGCAGGGTTCTTCTTCAACCGGAACCTCTGCAAAAACGCATCCCTTACCACCTCATAGGTAACGAAATGGTTGATATCATACTCTGTTAGCCACCTCGTGCTTCATTGACTAATGTTGACTGGAATACGATGGCCTTGTATGCCGGATCCATTGGATGGTTCAGTACGGCATAACTTATTTCAAAGGTATGCACATGTGCATCAAGGTCATCACCTGAAAACCCATCGAACTTTGTGTACGTCACCCCTGTTGGAACAGGTCGAAGTGGAAGTGGCTATTGTTGTTGCTTCTGCTGCTGTTGTTATTGTTGTCCACTCATGGTGCTATTTGTGTACCGTTGTTCTTGTTGTTCTGGTCCTTCGGAATCTGTGCGGTCAGACTACTCACCTTTCGACTTGAAAATAGCGTTCAATCTCTTACGGATCTCCAAATCGAAGAGCCTATCCTCAGCCTTGATATCCCAGGTAGGCAAATTTGCCCCAAACAGTGGTGTCCGAAATGAAGATTCACCAGGGAGTATCACACGATGATCAGAAAACTGTAAATCCCCTGCAACTAGGACCAAACTATCACCGAAATTTGTCAAATTTTCCCCAAAACAGGGTATTCTTTCACTGGCAACGATTTCTCTGGATGACACCACTTTATCCTCGGAAAAGTTCCAATCCTGGCCAGACAGTGTCAGGTCAACTGTGTAGTGTGTCTCTGTACACTTCGAAGTAACTGTATCTTCTGCAGACTGCACCGAAATTACACCGAAATCTACTAGAATTTCCTCATGTGTCACCAGAATTCTACCGGAATCCCTGCTATCAGGCTCCGCTCCTTCGATAATTCGGCTTAACCGGTCTATGTTTCTGCTGCGTGGGGGTGTCCCTAACAAATTTGGTACTATCCAGGGATGCTAGTCTCTCCTGTACTTCAAATACGACTCGCCGGACCGAGTAACCGGCATATATCACCTCTGCACCAATTGCGTATCACTCCACCTTAATGCTTTTCCACAATCTGTTGCCACCTTCCCACAGACGGCACCAGTGTTAAAATGCTCATTTACATTACAGACATTTTTAAGTTCTTTCGGGTTCTTGGGAGTGGTAGGGATCTGATAAATCAGAGGCCCTGTAACTTAATTTTCCCAATTAACTTATTCAATCCGTAGTACGTTAATGTCCAGTATTGAACTCTTATACGGATTAATGTTAGAACTCTGGTTAAACTTTTCATGGTTCGTAACACAGGAGTTATTGATTACCATCGCACAGACTTTTTACCCACACTTAACTTTACTGTGTTAATCACATATTAATGTAGTTAAACAAAGGTAAGAGCAATAATACTCACATCTCACGAATGTTGCACTACCACGACGTCTCCACAGACCGTAATCACCCAGACAGACAATCGGACGATCCCGCTTGTCGTTACCGGAGAGTCACGACAATGTCTTTTCATTAATTGATAAGCAGATACATCACTTCGCAACGACCCTTTGGTTCGTGCAGGATAGGAAAATATAGGAATTATTAAAATACAGAATGCCAATCCGGCGGCTTACAATTCATAAGTTCCTTTGAAGTCATATTCATAATTAGAAGCGAATCCTCTTGTTCCTCTATACAATTGTTGTAGTCTTTCCTTGGTTTGTAGCCTCCTTGGTAGTTGTTATTGTATTTATTATTGTCACCTTTATGATGGTTGAATATTCCTCTTGATTGTGTATATCCACCTCGTTGGAAACCTCTACCTCTCTGATTCTTGAAGTTCTTGTAACACTCATCTGTAGTGTGATTTGACAAACCATAAATATTATATGGGGAAGCGCTGAAAGGTCTCCCCCTACCTTGCTTACCTCCTCTTCCACTACCTCTTGAGTTTCTACCTCTCCATGCATAGTTGACTTGAGAGGTTGTACCTTCATCCTCAATTTTCTTACTTTTCCCTTTCTCTTTAGACTTGCCTTTACCTCTATATAGGGCACAAGAGCTATTACCTCTTGATGAATCTCCATTCTTGTTGAGCTTGGTTTCATGGGTAAAGAGTTTCCCCATGAGTGTGGTAAGATCTGGAATCTGCATGTCCATGTATAAGTCCATAGCAGTTGTGAACCTCTCTCATTTTTCATCTGCCTTAATACCATTGATCACTTGTCTTACAATTCGCTCCTTTTCAATTTCCTCTCCTATGCTTGCCAATTGGTCAGCCACATCCTAGACTTTGGTCACATACTTTGAGATGCCTTGCTTGGGTTGCTTTCTTTGAGTGGTGAACTCAATCCACAATTGGTTCTTCCTAGCCCTTGTGTTGGAAGAAAAATATCAAGACAATGTTTCCCAAATCTCTTGGGATGTCTTACAATTCCTAATGTGTGGAAGAAGAAAATCAAAGATTGAGTAAAGTAAGTATGACCTTGCTAATGCATCTTTGGTACACCATGAATTGAGACTTTCATGCTCCTCTCTTGTAGGTTGTCCTTTGCTTCTAAAGATGGGCATCTCCTCATATCTTGAGATGTATCCATAGAGACTCTTTCCTTGCAAGTATGTCTTCATCCTCAAGGAACATGTTTGGTAGTTGTTCCTATCCAATTTATCAATGAAAGAAGGAAAAGCATCTCCCATTTTACCTTAGCTTTTCTCTTATACCACTTTTTGGAAAGATGGATGGACATTCTAGAAAATGAGTTGGTATTGCTAATCCCTGCTTTGGACCAGCCCTCTTTCACTTCAGAGTTGAGTTTTAGGCCCCCCTAACTTTCCAATGATAGTAAACAAGTATATATGTACTTTGGAAATGATGTAAGTAATGATTCACTCAAAACAAACTACTTCCAAATTCACAATCCATGAAAAAACCTTCTATTTTGGTTCACATACCTCCTGCTTGCTAAGCTCAGTGTTCCCAGCACAACAAGAATTAGAAAACTTCCTTCCGGGGAAATTATATTAGAGTAAAGAGCTAATGATTCCAAGGGGAATCACTTAAAAGGATTGACTATACACAGAGCAATCAATTTAGCAAGTGTAGCATTACCCCCGATTTGTTTAGGACCTCTAGAGAGATTGACGAGTGACCACTTCGATGCGTTTTTCTTCTAATTCTCTAAATGGAATGTCTTCAAATTTTTTCAGCTGGTAGTAGACTTAGAGCTGATTCACACAAGCCATAGAACATTGAAAATGGTGGAGTAATGACTGAGATATGAGCATTACAAAGTGACTGTTCTGAGTGACTATGACAAAGAGACCAACAAATGTAAGAAATGATCTATTGTATTATAAAACAATGTTATACATGATCATTGGCATGATAATCAATGCCCAATGATAGTGAGTAGTGTAATCTATGAAGTGAGCCCTACACTCTCTATAGTGTGATCAACTAAAGGGTCAGAATTGGAGTGAGCTCACCACGAGATTTTACATTCATCTTTTATAGATGCTTCATTCAAAATTTGAATTTGAATTCAATTTTTGGATCTCACTAAAATGTGATCCGCTAATATAGAAGATATTCTCTCTAAGAAACTCGTAACTTTTCAATCCATCTAACTTCATGAGTTTTGTGGATTTACAAAGATTCTTTTAGATGTAAATGCCTTTTACAAAGGACAAAAGGTAACCATTCATAGGCAATAGTTCTCATGAGTCTTCAATCATTCACATGACATCTTCTCATGCCTAGCCAAGTGTGTAGGCTTGGCCTTTGCACCAACAAAGTTCATGTTATCATCGTTTAGAATACTTAGATTTGGTTTATTTTAAGATCTCACTTCAGACAACCGAACCCATCAGCATGTTAAAAAACATTTAATACAATTAATCCTTTTCACTCTCCATGGCTTCATCAATTTATACGTTTCAAACACTGAATTTTTAGAAAGCATCACAGGTCTCAAACCAGAGTAACATTGCTCGAGTATATTCGAAAGAAACTTCCAAAGTACTTCATAGTTCGTCATGGAATTGAACAAAAACGCATTGCGCCAAAGAACACATGTGCACAACTGAGGACTTTGCGTATCTTCGTGGCAGAATTTGACATAAATTTAAAG
The DNA here is from genome assembly GCA_020310875.1 of Ceratopteris richardii. NCBI lineage: Eukaryota > Viridiplantae > Streptophyta > Polypodiopsida > Polypodiales > Pteridaceae > Ceratopteris > Ceratopteris richardii. The sequence continues at coordinate 6,171,458 of CM035435.1, read as the reverse complement.
GATCCAAATTTTTGCTAAAAAAGATAACCTTCTCTTTCATTGGCACATCTACTTCCAGAAGGTCTAGAGTAATCATGATTTTTGAACTATCTCGTAGCTTCGCATCAATATCATTTCAATCAAGTTCATTATTGTGTGCAAAAGCATAGTTCAGTTTGAGAAGTGTTAAAACAAAAAAAAAGATTATTTTCCTCTTTCTCTTCTCAATCAAGTACTACTTGGAAGGAAAGAGACGACATGAGAACATTTTCTTCCATTTCAATGATAATCATTGAGACAAAATCTTCACGACAACGGATGTGCAACATTATATATGTTACGAAGTTACTGATTTTTTTAAGGTATGAATGTGTAAGTGCAATGATTTAACTCTTTATATACTTGCGAATCTGATGTAATATTATTTTATTAATTTTTATTTGAAATCGGCGTCAAGTAATTTTCTAAACACACACAGATACTATATATATATATATATATATATATATATATATATATATATATATATATATATATATATATATATATATATAAGCATTTCTTCAAGTTCCTCCATGATTTGATTTTCAATGTGGTTGATGGATCGCGTGAGTTTACATAATGGGTTTTGAATTATAGTAGTTTTATATGCAGACACAAGTACACTTTCTCCCCCAAAGTGCTCCCAAACAGGAAGATATACTTTAATCATAGATGTCCAACCGTAGGGCATTCTGGACCAAGGGACCAAACTCCTAAGGAATGGTCGATTGAAAATCTTTATTTCTTCTAGATAAAAGAATCTCTCGAGATAAGAGATGTCCACCGTTTAGACATCACTGCATTTATCTCCTCAAAAATAACAAGTTAAAACTTTGATGGGTCCCACATGATGGAGATGATAGATTTGACCGCCTCATTTGTACTGCCTTATAGCTTAATGAACTTGTCCCATGCTTTGTGGGATTTGAGGGGTCTCATGGGCACTAGTCCCATTCACTTGTAACTTTTCTCCTTTTTTTAATTAAAGTACGACACAATAGGCCAAGGCTAAACTTTCTTTATTAAAAAAAAAAGATATTGGGCACGGAAATATAATGTACGGTGTTCCTTTAGTCGCATCTCATTCTTTTAGCAGTTCAGGTTGGAAATATCCTCGTATTCGAAGTAAAAGTGCGAATGTAGGCCTACCTCAGTAACGCCTATAGTCACGCCTTGCATGAAGAGGTTACCAAAGAATACACAAGCAATTTTGTCTTATCTACATTGTCGTGTCTACGTGATGTCTGGTTTCTCTATTTATCTTCATTGTATCAATGAGCGATGTTGCTGCGAAAGGATGGATTGACTGCACAAGCATAAGTTATCTCTTGTAATATTCAAGAGGAAAATGAAGTCACCATTGCTGCCTTTAAGTTAATGATCAGGATTGACCTGCCAAGATGGAAGTTCTAGTAACAGCTTTCAGGTCAGTACGCATTGGTCTGGCCAGTTGGAACCTTCACATCTTGAGCTCGGTCTCAACCCGACAATGGATCGTAAATAATGGACCTTGGATCAGTTTGTATCGTCTTCAGGCACCCTTGTTTCGTGGGACACACAAGCTTCCATGGATAATATGCCCATCTTCACTTGTACAATTGTTCTTTCCATGGTTTTAGGATTTGAACCTTCACTTTTTAAGTGAAGTTTCAACCTCTACCAATGGCAATGGACATATAGTGGACATTAAACCAGTTTGTATTGCTTTCACGTAGGCTGATATATCTAACCTTTGCTTTGTGAGATACCGGACATCTCATGAATACTATGCACACCTTTAGTTGTATAATTGTTCTTTCCATCAATTGAAGCTATCTAAAAAGATTAAGCTTCTTAGAGAACTTCCCATAAACATAACAACTTTTAGTGTGCAGAACAATCGTGAAATCGGTCTATTGGTGTAAGCCGGGGTTGGATTCTTATATGCATCTTGACATTGCCACTTCGATATTTGTTGAGGGCGACGAATACGTCATTGAAAACTGCCATTGGAAGGTCTTAAAGCTCGCTGATATATAAGCTCAGTGGAAGTCTGTTGAATATAGGAAGTTCAAGAAGTAGCACAAAATGGAAGCATGAAGAGAAGCAGAAAATACCATAGACTGCGAAGATGATAGAGCAGAGCAGATGCACAAAACTAGAGAATATAAGAGAAATTATGTGTACAAAAAATGTATCTATATTCACAATGATGAAGTATCAACAACTCTCTACAAAAATGAATTCCTAAGCTCTTTATAGAGTTTTGGGAATGAATATGTGCCAATGATTTTCTTGTACAAAAGTAGTGAAGAATATTTTAAGTACTAAAGGAATGGATTATAACTAAAAAGTTGCTCAACAACTTTTTCGCAAAAATAATGGATGCTATTTTAAATCACAAAAAGAGTGGTCAACTTTTAATGACCCTTTTTATGAAAATAATGGCTGATATCTAAAGAGCTAAAAGAATGGTTTTAAACAAAATGTCTTTTTCTAAAACGGATGCGCAACATTCTCCCCCTCAAGCTTTGCTTGAATATTCTAACAATCCAATCAATTGTTTAAATCTTTGTATATTTGTTCCATCAAGAGCTTTTGTCATCATATCTGCAAGCTGATCTTTTGAAGATATAAAAGAAATGTTGATCTCTTTGGAAACTACCTTCTCACGAACATAATGGTAATGAACTTCGATATGCTTGGTACGTGCATGAAAAATTGGATTAGCTGCCAAATGTATATTGCTCATATTATCACCATAAATTTGTGGAGTTATATAAAGAAGATGTAAATCTTCAAATAACTTTTTGAACCACATTACTTTACATGTCAATTTAGTACAAGTGCACGATATTCTACTTCTATAGATGAAAGTGCGACTGTTGGTTGTTTCTTTGAACTCCAAGGTACAAGTCCATTTCCCATCATTAATAGGTAGCCACTTGTGCTACATCGATCATCTTTATTTCTTGCCCAATCTGCATCACTCAAAGCTTTAATATCAAGATTAGTATCACATGAGTAAAATAAACCTTCATTCAAAGTGCCTTTCAAATAGTATAGCACACGCTTAGCCGCATTCCAATGTACATCTGTAGGCTTGTGCATGAACTGTGAGAGTCCTCCAACTGCATAACCAATATCAGGTCGTGTACTTATAACATACAGCAATGATCCAAGTAGTGATCTATACATGTCTACATTTTCAAAGTGAACACCATCATGTATACTCAATTTTACATTAGGCTCCAAAGGATTTGCAATTGATTTACATTTTGACAAACCAAACTTTTGAAGTAAATCACATATGTACTTCTTTTGACTCAACCATATACCATGTTCATCATAAATAACTTCAATTCCCAATGCATATCGTAAAATCCCCAGCTCTAAAATCTTAAACTCCTTACCTAGTTTCTTCTTAACTTCGTCAATCTCATCAATAGCACTTCCTGTAATGATAAGATCATCAACATAATTGCAAATATATACACATTGATATGTTACAAACTTGCAAAGAAAATTAAGAAGGATTTGCAACACTTGGTTTATATCGTTGAGCTTCCAAATAGCTTACCAAGCAATGATTCCAAGCTCTAGGTGCCTGTTTCAAACCATATAATGCTTTTGTTAACTTGCAAACAAAATTTGGATATTTTTTATCTTTAAATCCCTATGGTTGCTCCATATAAACCTGTTCTTGTAATTGGCCATTCAAAAATGCATTTTTGACATCAAGCTGAAATATCTTCCAACATTTACTTGCTGCAACACTCAAAATTGTTCGTATAGTTGACATTCTTGCAACTAGACTAAATGTCTCTTCGTAATCAATTCCATATGTTTGTGCAAAACCTTTTGCAACTAACCTTGCCTTGTACTTGGAAATAGAACCATCACTATTTCTTTTAATACGAAATACCCACTTTTTCCAATTACCTTCATCTTATTATCTCGTGGTACAAGTTGCCATGTGTTGTTCTCATACAATGCATCTATCTCTTCTTACATCGCATTTGACCTATTAACATTTGAATTTGCATCTTCAAAACATGTAGGTTCCTGTTCTTCAATAACTTTTGACATAAAAGCTGAATGTGAAACACAATAAGACTCAATATACCTTTGTGTTGGCTTTCTTTCTCTTGAACTTCTCCTAAGTTCATGTTCATGTTTTATCGAATGAGATTTAGTACTTTCATCAATTTCTACATCATTAGTTATCTCAACAAGCTTTGCTTTACCTTTTCCTTTCTCTTTTGATGTAGGTGATAATTTTTCTTCATTATAACTATTCCCAACTTCTGAGATCACTCCTATATTATCATGTAAACCATCCTCGATTTCTTCTTGCATTTCTTCTTGAACCTGCAAAATAGGATCTGTAAACCAAGATAATAACTCATCAAAGCGTACATCACGACTAATAATCATTTCCTTACCTATAGGATTATAACACTTATATCCTTTTTTATTATCTGCATAACCCATGAGAATACGTTTCTCTGCTTTTGGCTCTAGTTTGGTTCTCAATGCATATGGAACCATAGCAAAACAAACACAACCAAATACACGCAAGTGATCAATAATAGTTTTCCTATTAAACTAAACCTCAAAAGGAGTTTCATTATGCATTGTAGATGTTGGCATACGATTCATCAAATATACTGCTGTATTTACCGCTTCAACCCAAAATTTCAATGGCATATGCTTTTCATTCAGCATTGCTCTTGCTATTTCTGCAATAATCCTATTCCGTCTTTCTGCCACTCCGTTCTATTGAGGAGTATACCTGCAAGTGATTTCCCTCTTTATACCTTCATTCCAAAGAAAGTCATTAAACATTCTTGAAAAATATTCACTACCACCATCAGATCGTAACCTTTTAATTACCTTTCCGGTTTGCTTTCGAGCCATTGCTTTGAATTTGACAAAGCAATCAAACACATCACTCTTATGCTTAAGAAAATACAAAAAAGTCATTCGGCTAAATTCATCCACAAAAGTAACATAATACTTACTATCTGCAAGTAATGGTTCCTTCGTAGGACCCCAAACATCAGTATGCACCAATTCTAATAAATCCGTGCTTTGCAATTTTACACTAGAAAAAGGATGTCTTGCTTACCAAATTGACAAGCATCACACAAATGTATCATATTTTGTTTTGAGATATCATGTAAACCAACAACAATCTTTCTTTTAGCCATGTCTTTTAGCTTATGTACATTTACATGTCCTATTCGCTTATGCCATAACTCAATCTAAGAAGTCTTATTATTACCAACTGAATACCAAAAAACAAAATTAGGAGTTGCATCCAATGTAAAAATTCTTCCTTGATGTTGACCTTTTGCCAAGACTTTATAGTTTTGCTTTGGATTTTCAACAAAACATCTAGATTTTTTGACCTTTTGCCAAGACTTTATAGTTTTGATTTGAACCATACTTGGTAGCCATGCTCCACCATCTGACCAACTAAAATAAGATTTGTACTTATTGACGGTACATGAAGAACATCTTTTAACACTTTATTGCCTTTTTGATCTTCAAAGCACACGTCTCAAACTTGTGCTATATGATGCATTGAACTGTCACCTGTTTCAACTTTACCATCAAACAAAGGTGCATGTAAATTAGAAAACCAATCAACATTATTACTCATATGATTACTACATCCACTGCCAACATACCATACATCATTGTTATGAGTTGCCTCTATATTCACATTCATCATTAGTACATTTTCATGATTTTGTTCCTGAACAAAAGTACCCTGTGTATGATTTTGCCTTGCATATCCATCTCGCCCTTGATTATGCCAACAATCAGGAGAGATATGACCAGCCTTACCACAATTATAACATGTTATACCTGAATTACCTTGATATGCATTACGTCCTCTGCCACGGTAGGAATATCTCCCCCTACCACACATATTCATATCTCAGCTGCCAGCATCATAATTGTTGTTTGTCTCATTTCGACCTCCATCACCTCTGAAAGTTCCTCTTCTACCACCTCTTCGACCAGCCTGATTTCTTGCATAAAGTGCATGACCTACACTACCTTTCTGCATAGACTGTCCACTATTAATATTAATTTCTTATGTTATCATAAGTGAAACCAACTCATCAAAATCAGGCAACTCCTCTCTCACAAATACAGAAGTTGTAAAAGCTTTTTATTTGTCATCTTATTTTAAACCATTTAAAACAAATGCAACTAAATCGTCGTGTTCAACTATGCACGAAATTGAAGAAAGTGCATCCACAATCTGCTTAATCTTTAAAACATAATCATTAACTGACATTCATACATCCTTTTGCAAATTATTTAACTCATTTTTCAATTGAATTCGTCGTGCCTTTGTGGTTGTTGAAAAGAGTCGCTCTAATGCTTCCCAAATTTTGTTGCTTGTTCTCAAGTCCTGTATGTGTCCTATCATGCTTGACTCAATATTTTGTGACAATACAAAGATTACCTTCTTGTCATGCTCATTCCACCTTTGATATTCCTAGACTTGCTGTGCCATCGAATTTTGGTCAGGCAAGTCTGATTGAGGTTCTGCACCACTAATAAGACCATGCAGATTCATAGCCATAAGATATGTAGACATGCGAAAATGCCAGGCTTGATAGTTTGTTGTACTCAATTTTTCTATTTGGCTATTTCCGTCGGCCATCCTAAAAGAAGCTAATTCTAAACGAAGGTACTTGCAAATTATTAGCTTATTGGTGTTGCATCTTATGCATATACCTCATGTATAGCACCTTTGATGCATCAACCTCGATGTGATACCAATGTTGAATATACGAAGTTCAAGAAATAGCACAAAATGGAAGCATGAAGAGAAGAAGAAAATACCATAGACTGCGAAGATGATAGAGGAGATTAGACGCACAAAACTAGAGAATAGAAGAGAAGTTCTGTGTACAAAAAATGTCTCTATATTCACAATCATGAAGTATCAACAACTCTCTACAAAAATGAATTCCTAAGCTCTTTATATAGAGTTTTGGGAATGAATATGTGCCAATGATTTTCTTGTACAAAAGTAGTGAAGAATATTTAAAGTACTAAAGGAATGGATAATAACTAAAAAGTTGCTCACCAACTTTTTCACAAAAATAATGGATGCTATCTTAAAGCAATAAAAGAGTGGTCAACTTTTAATGACCCTTTTTATGAAAATAATGGCTGATATCTAAAGAGCTAAAAGAATGGTTTTAAACAAAAGGTCTTTTTCTAAAAGGGATGCGCAAGAAAGTCGAGAGTCACCATTTCAGTTTGAAAGCTCATATCCAAACGGTGTATATAGACACGTACACCGGAGCATCTTCAGATTTGCGTCCTTTCATTCCCACATACTTCTGTGCCGATTAGGACACTCTAACATTGACCCTAGCACCCCACAAGAGAAGCACTAATATATAGAAATGCATCTTCATGGATCCATTTTCTGTAGTGGCTACCTTCATTGTAAATCTGCTCGGACTATGTGTGTGTGTGTGTTTTTCGGTTAACTTTTATGTACGAACGTGACATGTGTCTTTTAATGAAAGTGGGATTAAAAAATTACAATATCAGCCGCTTCACATAACCAAAAGTCCATAGCCGTGTTATGCAATACATGTTCGAGTGAGAGAAAATCCAATGGTACTATGGACCACAGGGCTATAGTACAAAGGTATTAGTTTGTTGTTGCACGGGAGTGGAGTCACAAATCACCTCCTGCGACTCCGTGTCCTTTGAAGAGCGAGTGAAGAAAACTACAAAGAGAGAAATATCTGTAACAGAGATTGCAAATGTCGTTTTGTGACCGTAGTTCCAACTCCATCATTGAATGGAAGAAGATCTTGGTTAGCAAGCAATAAAGAGGTGTCAAATTTTTTACCATTGGTGCTCTTATGGTTGACAAATTACTACTGTTTATCCGTCTACAACAGTTTGGTGAAACAATTCTCTTGCCATACTAAACTAAATTTCTTACTGTAAGCTTTTGTATAGTTTGATTTTAAACTTGACGTTGCTCCCCATTGAATTTTCCGTTTTCTTTTATTTTACCAGAAAGGAAAAAAAAAAGTCAAGTACTTAGAGAAAGTTCTTCCATTTTCTTTTGAACCTCCAAGATTATCTTTGTTTCCTACCGTCATGTCTTCTGAAGGTGGTGGGAACCACCACAAAATGCTCACGATTTCTCTAGAGTTTCTAAATATAGGAATGGAACACACATACATACACAAACATGCATACATACAGACGCACATGTATAAGCATACATACACATACACACACATATGCATATACACACACATACACACACGCGCATTGACATCCACACATATACATACACATGCATACAAGTACACATACACACACATATACATGAACACATATACATATACACACATAGAGACACACACAAACACATATTCACACACACACATACACACACATACATATATGCATACACTCACATACACATATATACACACACATACACATACACATATGTACATTACATATACACACACTTACACATACATACATACATATAGATACATACACACACATACACATACCGAGACATATACATACATATAAAAATTGTTGGAACAAACCAATCACAAATTGGTGATTACAAAGAGATTGAAGCAAGTTTATAATCAGATTGAAGTGGAAAAAGACACTTGAGAAAGTGAAGAGATCTCAGAAGTGAAGTTTGTATACATATGTACATTACAGGTGGAAATTCTTGTAATCTCAGTATATATATTCCTTAGGATGATAAGGAGTAATGTAATAGACGCGGGATAAGTCTAAAACCATATGTATATAAGTCAATGATGTATATAAATAAGTATGAGAGTCATTAGAGAACAAGTATCTTAGAGATAGATGTGAAGAGAGTCATCTTCAGGAAATAGCGACGGGTATTTCATAGATTTCTCTTAGTCAGATCATGTGGATCAGAAATCCTTTTGTACATATCTAATCTGGAAGCTAATGAAGCTATGTTCAGAATTTTATGATCCAATTCCTTTTCTACTGTGAGTATAGTCAATAGGAACATTTGTATGTAGAATCTGCAGATAGAGTTCTCAGAGTCGCGCACTTTTCTATGTCAATTTTTGCTTATATCTTAGTGCATAGTGTAATGTTTTTAATGAATGAGCATTAAAAATCTAAGTAAGACAGTAAGGAAGCTATGGCTAAAAGCATTTAGCAAAATGGGATCTGTGTTGTGAGAAATCAACTTAAGAAGTTGACCATGTCAAAGTCACCATTTCAAGAAGAAAGTTTTTGTTGGGAAAGATGGATGGATTCTCCAAGAGATTGAGTAGGTACTGCTAAACCTGCTTTGTACCAGCCCCCTAATGCTTCAGACTTGATAGGTAACTTGATAGGTAGACCTCCTTAGCTTTCCACAGACACCATAAATTGGCCTATGTACTTTGGAAGTGATGTGTGAAATGATTGAGACAAAACAGATAACTTTGAAACTCAAAATCTGAAGAAAACCTTCTATTTATGTCTTGACACCTGCTGGATCTTTTACTGAGTATTACCAGCACAGTAGGAATTGAAAAAATTCCTTTTAGTGGTATTTAATTAGCTTATCAAGCTAACTATTCCAAGTGGAATGATGTAAAAAGATAAACTATGCTAAGATAAATCAATTTTGCAAATGGAGCTATACCCCCGATTTTTAGGACTATAGCAAACATTGACGAGTGATCACCTGGATGCAAATTTCTCTGAAATGGCTGAATAGAATCCCTTTAAACTTTGAAATTACGTAGAGAACTTTGAGCTGAATCTAACAAGCTTTGAATCACTGAATTTGATCAAGAGATTAGTGAGATATGCACTTCGCAAGTTGAGAGACTTTTGAGTAGTATGACAGAGAACTCAGAAATGAACAATGAGAAACTATGTATTAATGAACATATGTATACAAATCCATTGGCATGAATGTCATTCCCTAATGGTGTAGATAGGTGTGGGCTCAAGTTTAGGCCTCACACACACTCAAAATGAGTAATGAGAAGCTCGGGAGTGATGAGTTCTACCCGCGACTTTTCCATGACCATTTATAAGGAATGAGTAAAGCTTTGAATTCAAATTCAAACTTTTGGCTCCCTATGATCAAGCTCCTATATCCTAGGAGATATTCCTTCAATCAAAGAGCTAACTTTTTCCACGAATCCTTTTGGTAGGTGATTACAAAAGATTCTAAGTCAATTTGACTTTTACAAGGAGATAAAGTGGTAATTAACCACTAGCAATGGTTCCTATGTTTCTCACATATGTAGGGTGTTCAAGATATCTTTCAAGCCAAATGTGTAGGCTTGTGATTTACACCAATAGATCCCCCTCAAGCCAAACATTCTGGCTTGGTCTTGATCTTCAATCTTCAGGTATATCCTGCAATCCAATCATTGCTTTGAACTTGCAAAGTTTGGTTCCATCTAAAGCTTTAGTTAAAAAATCTCCACACTGCATGTTGGTTGATACATAGGTTAGTTGAATGTCTTTGCTTAGCAACTTCTCTCTCACATAATGGTAATGGACCTCTATATGTTTGGTCCTAGCATGATAGATAGGATTAGCTGCAAGGTGAAGAGAACTTGTATTATCTCCAAAGATAATTGGTTACCTAGTATATAAACCCAATTCTGTATACAAAAGCTTGATCCATATGGCTTCTTGTGCGGCATTAGCCAGCCCTCTATACTCTGCTTTTGTAGAAGACAATGCAATAGTTGGTTGCTTCTTTGCAGACCAAGATACTGGCTTATCACCTACAAAAGAAATATATCCAGAAGTGCTCCTCCTATCATCCTTGCATCCTGCCCAATCTGCATCTGAATAAATTTTGATATCAATATCTGAAGTGTAAGGGAAAAACAAACCATGGTTCTGTGTACCCTTGAGATACTTCAAGATTCTCTTGGCAGCCTCTAAGTGATGTATCCTTGGCTTGTGCATAAACTGACTTAGCACACTAACTCCATATGCAATATATATCCTTGTTAAGGTAGCATAGTTCAAGCTACCCACCATACTTTGATAACCTGTAATGTCATTTACTTCATCACCTTCATGGGCACTTAATTTTAAGTTTACCTCCATTGGAGTACTTGCTACTTTGGCATCCTGCAAGTGACACTTCTTCAACATATCCTGTACGTATTTTTTTTGGGTAATGTATATTCCTGAGTTAGTGTAAACTAACTCAAGCCCAAGAAAATACTTCAATAGACCAAGATCATTGATCTTGAACTCCTTCATCATGTGGCTCTTGGTTTGTTTGATTCCATTGCCTCATTACCTATACTTATGATGTCATCAACATAAACACAAAGGTATATTACCTCTGAATTACTTCTCTTGATGAATAGAAAAGTATCTACCTTGCTCATAACAAAACCTTGGTCTTGGAGGTATGTAGTTCACCTGTAATTCCATGCCCTAGGTGCCTACTTTAATCCATATAATGCCTTTTTTAGTTTGCAAACATATGTTACCTTCTTAGGGTCCTCATAGCCAGGAGGTTGTGATATATATACCTCCTGTGAGATCGATCCATTCAAGAAAGCATTCTTGACATCCAATTGGTACATGTTCCAATTTTTTGATGCAGCCACACTTACCAACACTCTGATAGTTGGAATCTTGGCCACAGGAGAGAATTTCTCTTCATAGTCAATGCCTTGGGTTTGTGCAAATCCCCTGGCTACCAATCTGGCTTTGTACCTATTAATTGTGCCATCAGAATATCTTTTTAAGCTTATAGATCCATCTAGATCCTATTACCTTCATGGAGTCCTTCTTTGGTACTAACTCCCATGTATCACTCTCCTTGAGTGCTTCAATCTCCTCATCCATAGCTTCTTTCCATTTTGTCTTGGTTATGGCTTCTTCATATGATCTTGGTTCTTCAATTGACAAATCTTTGGCAAGATAAACACAATGTTTAGTAACAAGAGATGTATCATACCCATATCTGATAGGTTTTTTGCTTTCTCTTTGTGATCTTCTGATTGATTGAGTTGAAGATTCAGGTATGTCTTCAAGCTTCTTCATCTTCATTTTGCCCTTGGACTTCCATGCCTTGAACTCTTCAAGGTTGATAGTATCTTCATCATCTAAACTTGAGTCTTCATTCTGAGTAGGTTCCTCCTTTGCAAGACTTGGAAACTCCTCTTCCAAATCATAGGGTATTTTACCCTTCCGACATTCATTCTCATACCAAGAATCATTTTCATCAAAGACAACATCTCTACTCACCATGAATCCCTTATTGGTAGGGTTATAAAACCTGTAACCTTTTTGATTTAGATCATATCCAATAAAGATGCACTTCTCAGCTTTAGGGTCTAGCTTACCTCTTATCTCAGAAGGAATGTGTACATATGCTACACATCCAAATATCCTGCAATGGTCTAGTGAGGGTCTCTTACCATGCCATGCTTCATAGGGTGTCATCCCATCAAGGGATTTCGATGGTAACCTATTTATGAGATAAGTGGTAGTTGAAACACTTTTTGCCCATAGATAATTAGGTAACTTTTTCTCATTCAACATAGACCTAGCTGTCTCAACAATCAACCTATTTCTTCTCTCAGCTACCCCATTCTGTTCAGGAGAATACCTTGTGGTGATTTCTCTTTTGATGCCTCTGTCCTGCAAGAAGTTTTCAAACTCATTGGAGAAGTACTCACCTCCTCCATTTGACCTTAGCCTTCTAAAATTCTTTCCTGTCGTATTTTCAACAACTGCAATATATTTTTTAAAGCAATTAAACACCTCATCTTTGTGCTTCATGAAGTACAATACAGTCCATCTGCTATAATCATCAATAAAAGATACATAGTACCTTGATCTTGAGACTGAGGGGTCTTTGCTTGGTCCCCATACGTCTGTGTGGACAAGCTCTAGGTAGTCTTCATGCATGTAACCTTTCCTTGAGAAGGGTAACCTGTGAGGTTTCCCAAATTGACAAGCACCACACTTGTAAATCATATGTTGCTTGGATACATTAGGTATTCCAAGCACACATTGATCCCTACATATTTTCTTCAAGGTTCTTTCTCCTATATTCCCTAATTTTGTGTGCCAAATCTCAAGCTCTGAAAGTGTTTGATCTTTATAACTGTATAGTGCAATATTCTTTGTGTCTTCTAACTCAAAGGTGAAAAGTCTACCTGATTTTTCTCCTTTAGTAATCCTCTTGAACCCATGTCTTGGATCCTCCACAAATGCTCCATATTTGTTGAATCTAACTTGCAAACCCTTTTCCACAATCTGTCCAACACTCATCAGATTTTTGGTAATGGTTGGTACATAGAGTACCCTGCTTAACAAATTCTGATTTCCATCACAAGTCTTAACATTTCCAACCTTAACTACTAATTGCTTGGTGTCATCACCTGTTTGGACTTGATGCTTACCTTTTGGTTCCTCAAGATCAGAGAGTAGTGCTACATTGCCAGCCACATGATTTGAGCATCCTGAGTCAATGTAGAATATATGGTCATCATTTGTACCTGATTTTGAACTCATGTTCATGATCAAAAGAGAGTCATCCTGCTCCTCTGTGTAGTTGTTGTAGTCCTTTCTGGATTTGAATCCTCCTTGGTAACTTCCATTGTAGTTGTTGTTGTAATTGTTGTTGTAATTGTTGTTGTAGCCTTGGTGATGGTTGAATCTACCTCTTGACTGTGAGTATCCACCTCTTTGGAATCCTCTTCCTCTGTGATTCTTATAATTCGTGAAACACTCATCTATAGTATGATTTGATAAATCACAAATGTTGCATGGTGAGGAGTTATAGGATCTCCCCCTACCTTGCTTACCTCCTCTGCCCCTTCCTCTTGATGATCTACCTCTCCCTACATAGTTGGCATGGGAGGTAGAGCCTTCATCTTCCACCTTCTTGCTCTTGCCTTTATCTTTAGACTTTTTATCACTGTATAGGGCAGAAGAGTTATTACCTTTGGATGTATCTCCATTCTTAATGAGCTTTGCTTCATGAGTAAACAATTGTCCCATGAGAGTTGTAAGATCTGGAATTTGCATGTCCATGTAAACGTCCATGGCAGTGGTGAAGCTTTCCCATTTGTCATCAGCCTTGATCCCATTGATCACTTGCCTTACAATCTACTCTTCTTCAATCTCTTCTCCTATGCTTGCTAACTGATCTGCTACATCTTTAATCTTGGCCACAAATTATGAAACAACTTGCTTGGGTTGCTTCCTTAATGTTGTGAATTCAATCCACAATTGATTTTTCCTAGCCCTTGTGTTGGAGGAAAAATAAGATGACAAGGTTTCCCAAGTCTCTTGGGATGTCTTACAATTTCTAATATGTGGAAAAAGAAAATCAGAGATGGAGTTGAGTAAATAAGACCTTGCCAATGCATCCTTAGCATACCATGTGTTGAGCTTTTCATGTTCTTCCTTTGTTGGCAATTCTATTGTTTTGAATGAGGGCAATTCCTCATCTCTTGAGATGTATCCATAGAGACTCCTTCCTTGTGAGTAGGTCTTCATCCTTAGAGACCATGCTTGATAGTTGTTCCTATCCAATTTATCAATAAATGAAGGAAAACCATCTCCCATTTTACCTTAGTTTGCTCGGATACCACTGTTGGGAAAGATGGATGGATACTCCAAGAGATTGAGTAGGTACTTCTGAACCTGCTTTGTACCAGCCCCCTAATGCTTCAAACTTGATAAGTAGACCTCCTTAGCTTTCCATAGACACCATAAAATGGCCTATGTACTTTGGAAGTGATGTGTGAAATGATTGAGACAAAACACATAACTTTGAAACTCAAAATCTGAAGAAACCCTTCTATTTATGTCTTGATACCTGCTAGATCTTTTACTGAGTATGACTAGGACAGTAGGAATTGGAAAAATTCCTTTTAGGGGTATTTAATTAGCTTATCAAGCTAACTATTCCAAGTGGAATGATGTAAAAAGATAAACTATGCTAAGAGAAATCACTTTAGCAAATGAAGTTATACCCCCGAGTTTTTAGGACTGTACCAGACATTGACTAGTGATCACCTCGACACACATTTCTCTGAAATAGCTGACTAGAATCTCTTAAAACTTTGACAATATGTAGATAACTTTGCGCTGAATTCAACAAGCTTTGAATCACTGAATTTGATGGAGAAATGTTTGAGATATGCACTTCACAAGTTGACAAACTTTTGAGTAGTATGACAGAGAACTCATAAATGAACAATAAGAAAGTATGTATTAATGAACACTTGTATAAAAATACATTGGCATGAATGTCATTGCCTAATGGTGTAGATAGGTGTGGGCTAGAGTGTAGGCCTGAGATACACTCAAAATAAGTAATGAGAAGCTCGAGAGTGTTGAGTTCTACCCGCGACTTTTCCATGACCATCTTTATAAGGAATGAGTAAAAATTTGAATTCAAATTCAAACTTTTGGCTCCCTATGATCAAGCTCCTATATCCTAGGAGATATTCCTTCAATCAAAGAGCTAACTTTTTCCATGAATCCTTTTGGTAGGTGATTACAAAAGATTCCAAGTCAATTTGACTTTTACAAGGAGATAAAGTGGTAATTAACCACTAGCAATGGTTCCTATGTTTCTTCACATATGTAGGCTCTTCAAGATATCTTTCAAGCCAAATGTGTAGGCTTGTGATTTACACCAATAGTTTTTGACATACCTTTGATCTTAAGGACCAAACTAAATTTTTAAGGATTCTTTTGAAGAACTAATGGTTGATATGATTGCGCAAAGGTAGTGTGGAGATTTGTGCATCATTGGTTTGAAGAAATCTGAAGATATGTGCAGGTATTGAAGTCAATTTCTGAAGCAGAATTTTTGAAGAAGGAATTTCTTCACTCAGAGAAATGCTAGTGAAAGTTTTGATAAATGAAGACAATATTTGTGTAAATTTTGATCCATAAGTGATATAGAAGTGTTCTTAGATCAGTATAGATCAAACCTTTGGAGATTAAGAAGTCTCCAACAGTGGTAGCAGAGCTCAAGGAGCAGAGGATCAAAGTTTGAAAGAAAACCTGAAGGAGAATCAAGTACGAGTTCAAAGGATCATGAAGGATTAAAGCTTCATATCCAAGGTACATTCTATTATCATAAATCATAGTAATTGCAGACACAAATGGGAGAAAGCTTGCAGATTGATAAGCTAGATAGGGAGAACTATCCAGCTTGGTCCATGAGGATTGAGGCACACCTCATGAGCAAAGATTTGATGGCGTTCATTACAGGAGAAGAAGAAAAGCCTGAGTTTGCAGATCCTAGTATTCCAACTAGGGAAGAGCTTGCAGATTTGAAGATTTGGATGAGAAAGGATGCTCAAGCTAGGAGCATCATTTACATGGCTGTAAATGATTATCTTCTACCTCACATCAGAGGATTGGAAAGTGCAACAGATGTGTGTAATGCCTTGGAAGAGCATTTCCAAAACACAACCAAGTCAAGGAAGTCCTCATTATGGGGAGAATTCACATCTTTCAAGAAGAAGAGTTCACAATCAATTTCTGATTATGTGGCAAGAATGAAGGATATTGTAGATAGCTTGGGAGCCGTAGATGAAGACATTGATGAGGATAAGTTGGTAAGGCAAATACTTACAAGTCTGGGAGGAGATGAGAAGTGGAAGCCTTTAATATTGTCCATAGAATTGTCACTTGATCACTTTACTCTTGATCTTAATCAATTGCTAGGACACATGCTAACTTTTGAGCAAGACATTAAGGGAGACAATGATAGGAGTGCAAGCCAAGCTATGTAATCCAAGGACAAGAAAAAGAATGGCAAAGGGAAGCACTCAACTGATGATGAAGGGACCTCAAGTCAAGATAACTTTACAAAAGGAAAGATGAATTTCAGAGGTAAAGGAAGAGGAGGTAAGAACAAAGATAATACTAAAGCTTGTTGATTTGTGGCAGAACCAATCATTTGGCAAATGATTGTTGTTATAACAATCAAAATGGAGGAAATAATAATCAGAGTTTTAATCAAAGAGGTAGAGGAGGCAGAAACCAAAGAGGCAACTTCAGAGGAAGAGGTGGTAGGACATCATATGCTAGAGGAGGTGGAAGAAGTTTTCAATCTTAGTCCTACAACAACAATTATTATAATTATGCATCATATCAAAAGGATGACATGACTCTCATCTTGAATGCAACTCATGAAGCAGTAGGAGAAGACCAAAGGGTGTTTTATATTGACTCAGGATGTAGCAATCATCTGAGTGGCAATATATCACTGATGACTGATATGGAAGCAAAGGTGAATGGACATACAGTTCAAACAGGTGACAATACTAAGCATAAGGTGGAAAGTGTTGGATTAATTAAGACAAAGAATTGAAGTACACTCTTGAGCAAGGTACTTTATGTTCCTACTATTCCTAAAAATTTTATAAATGTGCGGAAAATTGTGGACAAGGGATATGAAGTCAGATTCTCAAATGATGGTATTTATGTGCAAGATCCAAATCATGGATATAGAAACATTATTGCAGGTAAAAAGGAAGGAAGGTTGTTTACTCTCAAAGTCCAAGGTAATCTGGGACATGCTTTATTTACTTATGGAAGTCAAAAGATGTCTGAGTTAGACCTATGGCATAAAAGGCTAGGTCATTTCAATGAGAGAGCCATAAAGGAAATTTCAAGGAATGATGTGGTGCTTGGTTTGCCAAAAGTTGCAGGGCAACACATGGTGTACACATGGCACACAAAAGCTCTTACAACAAATCAGGATACAAGTATTCAAACATGCTTGAGTTAGTTCATACAGATGTGCGGGGTCCTTCAAGGGACTATAGCATAAATGGATCCAGATATTATGTGTTGTTTGTTGATGATGCAATCAGATGGATTACTTTATATGTAATCAAGGACAAATCAAAAGTGTTCAAGACATTCAAGCATTATCATGCTTATGCAGAAAGGATTACACGACAAAAGCTCAAGAGGTTGAGATCAGATGGAGGGGGAGAGTATTTCTCTAAAGAGTTTGATGATTATTTGTGGAATACAGGTATAAAAAGAGAAGCAACTTGTAGGTACTCCCCTCAACAAAATGGAGTTGTAGAAAGAAGAAATAGAACTCTTGTAGAGTTTGCAAGAGCAATGATGAAGGAAAAGAATTGTCCAAATTACTTATGGGCAGAAGCTATCAACACTACAACATACCTTGTGAATAGATTACCTTGTAAAGCTTTGGATGGAAGAACTCCTTATGAAGCATGGTGGGGTAAGAGACCTACTCTTGATGATTGTAAAGTATTTGGATGTTTAGCATATGCTTATGTTCCTTCACAATTGAGACATAAGCTAGAACCCAAAGCAAAGAAGTATGTGTTTATTGATTATGATGATAGACAGATGGGTTATAGATTGTGGAGTCCATCCACAAAGCAATTTCTTGTTACCAAAGATGTTACATTTGATGAGTAAAGCACATGGTATCCAGGGTCAACAAATGATTATGCAGGTGTTGAAGAAATACAAAGGAAAGGGAAGGCAAAAGTAAATATGTAGGAAGAAGATATTGATGATGTTAGTAAATTGTAGGATAATGTTGAAGATGGGCCAAGATTTGATCTAGAATCAAATGTGGCTAAGACTTCAAGAAGTGTAGAGGTCACAAGATCCTCAAGGGAAAGAAAAGAGCCTATCAGGTATAGCTATGATACATCTTCACTAACAACAAAAGATTATGCTTACATTGCGAAGATAGAAGAGGATGCAATCACATATGAAGCAGCTAAAAGAAAACAGAATTGGGAGAAGGCAATGCAAGAAGAGTATGATGCTCTACTTGAAAATGAAACATGGGAATTGGTGCCAAGACCAAAGAATCAGAAAGTCATTGGATGTAAGTGGGTGTATAAAACAAAAAGATTTGCAGATGGTAAGGTGTCTAGATATAAGGCTAGACTTGTGGTCAAAGGTTATGCCCAAACTTATAGGCTAGATTATGATGAGACCTTTAGTCCTGTTGCTAAGATTTCTACAATTAGATCATTGATTGCTATTGTTGCTTGTAAAGGATGGATGCTATCACAATTAGATGTGAAGAACGCATTTCTCAATGGATACATTGCAGATCAAGTGTACATGGAGCAACCAGAAGGCTTCATGGATTCAATTGGATCAGATTATGTGTGTAAGCTCAAGAGAGCTTTGTATGGGTTGAAGCAGGCTCCAAGAGCATGGAATTATAGGCTTGTTAAGTTCTTGAATGAATGTGGATCTTAAGCATCAAAGGCAGATAGTAGCTTGCTAGTGAAGGCAAGTGAAAATGGATACATATACATGTGTATTTAGGTTATGATATTATTGTCACAGGTACAGATGCTCAAGGAATCAATGAGCTTAAGAAACAAATAGAGAAGGATTTTAAGATAAGTGATTTGGGAAACTTATCTTATTTCTTAGGAATGCAGATTGTATATCCTCAACGTGGAGTATATGTTACACAAGAGAGGTACTTGAAGAATCTTCTGGTCAAATTCAACATGGAGAATTGCAAGCATTCAAGTACACCATTGGAGGTAAATCATAAGTTGAGCAGGTATGGAGGTGAAGAGTTTAATGACATGAAGAAATATCAAAGTTTGGTAGGTAGTTTAATCTATGCTACCTTGACAAGGCCAGATCTATCATATGCAGTAGGTGTGTTATCATAATTCATGCATTGTCCAAAGAAGACTCATTGGATTGCAGCTCAAAGGGTACTCAGATATATCAAAGGAACCCTAAATGAAGGTTTGTATTATGGATTTACTTATGATACAAGAATCAAAGTGTTTAGTGATGCAGATTGGGCAGGTGATTCAGATGATAGAAGGTCTACTCATGGGTATCTGTGTTATATTGGAGATAAACTATTTTCTTGGTGCTCAAAGAAGCAACATACAGTTGCTTTATCATCTACAAAAGCTGAGTATAAAGGAATGGTAGAGGCTGTGAAAGACATAATATGGTTAAAAACCTTGTTGAAGAGTTTTGGAACTGATCAGAGTACTCCAATTATTTTTGTAGACAATATGAGTTCATTGTATTTGGCAGCTAACCCTGTTTTTCATGCCAAGACTAAGCATATAGAGATTCAGTATCATTTCTTGAGAGAAAATGTACTTGATAAAGAGATTGAAGTGATGTATACTCCAACAAAAGAACAAGTTGTAGATATGTTAACAAAAAGTTTGGATGGACCTAAGCTACAAAGATTCATGGAGATGGCAGGAGTGAAGAAGAATGGAATAATCAGAATTAGTGATTGAGGGGGAGCTGTTTGAACAAACCAATCACAAATTGGTGATTACAAAGAGATTGAAGCAAGTTTATAATCAGAATGAAGTGGCAAAAGACACTTGAGAAAGTGAAGAGATCTCAAAAGTGAAGTTTGTATACATATGTACATTATAGGTGGAAATTCTTGTAATCTGAGTATAGATATTCCTTAGGATGATAAGGAGTAATGTAATAGACGCGGGATAAGTCTAAAACCATATGTATAAAAGTTGATGATGTATAGAAATAAGTATGAGAGTCATTAGAGAACAAGTGGCATATAAATAGATGTGAAGAGAGTCATCTTCAAGAAATAGCGACGGGTATTTCATAGATTTCTCTTAGTGTGATCATGTGGATCAAAAATACTTTTGTACACATCTAATCTAGAATCTAATGAAGCTATGTTGAGAATTTTATGATCCAATTCCTTTTTTACTATGAGTATGATCAATAGGAGCATTTGTATGTAGAATCTGTAGATAGACTTCTTAGAGTTGCGCACTTTTCCGTGTCAATGTTTTGCTTAGATCTCAGTGCATAGTGTAAAGTTTTTAATGAGTGAGCATTAAAAATCTAATTTAGAAGGTAAGCAACCTATGGCTAAAAGCATTTAGCAAAATGGGATCTCTGCTGTGAGAAATCAACTTAAGAAGTTGACCATGTCAAAGTCGCCATTTCTAGAAGACAGTTTTTGACATACCTTTGATCTTAAGGATCAAATTAAAGTTTTAAGGATTCTTTTGAAGAACTAATGGTTGACATGATTGCGCAAAGGTAGTGTGGAGATTTGTGCATCATTGGCTTGAAGAAATCTGAAGATAGCTGCAAGTATTGAAGTCAATTTCTGAAGCAGACTTTTTGAAGAAGGAATTTCTTCACTCAGAGAAGTGCTAGTGAAATTTTTGATACATGAAGACAATATTTGTGTAAAGTTTGATCCATAACTGATATAGAAGTGTTCTTAGATCAGTATAGATCAAACCTTTGGAGATTAAGAAGTCTCCAACAGAAATATACGTAAATGTTGGGGGAAGTATCTCAACCCCTATGCAATGACAAAGCACGAGTGACCTCCACAAGAGCCCGTCTTTGACATCCACACACCAAAATTGCTCTTTCTTAGAGCATGACCAAAGAACTTTTTGTGGCCCTGTATTACACCTGTTGGTGCAATTAAAACCAAGCCCACATACTTGGTTAATGGGCACATCTCTTATAGAACCTTATGTGATCAACCTCTTGTAAAAACCATTCACATTTTCTTTTGTAAAAGTGTCCTACAACCATGAGGAAGTTAGGAAGCATCAAATCTCAAAGTTCTTGGTTGTTGATTGATGAGAGAATATATTGTATACTTTAGGATTCACTTTTAGGTAGAACTCTTTGAATTTGAATTCAAATATTGGCTCCAATTACAACTATAAAAAGAGGATGCCATGACCCGCATGATATCTCGACTCTATGTGATCATTGTGAAGGGAATCTATTGTGGATTGAGAGCTCATCTCATAACTCATTCACCTCTCAAACATTGTGCAATATATGATTGGCAATGACATTGCATTGGTATAGGATTTAATATACATATTATCATTACATTCTCATTTCACTTCACTGTTATGAATACATCACAACAAAAACTTTCTAAGAGCTTGTTGTAAGTGTGTGATTGATCCTTTGTCATGATTTGAATCCTGGAAGATTCAGCATACTCTCTAGTATATGAATACAAGGTCTCATTAACATTGCCTCTCTAGATCTACAAATATTAAGGTCCTCATGACACACATATTGCTAATTTTAAGGCTGATTTGCATGCCTCATTTGAGATGTCTGATTTGGGGCATTTGCATCACTATTTGGGCATTCAATTTATGCAAGTTGATGGTGGAATGGCTTTGTGTCAAATGAAATATATTCACACATTATTCTAGTGTTTTGACATTGAAGACTGTAAGCCTATTGCCACTCCTATGGCGACACGTTTATGATTGAGTTTTCATGATGTTGGAGATGCATTTCATGTTGTTCTATATCAACGGTTGGTTGGATGCTTGATTTACTTATGCATTACTCGGCCAGATATTTAGTTCCTTGTCTTACAGATGAGCAGGTTTACACATTGCCCAGGTGTCAAGCATTGGCAGGCAGTTAAGTGCATCTTTTGCTACTTGAGTGGTACCCAACTACTTGGATTTCTTTATCCCAAGGGGGGATTACTACCGCCATATTTGCATGTTTTTTCTGATAGTGATTGGGCTAGTTTCTATGACACTTGTGTGTCCACCAGTGGTTTTTGCTTCATGCTTGGTAGCTCATGTATATCTTTGTTAAGCAAAAAGCAACTTACTATGGCCACTTCCACTTGTGAGGCTAATTATAGGGCAGCTTTACAGTATTTGTTGAGTGTGTGTGGCTCAAATGCCTTATGGTTGATTTGGGTGTTGGTTAGTCTTTTGCCACCACCATCTTCACTGAGAGTCAGAGCACATTGGCAGTTGCGAGCAACCCTATGTTCCATGCTTGCACTAAGCACAGTGAGGTGCATT
This sequence comes from Ceratopteris richardii, assembly GCA_020310875.1. Classification (NCBI taxonomy): domain Eukaryota; kingdom Viridiplantae; phylum Streptophyta; class Polypodiopsida; order Polypodiales; family Pteridaceae; genus Ceratopteris; species Ceratopteris richardii. The sequence continues at coordinate 6,148,569 of CM035435.1, read as the reverse complement.
ATCATTATGTCAGGGAGAGGTTCTCAGCTGGGGAGATTAGCTTGTCATATTTCCCATGTAGGAGAACATTGCAGAACTTTTTACAAAGGTTGTGCCTAGGGAGAAGTTTTTAGCTTACCGCAAAGCTTCGGGCTTACTTCCTTTTGTGGATTGATTCCACATAGCTTGGCACTTCCTTATACATGAGTGCCAGCTCCTTGTTCACCGCATCACTCCCAGGGGGGATTTATTGATATATTTAGGTAGTGATGTGTGTGAACACTCTAGGACCACCGGGGCACTTTTTTCCCTCTCTAGGAGGTTTTTTCCCCTGGCTTGTATACACACCTTTTGCCCTAATGGGCTACTTATCTTTGTAGATTCTAGTGGTAATACATTCAGTATTGTGTATTCATCTAAGCTTTTTCTTCTTCTTCCTTGTGTTGTTCACGTGCTTTCGCAAATGTTTAACTACATTAATATTACCTTGAACATGTTTTTGTCTCAAAGCTTCATTGTTTGATTTCAAAACTTGTTTTGAAGCATTTTTGGGGTGATTCTAGGAGCCCTTTTGGATTAGTTTTGCACATAAGTCTCTTTGCACATGTTCAAGAACATCAACTAGATTGCTCTTTGTACTTCTCAAACAACAAATATTCACCTATGGGGTTGTGTTGCTCAGCCACACTAGTAAATCCAGGTTTCTTGAAAGTTTTTAGTTGTGGTGGGAGTAGCCACTCCAACTTTATGCATGGTTTTGGAGCTGAAAGAATAGACTTGATAGACACTTGCATGTGTTGTTGGCTAGTGTTTGGGCTATGAGTATAGTGAGCACATACACACTATTCATGCTTATGTGGGTACCACTTATGTAGCCATGTGGCCATTAATATAGCACTTATGTTTTTGCATAAATCCTTTGACATTGATAAAGAGGGCCGTGGTGAGGTTTTCGTAACTAGGAGACACCCAAATGTTGGGGTATCTTTGATGATGCAAGTGGAAGACTTACCCAACTTTGCCATAGGAGATGTATGCTAGTTGTTCATAGGTGCTCGATAAGCCAAGTTGGCTTCTTTTGGTTAATTGATATATGCAATGGAGTCATTAATTGCCTATGTAGGTTTACATGTCAGTACTTGTAGTTTTATGAGCATTTGACATTGATCATATGGTCACTTGCAGAGGGGACTCCGCCAAACGTTTTTTTTTGAGATTTTTCTTTTGTGGTTGATATACTCCTTGATACACTTATTGGTGTGAGCAGATATATTCCCACAAAACTTGTCATGCCTTTTATGAAGAGGTGCTATTACGCCTATATTTCTTATCTACATTGTCGTGTTTGCGTGATGCGAAAGAATGGATTGACTACGCAAGCAAAAGTTATCTCTTGCAATAGTTAATAGGGAAATGAAGTCACCATTGCTTCCATTAATTTAATGATCAGCATTGACCTGCCAAGTTGGAAGCTCTAATAACAGCTTTCAGATCAATATGAATTGGAACCTTCCCCTCTTGAGCGGGGTTTCAAACCCTCCCAATGGCAATGGACATGTAATGGACCTTGTTTAGTTTTTTACTGTAAGCTTTTGCATAGTTTCATTTTAAACTTGAGTAGCTCCCCTTCATGTCTTCCGAAGGTGGTGGGAACCACCACTCAATGCTCACGGTTTCTCTACATTTTCCAAATTGTCTAGTTTTCCAATTTGATGAAAAGATTAATTCAAATATTTTCATCATTGAAATATCATTCAAGCATATTTCAAATGGGAATCATATTATCCACCACAACAAAGTCACGGTTTTTCGATAGACGCAAAATGAACTAAAACTGATTAGCATAGATATATCCATTGAAAAAATAAATCGTGATGAAAAACATGTGCTTGATGGACGAATTCATATCTTCTTCAATATACGGGTCAGTATATGAATCGACAAGAAGGGATTATTGTATTTGTAGAGAAAGGTGATTTTTTATATTCATGTTTTGCGATGGCTATAGGAACGTGTATAATGATGTCTTTTTAACTAATTTTTAGTGAGCTCATTTTCTTCATTTTCTCACTCTCTCACTCATTTTCTCGCTAATTCACACACACGGACTTGTAGATCTTGAAAGTTTAGACACAAAAAGTCAAGGTCATTTTCTTCAATTTCTTTCATTTCTCACTCTCTAACTCATTTTCTTGTTGTTTCACTCACACGGACTTGTAGATCTTGTTGAAAATAAATCTCTATCCTTAAGATCATTTAACCTCTTGCATTGATGACATTTGGGGCAATATGAAGCAAGGATGCAAACACTAGTATTTGTGTTCAAATATAAATTTGAATCCCCCTCATAATTCTCAATTAAATCACCTATCACACTTAGGTGTGATAAAGCCTACATTCTAGGAAAAGACACCTCTATCATTTAGGAAATCTTTTCAAAGTCATATTAACACACCTTGTACTCTGAATGTATGTGATCTCGCATATGTTATCACTTTTAAGATTTGAATAAGATAGTAGGCCCCGTGTTGAGTAAGCCCCCTACTTGCTTGAGGCATTTCTTCATACTTTGAGTATGTTATCCTTAGTGTCCATGTGAAAGGCCAAATGGCCAGCATAGACTTTTCTATATGTTTTTTTACTAAAACATATAGTGGTCTGGTCAGCCAGAGAATGTAAGTTTGACCGCCCATGTAACACCTACGAAATCTATCTTCATGCTCTATGTGTACTATGTTTTGATTTTTTATTCTATAGACTTTGTGTAGACTACTATATGTTTTATTCTACTCTGAGTGTATCATCATGGAGCTCTAAAGAAGAAGAGTTTAGCATGGTGCATTGCTATCAAAATACTTAATTGGTACCAGAGCATTTTGAGGCAAAAGCTTTGTTCCTTTTTTGCAAGCCAAGCAATGCTTTCTCTAATGCTTATGATTACGGTAGCGACCAAGGCATAGACCTTGGCAAACCTTTTCATTCAAGTCACCAAAGTAACCATTGGCACCATTGATTGCACGCGAGGGAGGACCTCGAGGATCAAGGAAGAGGAATAGTTCATGGCACTTTTCGAGAGGTCATCCATACGAGTTTGTTTCCCCTAGAACCCACTTAACCGACAAGCTCTCACCACTAAGCTACACTCTTGTGGTGTCTAAAGAAGGGGAAAGACTAAGGTTAATATTGCCTTGAACATGTTTTGGTCCCTCAAAGCTTCATTGTTTGCCTTCAAAACCTCTTTTGAAGCATTTTTGAGTAGATTCTTGGAGCCATTTTGGATTACTTTTGCACATAATTTTCTTTGCACACGTTCAAGAACATCAATTAGTTGCTCTTTGTACTTGTCAGACAATGAATATTCACATGTGGGGTTGTGTTTCTCAGTGACACTAGTAAATCTACAAGTTTCTTGCAAGTTTTTAGTTGTGGTGGGAGTGGCCACTCCAACTTTATGCAGGTTTTTAGAGCTGAAAGAATAAAGTTGATAGACATTTGCACATGTTGTTGGCTATGGTTTGGGCTATGAATATATTGATCACATACACACTATTCATGTTTATGTGGATACCACTAATGTATGTCCATGTGGTCATTCATATAGCATTTATTTTTTTTGCATAAAGCCTTTGACATGGATGAAGAGGGTCGTTGTTGCAATGATCATGGAGGAGGGGGGAATTATAGATATTTTCTTACAACAAGTTAATTTAAGACCACTTATTCTTTCATAGTTAGAACACTTGTTGAATTTTAACCTTCAAGAATCCTAATTGTGGCTCTAGATATGTTGTGGAGTTTGTAACAAGGAGGAAAAATTGATAGATTTCTCTGATTAACACAGTAAGGGGAAGATTAGATTCTCAAAAGTGGATCACAAGATCAAATGATGACAATTTCTAATTTCAATGGCTAAAGGAAAAAGAGAACCATGATAATATATGCCAGCAAGATCTTCACACAAGGATAAAGAAAAACTCTACATAAGAGGTTTGAGACTTCTTCAACAACATAATTTGTCGAACACACGAGGCTGAGGATGGGAGAGCAAAAGCTTTTACGTAAATGCTATTCAGTTATTGCAAAGGAAGTATGCGTCAGATGCAATATCTGGCATCTCTCGAGGTCAAACTGAGTACATAACAGCTATATATTCAGGTCTGAGACGAGAAGAAGTGTTGAATGCTCCTCCTTATTCCCACACGTAAGAAAGTGCAATTCTGAGTATCCTTCATAATTGAACGACACTTGCAAGGCTCATTGTAATATAGAGTGACATGGATGAAGCTATGAAACGCATACAAATGTCCAAAATGTAGTTTGTGAAATAATTCAAGCAAAGCATATATGTTTCTGGTAAGAAGTGTCGTGAAATTCTAGAACACATGGTGAACTCATTTTCCAAGGACACGTTCAATAAATATCTTTAGGAGACACTCGAAGATGCATTGTTCCAATGGCATTGTGAAGACTCGTTAAACTTGTAAGAGACTACAATAACCATGACATGCTTAGCTCTCTTGTCCAAAACTTCTTCAAAGGTATAGACAACCTGCATGAAGATTGTTTGAGCTGAGCAAGATTTTCACAATTTTCTGTGGAATTATGGCAAAGTATTTTCTGACAAGGATAACCTGGTTACATCTATCAATATCTCCATCTTTCTCAAATATCTTTGAATAAGCTTACTTCAAAGCTAGTCTTGGCTCAAAGAAGCTACTGGAAAATTTTAAAACGAACAACTTGTTGTAGTAGACAAAGCTCTAATTTTGTCTGAATAGAAGTCTCAAAGTTAAGGATACCACTGAAAAAGAGCAAGATTTGCACCCGTCTATGAGACAGATAAATCCTTTATTATAAGAAGTCTGATTTGTTAGATGACTAGAAGGATTGGCTTCAATTTCACATTGTTGCTCATCAGCAAAAAAGCAAGTTCTATTCCCTTCAATTTCATTGCAAACTGTATGTGAAAAAGGGTCTATTTGTGTTCTTTTGAATGATTAACTTATTGGTTCAAAACATATATTCAATTCTCATTCTGTTACTCATCTCCAATATCATACACACATATATACACACCTTAGATCACAAGTTTAGAAGACATTATTCACCTTTATTTATATATAGTAGCCAAACTTTTTAATTTTTGTGAATGTCTATTTAGATGTGGAAATCTCTCCGACATCCGCCCCACCAAACCTGCACATTATTGCGATGGGCCAACCTGTATATCATGGAAAGCAGCATCAAATTCTTTGGAAAAAACTTATAAATTGACTCTAAATAAGATAATAAAAAATGTTTCTAAATTCAAATTAAGTTTTTGATACTAAAGAAAATTCATAACATTATGTAAATGTGAATTGGAAATCATTTCGTTCAATGCATGAAGTCAAAAGGTAAATTTAGAAAATCCTATGATAGTCATTTGGATAGTCGCGATACTTACCATTCCATTAACCCTGTTCACAAGTAATATTTAATTTATATAAGTATTCTATCTTTTATCTCTTAGTTGTGCGCCATATTCTTCTATAGCAGCCGTCCGCCTTATATAGCCCCCAATACATTTCAAAAGTGATTTCGAGACCACAACTGAATCATAATAATTCTTCTTTTTCTTTTTCTTCTTTTCTCTTTCCTTTTTCATCTTGGAGAAACCATTAATGTACTACTTCATGTATTCATTTTTCTTTTTTTTTTTGGCAACTTTTTTGTTTAAGGGAAAAGGCTTAACCCCTAAATAGAGCTGAGGTTCTAGAAGCATGCTACAATCAAAACTAGGATCTCATTTGCTAAACGTTTTCAGAAAATAAAGAAGTCTACTTGTATAAAGTAAATTTACCTTTACTAAGGGTCTGAAGTCAAGTGTTCCACTCTCCTATCCTCATAACAAATTATAAGTTCCCTAAATTGGACCTTCAACTTGCATTCACATTCCTACTTTGATTTCTTTTTCATTATCTATATAATTCCAATAAATTTTCTTTTATACCAAAAACAGATGAATTCCTATTTATGAAATGCATGAAAAGAAATGTTTATATTAAAATAAAGAACAATTAGAATCATTTCACCTAATTATGCTTCATCTTCATCGTCATCTTCCAAGAAATCATCATCCAGCTCGCACTCATTGCTTGCCCTTCTTTTAAATAGTTTTATTCTTTGACTTGGCTTTAAACTCATCATTTTTCATCTTTGTCATCTATAAAATAGCTTCCTAAAATAGTAAGTATTTTGTAAAAAGAAAACTTCCTTTTGTTTAATCTAATAGTTAAATGCTTTGTCATAATTTTGTTAATCAAAATATTTCATATTCAAAGGACTCTTAAATCCTTTGTATTTGTATTATGTAAAATGAGAACTTATTTTTCTTTATCAAAATGTTTCATATTCAAAGGAGAAAAGAAAAAATATCCCTTAATTTATTTCATAATCTAATAGTTAATTTCTTTGTATCTATCATAGTTTGTTTCATCTTCAAATTGGTGTTTGAATAATTTCATCTACTTTTTTACAATGATAAACTCATCTATTTTCTACAATGATAAACTCTTAGTTTTCTTGTTTAATTTTAAAAGTTTTGATTTTTTTGAGTTTATGTTCATAGTGTTCGCTATTTGTTTAATAATGTTATCAAGTAGTCTCATCACTCATATACACATGCATAAATCTCTATGCCTATGTACTTACATATATGTCTCATACATGTGCTTACACACTCATAATCACATACATGCCCACACTCACTAATTTATGTTAACTCACATTCATAAACCTAACATTCATAAAAACTTAACATAGACTTAAACACATGTTATATAACTCTCTTATGTTTATAATAATACACATTCACATTTATACGTATATACATACACCAAATTTATATGTATGCATACAAATATTAACTTTAATATGCATGTTCATACACTATCATGTACTTCTAATGCAATTACATTCATGCCTATCATGCATTTATGCACAAGTAAACACATGCTCATACACATGCATTCACACATTGTTTTATATGCATATAAATATATATATTTCATACTTATCATACTTTTATGCTCTTTTTAGAACATACTCATATATTTACATTCATGCATATATTGTCACATAGTCTTCAATAAATGCACATGCATGGGACATTATTTTCATGCATATTCATTCATAACTTCTTATGCATACTTACTATTATGCATATGCATGTATAGTTTATACTAGCTTGCATCTATTTAAACAATTATTCAATCATTCATGCATGTAGTTCTAAACAAATTCTCACATTAACTAATTAATTACCATTAACTATTAAATTAAATTAATTTTTATTAACTTAACTAATGAAATTAACATCTCCTGATCTCTCTCTCTCTCTCTCTCTCTCTCTCTCTCTCTCTCTCTCTCTCTCTCTCTCTCTCTCTCTCTCTCTCTCTCTCTCTCTCTCTCTCTCTCTCTCTCTCTCTCTCTCTCTCTCTCTCTCTCTCTCTCTCTCTCTTGCTCTCTCTCTCTTGCTCTCTCTCTCTCGCTCTCTCTCTCTCTCTCTCTCTCTCTCTCTCTCTCTCTCTCTCTCTCTCTCTCTCTCTCTCTCTCTCTCTCTCTCTCTCTCTCTCTCTCTCTCTCTCCCTCCCTCCCCCCCCTCTCCCTCCTGTCCAAGATCTGTTGTAGCGATAACTGCCTAGCTCTTTGTTGTGCTCTCTCTCTCTCTCTCTCTCTCTCTCTCTCTCTCTCTCTCTCTCTCTCTCTCTCTCTCTCTCTCTCTCTCTCTCTCTCTCTCTCTCTCTCTCTCTCTCTCTCTCTCTCTCTCTCTCTCTCTCTCTCTCTCTCTCTCTCTCTCTCTCTCTCTCTCTCTCTCTCTCTCTCTCTCTCTCTCCCCCCCCCTCTTGTCCAAGATTTGCTGCAGCGATAACCACCTAGCTCTCTGTTGTGCTCTCTCTCTCTCTCTCTCTCTCTCTCTCTCTCTCTCTCTCTCTCTCTCTCTCTCTCTCTCTCTCTCTCTCTCTCTCTCTCTCTCTCTCTCTCTCTCTCCCTCTCTCTCTCTCTCTCTCTCTCTCTCTCTCTCTCTCTCTCTCTCTCTCTCCCTCTCTCTCTCTCTCTCTCTCTCTCTCTCTCTCTCTCTCTCTCTCTCTCTCTCTCTCTCTCTCTCTCTCTCTCTCTCTCTCTCTCTCTCTCTCTCTCTCTCTCTCCCACAGATTGTGCTTCAGAGTCTTTCGTGTGAGCTTCTTCATTGAAGAGGGCATCAATTCATCGGTTCCATGGCTAGATCTCTCGTCCGCATATCTCTGCGACACGTGGCTACCCTCTTCCAGCTTTGGTTTACATCTCCACCGACCTACCATATCTTTCTCTATCCTCCATCTGCAAGGATTCTACACCGCCATCGAATGTCTCTGCCTCTCACTTTCCTGCGAGTGATTCATCCGCTATGGAGGTGAAGACTGTAATGGAAAGGGAGATGGGGATGAAACTGTTCCTTGTCCTAAGAAAAATGAAGAAGTCAATGAGCTTAAGCTGGGAAACTCAGAGGATACTGCTACTTTGGTGCCTTGCTTTAGCTTGCATTATGTGATACTATAGCAACAGAGAACGGAATTGAACCCCAATCCTAAGGGAAACTCTGATCATCTGTTGGGGGTACATTTCATATTAGAGGGGGAGGTGATGGAAACAGGTCAGGCTTTGCATGACCAACTCAATTGAAATGTTCATTAGGCTATTGCTCATTCAATGTAACTTGGTAGCCTCTCCATGAAGTCTCTGACAGAAAGGTGACAAACCCGAACCCACGGAAGCCCCAGACTCACGATCTTTCATGATTCTAGAGTCAATGACCTCTCCATACTTGGAGAAGGCAATTCCTAGGCCCTCCTTCTCGGTCTTCAATCGATCATGCATGCACTATAGCCTTCGGTTGTCAGAGCTTATTCCCTACAGATAGTCCTCCCTCCTCTCTCTCTCTCTCTCACATATATATACATACATAGGGATCTGTGTGTGCATGCACTCATTTAGTTAACTAACAGATGCACCTAGTTAATAAACACACATCACACTTGCACTCATGCATTCACTAGTTAACTCATACACACACCACACCACTCATGCACACGTAAAATTTTGAATCCTTAGTTGTTTATTGTATAATTTAATAATAAAATGTATGTATATATATAAAAAAATACATTTATTATATTATGAAGTTATTTAATAATAAAATAACTATTAGTTATTAAGTTATTTAATGTATATGTTATAAATAAATAACTATTAGTTATTATATTTAGTTATTAATAGTTATTTCATAAGTTATTTAGTTATTTATTATAGTTATTTATTATAGTTATGTAATAGTTATCTTTAACATTTATTTAATAGCTATTTAATAATAACATAATTTAATCATGAAGTAAATCAAAGGTTTATAAGCACAGATATAAACATAGTTCTAAAGAAGTACTTAGAATAAAGTAGATTTTTTTAAGGTAATATTCTAAGGTAAATAATCACATAAGTTAATAATAGGGTAGGATGATTTTATTGAGAAATTTAAACAGGTATACTCATAAAAGTAGGCACACATAGGGTTCCTAAACTTACACATAGGCAAACTCATAGGGTTCCTATAATTATATGTGGGCAAACTCATAAGAATGAGCTCTCATACTCTTTAGGGTTTCTTGTACTTAGAAAAAGGAAAACACATACGCCTAATAACTCACTTTTCCATTCTCATATACACATGAAACAAAATGTATCAAAAACATTTGAGAGAGATTTTGAATGTTTATTTGAATGTGGAAATCTATCCGACACCATGGTGAAAGATTGCCATTGCTTGTCACTTCAAATCCCATTGAGAATTTTCCGCATGATAGCCTCTTCTTCAATCAGCTCTCCAATGGATGCTTATTGATCCACAACCTCCTAGATCTTGGTAAAAACTCTATGATGGTTTGTTTAGATGTCTTCTTCATTTGGTTGAACTCGTTACAAAGATGATTCTTCCTTGTTTTGGTACTAGCAAAAAAGAAAGTCTCAAGGGCATCCCAAGTCTCTTGAGATGTCTTGCATCCTCTAATATGTGGTAATAGAAAGAAAGAGATAGAGGTTAGTATAAACAACCTCACTTGAGCATCCCTTGCGCACCAAAGTGTGAGCTTATCTATCTCCTCTTGTGTAGGTCCTCCTTTGGATCTTGCAATAGGCATAACTTCATCACCTGCTACAATTCCATAAAGATTTCTACCTTGCAAATAGGCCTCCATTCTGATTTTCCAAGCCACATAGTTGTGTCAATAAAGCTTTTCAATCATTGATGGAAATCCATCACCCATCTTGATCTAGCTCTGGTACCACTAAAAGAACTTTGGGAAGCTTGTAGCAGGTAGAAAAGTGAGTTGTGAAGTGACGATGTTTGGTCCAGCCAACCGGCACAAGACTAGCCCTTGAGATTATGAAGACTCAAATAGACCTTATAGGCATGCAATAAGTGCAATAAGATGTACTACATACTTTGCAGCATCAAGGACAAAGAGTCCGTACAAAACAAATAGGTTTGCACATTGAGTCGATCAAAAAAGTTACTATATTTGGATAGGACAATCAACTTCAAATGCTCATAGCAACGAGCATGATTACAATTAGAAAAAAAATATTTTTTGATGATTGATACACATAGGGTTAAGTGTATTGAATGCACAAGAGTACAAGGAGTAAGCAAAATATGCTTTTGGAATGCACCTGACACTCAATAGTGGTACCTCTTACTTTTTCAGGAATACATAGAGATACACACCAAGACAAACAAAGTGAGATTTATCCCAATCTATTGCACCAAATGATTTTCAAATGTATCTATATAAACTAGAGACTAATAAATTTTCAAATGAGTCGTGATTCATCCAAGTTGGAGCTATGTAGAGAGAGCAACAACCTCTACAAGCTTACTATTGTTGAAGAAAATGATGCAAAAAATGAAGGAGCAACACAATGATGGCCATAAGTGTATGTATATTGTTTCTATATACTTTACAAGTGATTTGAAGTCTTTATTTAGGCTCTTGAAGTGCTACACAACATCTACAAGTGGATTTTGAATTCAAATGAAGGTGGGATCAACGGTTGGAGGGAATCGATTTGCTTTCCTATAATCTAGGAGAAGTGAAGATATAATTCATGAACTGCAACTCAACCACATCCAATTCCTGGAATCTAAGCTCTCTTTTTCTTCTTTTACATGTGTAAAGCTCTAGGCGTTTACAATGGTAAATGCTCCATAGAAAAAATCTTTTAAAAAATGACAATAAATGAGCATAATTAAAAGAATTCTCCAATGCATATTCTTTCGACGTAATCCAAACGAGAGATTTTTGATGTAGATCAAATCCACCTCAATCATAGTGGAAGCTTGACATTCCAGAATTAATATGGGGACCACAAAATCCAATCCCCATCTTTCAAATAGTTGCCATGATGTTGATACTTTCAAAGGCATATTGTTGAGTCGAGAGGGTTTAGAACCACATCATTGGTAGGTGTCTCAAGACTTTACCATATTCCAATAATCTCTCGAGAGGTAAGGCCACTAGAGTCCACTCTGGAGTACCTTATGGGTAGTGTTGTAACTTGGGTAATGACATGAGGAGGATCCATTATGTGCTAGGTCTAAAATTTCTTGAATTTCTTTTGGTTATACACACTTTCTAATTATGCCATCTAGTCGAATCTTGAAGAGATGCCCACTGATTATTGTGAAGCTTCTACTTTTGATGAGGATTCTTCTCTTTTCTAATTCCATCTTGTGGGAGGGATAAGTGCTAGTAAACAAAAAATGGACTAATTCCCTATACGATGAAGGGTAAGTGCTTGCATGGAAGAGATGGTGGTCTAGTAAATCATCATGCACTCGCTCGTCTTTGCCTCATACTTGTATTCTCGATAAGTGATCCACCATTACACCGTGTTTGCCAAGCCTCTACACAACTTCAAAATAAAACTCCTAGAAAATCAGCAATCATCTTAAAATCCACCCTACAATATTAGGCTTGTTGTGCAAATACTTGATTTCTTGGTGATATGTAATTACCACAAAATCAACACCCAAGAGGTAATTTCTAAGCTTTTTCAAGGAAAATACTATGACCAATGCTTCCGTTTCTACGGTGTTGTAGTTCCATTTGGCCTTGATGAGAATCCTATTCGCAAAATGAATTAGGCAGTTCAATATATGATATTTTCTAGGATGTGCCAGAATTTCCCCTACAATAGTGGAGCTTGCATCTACATGTACATGGAAAGTGGCTTCCTAGTCTAGAACAATGAGAATCAGGGCACTCACTAGCATATTTGTGAGGATTTCAAATACCTTTTCTGTTGAGATATCAAGCTCAACATGTGATGATCCAGGATGACACGTACCAGTTTTTCGTTTCTCTGACATGTATAGTGGTCATGCCAGTATATGTCAGGAATACTTCATTGAGCTTTATTAGATTATCTACCGAGAGTGATGGCACATTTGTTTCTTGCCAGCTCACTCATTTGTGGACATTAGGTTTTTCCTTATGTACTGGTCTTTATATATTGCACTTGTTGTATTCTTGTTTTTCAGGTCATTCTTGTACATTCCTTTTTATGTAATAGAAGAAGAAGATCATTCTTCCTTGCCTCAATCTGTGTGTGTGCTTCTCCTTGAGAGTGAGAGTGTGTATGTGAGCTCTCTTCCTTATCTCCTTCCTCGTGACATGGTATCAGAGCCAGCGTGGCTGTAGAGAGCTCGTGGAGAAGGCGACGGTGAAGACTACGCGACAAGGCGTGGAGAAAACGTGATTTCACAAACGGCCTCCGTTTGCTACGAAAATCACCATGAAGGTAGAAGACCTCAAAATATTTTCGGGAGTTATCCCTTTAGGGTCACTTGTTTTTGTCACATCAAAGTTCCAGAGCCATCTCGACCTCCGTTTCGAGCCCGCAAGGTGGGGCCCACAGAAAAGCCAGGTCAGTTTCAGAAACTGTAACTTGCGTTGTGTTCGGCAACACTCATATATTCCAGATCCAGAATTTCAAGCGATTCCGTGTACTGTTAATACACGAAAGCTGTGTTTTTTTGAGATCGAACTGTCACGTCATAGTGCGACAGTGTTCAAGCAGAAGTGCTACTTGTAGTGTGTTGCGGTGTTGTGAATTGTTGCAGAAATGGAAAACCCGGATGGAATGGGTCAGCTTATGAGCGATAAGCTGGACAAGAATAACTTCCATGCTTGGAGATTCAGAATGACGAATTTCCTGATGGGAAAAGGTTACTGGAAGTACATCGAAGGAGAGAATGAAAATGCTCCGCACTTACCAGAAAGGAATCAGACTGCAGAACAGCTAAGAGCATATGAGGAATGGAATCAAGGAGCACGAAAGGTAATGTATTGGCTATCTGTTAGCATACAGGATAGCATGATTGGACACATACAGGATGCCAAGACTCCAAAAGAGGCTTGGAACAGTTTGGTCACTTTGTACGAGACCAATACAAAGGCACGGAAATTGCAACTCAAGAATGAGCTGCATACATTGGAGAAAAAGAGCATGTCGGTAAGTGACTACACTCTAAAAATCAAAAGCATATGTGAGTCACTTGCATCTATTGGTGTGAATGTAGATGATGATGATAAGGTGGAAGTGTGCCTTCGTGGTTTAGGAGCTGCATATAAGCAGTTCAGAACTTCTATATAGACCAGGGAAAATATTCCGAATTTTGCTGACCTGGTATCTATGCTGATTATTGAAGAAAAGAATCTTGGTGAGGATTCAAACTCCCAAGGAAAGCCCAGTTCTGAGCAGGTATTCTACTCTAGCAGAGGAAGAGGTAGAGGTAGAGGTTTTGGAAGTGGAAGAGGAAACAATAACCAAGACCAGGGTCAACAACAGAATCATGCAGGAGGAAGAGGACAGTTTCGAGGCACGGGGAGTCAAAGAGGTCGCAGAAATTTCCAAAGAAATGATTCAGGTGATGATAGTAAAGGATGCTGGAATTGTGGTAAACCTGGACACTTTGAACGTGATTGCAGGTTGAAGAATCAAAATAACAGAAGGCAGCAAAACAACTATGCATCCACAAGTGCAGATGATTCTGAGAAGCTATTTATGGTTCAACATCACATGATGAATACGATGTCTGCTGGTGATTCAAAATTGAATGATAATGTCTGGTATGTTGATTCAGGTGCTTCAAATCACATGACCAGTCATGCAGAATGGTTTAGTAGTTTGCAAAAAATGCCAGTTCCTGGATATGTTGAAACAGGTGATGATACATCGCATCCTATTGAGCATACAGGAAACATAGCATTGTCTATGGAGGACGGAAAGGTAAAACATCTCGCTGATGTGCTGCATGTTCCAAATATAACAAAGAATCTAGTTTCTGTTGGACAAATGGTTGACCAGGGATTACAAGTCAGGTTCAATGCTGATGGATTATATGTAGAAGAGTACAAGTAGGATGGACGATTGGTTGCCAAAGGAAACAAAGTGGGTAGGATGTTCACCTTAAATGTGAAGATTCCTGAAATGAATGCAGCCATGTTTGCAAAAGGTGCAGGAGTTATTGCACATATAGAGATATGGCACAAACGGATTGGACATGCAAACTTGCAAAGGCTGAAATTGATGCAGTCAAAGGAGATTGTCCATGGACTACCAAATTTCAAAGTTGCAGAAATGCAAAAGGTATGTGCAACATGTCAATTTGGTAAACAGTCAAGAGCATCATTTCCACATGACAAGCATGTTAGTGAGAATGTACTAGAAGTAGTACATACAGATGTTTGGGGTCCAGCAAAGACCACATCTATGGGTGGTTGCAGGTTTTATGTTACTTTCATTGATGACCATACACGCAAAGTATGGGTATATTTCATGAAAGAGAAGAGCGAGGTGTTTACTCATTTCCAGAATTTTAAAGTTATGGTGGAAAAGCAGACAGGGAAGTACATTCAGACATTAAGATCTGATGGAGGAGGTGAATACATGTCAAATGAGTTCAGCAGTTTTCTAAAAAATCATGGAATTCGGTGTCAGTTTTCATGCAGGTACACACCACAATAGAATGGTGTTGCTGAATGCAAAAACAGACATATTGCAGAAATAGCAAGAGCCTTAATGGCTGAGAAGAATATGCCTCATTGTTATTGGGCAGAAGCTGTGCATACTGCTGTATATATCATGAACAGAACTTCAACTGCTGCTGTACATCAAGTTACACCTGAAGAGAAGTTTACAAGTAGAAAGCCAAACTTATCACATCTGAAAGTTTTTGGCTGTATTGCATACGTACATGTTCCAGATGAGTTGAGGACGAAGCTTGATCTGAAAGTAGAAAAATGTGTCTTCATTGGATATTCCCTTGAGCAAAAGAGGTACAAATGTTATAACCCACTCACACGATAGGTGAAGGTGAGCAGAGATGTGGTATTTGATGAAATGTCAAGCTTCTATGCAGATGCCAAAGAAGGACTGAATCTTGAACCAAATGACAAAGAAAATGCTGAAAAATCTAGTGCAGAATCTCAAGTTTTGAGTGGACCGGATGCATCACCAAGCAATAGTTCCAACTCAAATCCATGGAGTGGAAGATTGCGTGGAAATTTCACTCCAGCAAATTCATCAAATACATCCAAGAAAGGTAAAGAAAAGCTTTCTGCTGGTAGTAAAACAGGTGCAGGTTTTGAAGATGTTGATGGAGATTCAAGTGGTTTAGAAAAGAGTATTGATGAGGAACTTGGATTGCCCTCTGTGAAGACTCCAGGAGTAAGAAGGGCACATGCAGATGATACAACAAGAAGTGACCCAGGACCAAGAAGATCTGGGAGGATGCGTAATTCAATGCAATGATTGACATATGATAGTTACATGGCTCGCCATTGTGCCTACATGACAAAGGTAATACAAGATGCTGAACCTTCTTGTTTTGAAGATGCAATTGGTAATGCAGATTGGGAAAAAGCTATGGATGAGGAGATGGCTGCACTTTATGGAAATGATACATGGAAGCTGGTTCCATTGCCACAAGGAAAGAAATCCATAGGCTGCAAATGGGTTTACAAGGTAAAGCATAATGCTGATGGTAGCATAAGCAGCTATAAAGCACCATTGGTAGCTAAAGGATATGAACAGACATATGGCATTGATTATGATGAAACATTCAGCCCTGTAGCTAAAATGTCTACTGTTAGGACACTTGTTGCATTAGCTACAGCAAAAGGATGGACTTTGCATCAGATGGATGTGAAGAATGCTTTCCTACATGATGAGTTACAGGAAGAAGTATATATGGAGCAGCCACAAGGATATGAAGATTCAAAGCATCCAAAATATGTTTGCAAGTTGCAAAAGGCTTTGTATGGGCTGAAGCAGGCTCCGCGTGCATGGCATGCAAGGGTTGCTGATTACTTAACCAGCATTGGGTTTTCTATGTGTGATGCAGATCACTCACTATATGCAAGGAAGGTTGATGATGGCATCACTAATGTGGCTATTTATGTTGATGACCTGATTGTAGGTGGTGATAATGAAGAAAGCATCAAAGAGGTAAAGAAACTTCTTATGCGGGAATTCAACATGAAAGATCTTGGTGTGCTGCACTATTTCTTGGGCATTGAGTTTACACATACAGAAATAGGTATATGGATGTCGCAAAGGCAATATGCCTTGAATATGCTGCAAAAGTATGGTATGGCTGATTGTAAGCAAATTTCTATGCCTTTAGATCAGAATTTGAAATTGGATACTACATCAGGTGAAGCATTGGAAAATGCTACTATGTATAGGAAAATTGTGGGAAGTCTTATATATCTTACAATTACAAGACCTGATTTAAGCTACACTGTTGGACTTGAAAGTCAGTTTATGCAGGTTCCCAAGAAGCCACATTTGGATGCTCTGAGGCGCACTCTACGTTATGTGAGTGCTACTTTGGATTATGCATTGTTTTATGAAGCTGGTGTAAAATTGCAGGTTCATGGATACATCGATGCAGATTGGGCTGGTAGTACTTCAAATAGAAGATCTACTAGTGGTTTTCTTTTCTCACTTGGAGGTGCAGCTATTACATGGAGTAGTAAGAAGCAACCCACTATTGCTTTGTCGAGTACAGAGGCTGAGTATAGAGGTGCTGCAATGGCAGCATGTGAGGCATCATGGCTGGAGATGTTACTTGCAGATTTAGGTGTGGAAGTGCAAAAGCCTATCACTATCTATTGTGATAATCTTAGCAGCATACAATTAGCACGGAACCCTGTTTTCCATGCTAGAACAAAGCATAGCGAGGTACATTATCAATTCATCAGAGAGAAGGTATTAGCAGGTGATATTGATCTTGTTTATGTGAGAACAGATGAACAGGTTGCTGATATTTTCACCAAAGCACTTGGAGCTGAGAAGTTAGAAGTTTCGGAAGATGCTTGGATTACAGGATATGGTGTTGAGCTTGAGGGGGAGTGTTGAGATATCAAGCTCAACATGTGATGATCCAGGATGACACGTACCAGTTTTTTGTTTCTCTAACATGTATAGTGGTTATGCCAGTATATGTCAGGAATACTTCATTGAGCTTTATTAGATTATCTACCGAGAGTGATGGCACATTTGTTTCTTGCCATCTCACACATTCGCGGACATTAGGTTTTTCCTTATGTACCGGTCTTTATATATTGCACTTGTTGTATTCTTGTTTTTCAGGTCATTCTTGTACATTCCTTTTTATGTAATAGAAGAAGAAGAAGAAGATCATTCTTCCTTGCCTCAATCTCTGTGTGTGCTTCTCCTTGAGAGTGAGAGTGTGTGTGTGAGCTCTCTTCCTTATCTCCTTCCTCGTGACATTTTCCTCGTCATGAGTCCATTTGAATTGAAGTAACATTCTTGCTAGCCTAGACAATGGATTTGCTACATCTACATACATCCTTATGAATTTTCCTATGGTACCCACTATGTCCTAAGAAGGGTTGCACTTGTTTTGCATTGATAGGATGAGGCATCTACATGATGGCCAATAATCTATCTGGGTTAGGAGCCATACCTTTTGATGAAACCAAATGCCTAAGAAAGGTGCCTTCTTTGATAAAAAAATGACATTTGTTTGGGTTCAGCTTTAGTCATGCACCTTTTCATAATTCGAATATTTCTTGCAAATGAGAAAGGCGTTCTCTAAAATTTTTAGTTGAGGATGAAGAACTTTCACCTAAAAATGTAGAAAATGTATCCATAATAATTCTTAGGAATTTTAATAGTGGCCTAGAAATGGTGTAGACCACTCTGTGGAAGGATCTAGGTGCATTCCTTACTCTGAAGGCCATTTTGGTGTACACATATGTAACCCATGGATTGATAAAGGTGGTCTTTGATTGACTTGCAAGATGAATTAGTACTTGATTGTACCCACCACACCTATCCATAAAGCTATCAAGAGAATGTCCAACCACATCTTCCACCACTTGTTGAGAGAAAGGTGTAGGAAATCCATCAAGGATTGTTACCTTATTGAGAGCCCTAAATTCAACACTAATGCTAATTTTATTGGACTCTTTCTTGAGTGCTATGACCATGGATGACGGCCATTGTGAATGATCCACTGGTACAATAATTTTTGCTTCTTCATTCTTCTCAATATTTTTATACAACTTTTGCATATTTCGAGTTGAGTCTATATATCCTTACCCCAAGTGGTTTCACATTCTCAGCAAGAGGAATGGTATGCTCTCCTAAATATGGAGCAATATCTTGTAGGTCCTCATAGGTCCATGTGAAAATATTTTAAAATTTGTTTCGTAAAAGTAATTACCCATGTCAGTAGACTAGGATACCCCTAGAGCCAAGATGCAAGGAGAACTGGTCGAGAGTTTTCTTCCATTCCCAAGTTACCATGCTTCAAAAGTTTGGAAGTCAAAATAAACTTTGTAAATTCTTGGTAGAAAACATCACCTAGATAACATAGAGATTCATCTAGGATAATAGTTGTTACCTTCTCTTGGATCCAACCGCTTGCAAGATCGTCCTTTGATACAAGTTCCTCATTGAGATCTTTTGATGGCTCTTGTTCAAATGTTGATAATTCTTCTTTATCTTGAGGTCCTTCATGGTAGTGCCCATACACCTTATTTTTCTCCTTCTACATTTGAGAATTGGTTCCCCAAGTGCCATAGTTTCTACGTCTTCTTCATTTTCTATGCCTCTAACCCCATAATAGTGAAATGAGCCGACTGTTTCTATCTATTGCACCAAGTCCTGATCATCTTCTACTTCTAATTCATTTTCCTTATTGATGGAAAAGAAATATGTGTTACTTTTTGCTGCTCCTAATCCTTGCTATCGAGATGTAGGCATTGTCTGAAGTTTCCAAGCATATTGACCGACAAGGTGTCATTACTCTAATCATGAAGTACCTGATGATGACTCAACCAAAGTCTTCCAATGAAGAGTGGAGATCCCCCCTCCATGAAAGGAACATCAACCACAACAAAGCTTAAGCAAAACTGGATATTTTGGATTCCCCCCCTCCTAATCCTTGTTATCGAGATGTAGGCATTGTCTCAAGTTTCCAAGCATATGGACCAACAAGGTGTGGTTAATCCAATCTTGAAGTACCTGATGATGACTCAGCCAAGGTCTTCCAATCAGGCGTGGGTATCCCCCCTCCATGCAAGGAACATCAATCACAAGAAAGCTTAAGAAAAACTGGATATTTTGGATAATCACAAGGAATTGCTCCACTATTCCTAAAGGTTGGAATCTACTATGATTTGCAAGAGTTATAGTAAAAGAGGCTTTCTTTGTCATTCATAGACCCAACAAAATCATAGTATAGTGACGCATTTGATTAATGTCTTATGCTCCATCGATAATCACCCCTATAAAGGTCTTTCCTCAAATTCTCAAAGTGACCATGGGACTTTTGGAGTCAATAGTAAGTGTTTTTCCTAGCATGATCATATTAGTCTGCACATGGCAACTGTTAATTGTGATCTCGGGGGATGCTAGACAAAATAACTCTATTATACATAAGACATGACTTCTAAACCTTTCATCCATTTTCAGGTGGTATAAAGAGATACCTGTTTATAAGTGCTCTGTAGAGGATTCTGTCTGTAAATGATGGTTGAATCTCACGTCTTGTGTTTTTTATGAATCTTGTATATCCTTAATTAGGCTCTATTTCTAAATTAGTCCTATCTACAAGATTTATGTTACCTGGAGTATCCATGTCTGTGAGATCCCCCCATTTTGGAATCCTTTCTCCTTTTATTGATATTATGTTCACTTGGTAGGACGAACTCCATGGCTATTGCCCACATAGTCCTCCTTGGCTCCTACTTGTCCATAATTTGGGATAGCCCTTAGAGTAGTGATCCATAGCATCTGGGCAAAGCTTGCATGGAGGTGATCCTTTTGGGAGAGGAC
This sequence comes from Ceratopteris richardii, assembly GCA_020310875.1. Taxonomy (NCBI): domain Eukaryota; kingdom Viridiplantae; phylum Streptophyta; class Polypodiopsida; order Polypodiales; family Pteridaceae; genus Ceratopteris; species Ceratopteris richardii. The sequence goes on along the minus strand of CM035435.1, from coordinate 6,128,142 downwards.
ATCGGCTCTAAAAGTTCTGATATTCCTCACACTTATAACACGTGATGGAATTCTTCTTATTTATTGGTTTCCTTTGGTTACTGTTGTTGAAATTAGAACCATTGTTGTTGAGCTGAGGAGAAGTATACATCTCTTCTTGATGATGCTCTTTGATGATATTTTGGTTAACCTATGTTCCACGGATACAAAGATTTTGATTATTTCTCATTGTCTAGATAATTCGAAGTCTATGTCTCTTGAGGTGCTACCTCTTAGAGATTCATCTTCAAGAATGTGAAACTATTTTTACCATAGAACTAGAGTATGTTGTAGAAAGTTAGGCATGTAAGGAACCATTATCGCTTTCTTGTCTTGCTTGTGATATGGGTCTACCTCAACATGTATCTCATTTGATCAATGATGGTCAGAGTGCCATTGATTTGGCCGAGTATGGTCTATCATGTAAAGACCAAGTACATTGAGGTGAGGTGTCACTTCATTAGAGATTTCTTAGCCAGTGAGTGCATTATTGTTGAGAAGCTTCATATTTGAGATAATCCTAGAGATGCTTTGGCTAAGGCTTGACCACATGATAGATTTCGACATTGTTGGCACTTGATTGGAGTTACTTGATTCATGATCTTATAGAGTACTTGTATATTGTGTAACATGGCCTTCAAATGGGAGGTGAATTTTGTATACTTACATTTATTTTGTATTCTTGCACTCATGTATTCTTTATCATTCTTCATTTTGTATACTTGCACTCACTTTGTATACTTACACAGGTATTATTTAGCATTCTTCATTTTTCTCCCATACTCACCTTTTTAATATTGGCCTTTAGTGGGAGATTGTTAATGTAAGTGTCCATGTGAAAGCCCAATGGCCACGAAGCACTTTTGCATACATTGTGTAATAAAAGATAAAGTGGCCTAGTTAGCCACCATAGACTGTAGGTTTGATCACATTTGTAACACGAAGGAAATCTGTGTTCATGCTCTCTATGTACTCTATGTGTTTTACATATCCTATATCTTTTCAATTGAGTACCATGTGTGGTGTCTGAAGGTTAGTTTTCTTCTGCAAGGGTATCATCACACAGATCTTCAAAAGGAGAATCCAAAGTTGTGCATTGCCATTTACTTTTCTACAATAACTTTGAACTTCTTGAAGTAATAAATAACATGTAACTTATGGTTCATGCAAAAAATCCAAGTCATCCTTATGCAATCACCAACAAAAGTTACAAACTATCTATTATCTCCATCTGAATTCTTCTTTGTTGGCCCTCAAACATGTGTATGAACTAGCTCAAGTTAAAGATAGCATACATAATTTCGTTTTATGAAAGTAACCTAGTTTGCTTACCCAATTGGCAAGTTTCACACAAGATCTTGAGGTTCCAATTATAAAGACTTGGTAATCCAAGTACTAACCTCTTAATCTCCATGTCCTTCAATCTCTATGCATTGATATGTCCATACCATTTACGCCAAAGATCCAATTCTATTATGTTTCTGCTTTCGACTATGAAGTAGGTAGTGTGGTTGAAATTTGGCTTCACAACCTATGCAAATAGCCTTCCCTCCTTGTTTCCTTTGGCTATAAATTTGTATCCTTCCTTAGGGTTTCCACAAATCATCCTTTCTATTTGAACTCTACTTGCAATCCTCTCTCTACCATTTGATCCATAGAAACAGGCTTCTTTGTGATTGTAGTAACATGAAGAACATCCTTCAAACACTTATCCTTGTGAGTAACATCCAACATAATGTCACTTATATGTGTGATAGCATGGGGGTACCATCATCTGTCTCCACATGCGCTTTGGTTGATGGTACTTGCATACTTGAGAAGAAGTCCTTGTTGCAGCTCATGTGATTGTTGCATCCACTATCAATGTACCATGTGCTTGGCCCTTGTGTTTTGTAATCCCTCATCTACATCATAGCTAACATAATTTCATTATCATTTGAAGTAGATGCATAATTACATTTTCCTTTGTATGATGAAATGCTTTTGTCCCTTTGACAGAAATCCCTTGCATAGTGGCCATACTTTTTGCATATGAAACATCCTTTTGAGTTATTTTCTCTCAAGGTTGATTGTACCCTCCTCATCTTCATCTAAAAATTCCTTTTCCACTTGATGAATAGAACTTCTTCCTTTGGTATTGATTAGAATCTCTAGTTGATCCTCTTCCTTGCCTTCCTCTACCTCTACCTTAATTTCTTCCTCTATCCTTCCTTTACTTGCATAAAATTCTTTGGTTTCATTGCCCTTTACCTTTTAGCCTCCAATGTTCATATCCTTAATGACCATCAAGGCCACTAATTGTTCAATACAGAAGTGGTGAAAGCCTTTGATTTCTCATCATCCCTAAGCCCATTCAATGTATATGCAACTAGGTCATCATCATCTATGTGAAAACCTATGGATCTCAATGCATCACTTCTTTGATCTTCAGAATGTAGTAATTGTTGTTGCTACTAGGTGTTTTTCTCAAGTTATTGAGTTTATTCTTGAATTGAATGTCCATAGCTTTGGTTGAAGTAGGTTTTTTTTCTATCTAGGGTTTCCTACATGTTCATTGAAGTATCTCGATGGTAATTATGCCATATCATTGCATTGCTAACATTTTGAGATACGATGAAGATAACCCTCTTATCTCTCTCATTCCATTTTCAAAAGATCCAACTCATTAGAAGTTGGATTCTCTCCCAATTTAGGCCTGACATTTGTTCCACTAACAAGCCCCCCTAAGCCATTGCCCATGAGAAAGCTAGACATTCTAAACTTCCATGGCTGATAGTTGTTTTTATCAATAGATGCTATATTTTGGCATGATGCACTCTAATGTACTCTTACAAAGTTCCTTGATGCAAGAAGAATAATGAGTATCAAGATATTTCACTACAAGAATAAAGGGGGCATAGCGATGGTTAACGCCACACATTTTCATGGCTTTGTGATCGAGCATTTTCTCGGAGTGGCCATCGAGCACATACCATCGTCTAAACCGCAGTCATCTCGATATTATTTGAGACGTTTTTACCGATGCTAATAGTGACGTAAAGATTAGAGTTGCTGATTTGTTGTCACTTATATGACTTGGTCGTAAGAATCGCTACGATATGTACACTAGTGTCGCTTATGCAATGCTGTTTAATGTCGCTTATACGATGCCTAGGCATCACTTATACGACACAATTGAGTGTCATGGGATGACAAGTTTTCATCGCTTATGTGACATTTACACTTCTCTTGTGATGGCCTCTCTCTCTTAGGCATTCATACCAAAATTTTTGGATCTTCAACTTCATATTTCTTGAAATTCTCTAGTACTTTGAACAATGATTGCTCCTCTTCTTGTTTCACTACTTTTCGTTTCTTTTTTTTTACTTCCTTCACTTTCCTCCCTTGAATTTATAGTTTTAATGCATGATAGGTTCTTCTCATTTTTTGGGTGCATACTCCTACATTTTCTAGATAGTGCTCCTCTGATTCAAAGCAACTATCCATCACAATGGACTCTAGATCCTCCTCATTCTTTTCTTTTTCTTTTATGACCTCATTAGAGTCACACACTTCTACTTAGGATTCACACATGGACAAAGAGATATCATAACCCTCCTCATCACAATGAGGTGTCCATTGTTCTTCATTGACAATGATGTCCATGGTGGCTAAGATTTTAGCCCAACATGAGGCTCAAATTCCTCATATGGAAAGATCATCAATGTGTAGGTTGGGTCTCTAACCAATCTAACTTCTTGAGAGGTTTATGAGGGTCATCATTTTTTGAGACCAAAAGGGTCATTGGCACAAATGCTCTATAAGGGTTCTCCTCTACCACTTCATACTTAATTGGAATCACATTGGCAAGAGGTAGCATATGGTTTCTCCTAGGACCGATGGTAGCCGATATGATGCCTACTATTTTTTAAAAGATATGAAATTCTAGGACAAGCTCAAGCGTTATTTTCACTAAATAACTTCATTTGAAGGCTTTTGATCCTTAGGAAAGTCGCATATGTTTGAAGGTGCAACCCTATCCAAAAGGAGGCATTGGACCACCAAAAGGCACTCCAATGAAGAGATAAAGTCACAAGGTAGCCAAAGAGACAAGGAGGGCCTATGAAGAGACATGGAAGACATATGAAAAGTCATAAAAGGCTTTCATGGCTATATAAAACCATCCAAGCTCCTTTTACATGTGTGTGGATTTTAGGAAGTTCGGATGTTGCTTGTTTATGTGCCATTGAGCCATATGCTCTCCTAGAAGCTCTTATTCTCTTGTATATCTCTCCTACCCCCCAAAACGTGCTAGGAAAAGAAGGTTGTCTTGGAAGACTGTGTTAATAGGTCTACACGTGTTCAAAACATTCTGAACTTTGGCTCTGTCATGCTTTGGTCCTTTCTTCTTCCCTTCGCACTTGCTCTTGCCTGTGAAGTTGGCTAGGGAAGTCTCCTCATCATCTTCTTCCTTCTTCTTGCCTTTCAACTTCTTATCCTTCTTATCTGCATATAGTTGAATTACAATGATAGGAGTTACCTTCCTTTATGCTATTTTTGGCCTCTTGATTGAAGATTTGTCCAAGAGAGATGTTGAAGTCTGGAGTTTGCACATCCATGATGAGATCATAAGCCATGGTGAAAGATTGCCATTGCTTGTCACTTCAAATCCCATTGAGAATTTTCCTCATGATACCCTCTTCTTCAATCAGCTCTCCAATGGATGCTTATTGATCCACAACCTCCTTGATCTTGGTAATAAAATCTATGATGGTTTGTTTAGATGTCTTGTTCATTTGGTTGAACTCGTTATAAAGATGATTCTTTCTTGTTTTGGTACTAGCAAAAAAGAAAGTCTCTAGGGCATCCCAATTATCTTGAGATGTCTTGCATCCTCTAATATGTGGTAATAGAAAGAAAGAGATAGCTTTTAGTATAAACAACCTTGCTTGAGCATCCCTTGCGCACCAAAGTGTGAGCATATCTATCTCCTCTTGTGTAGGTCCTCCTATGGATCTTGCAATAACAATAACTTCATCACCTACTACAATTTCATAAAGATTTCTACCTTGGAAATAGGCCTCCATTCTGATTTTCCAAGCCACATAGTCGTGTCAATGAAGCTTCTCAATCATTGAGGGAAACCCATCACCCATCTTGATCTAGCTCTAATACCACTAAAAGAACTTGGAGAAGCTTGTAGCAAGTAGAAAAGGGAGTTGCGAAGTGACCATGTTTGGTCTAGCCAACTAACACAAGACCTAGCCCTTGAGATTATGGAGACTCAAATAGACCTTATAGCCATGCAATAAGTGCATTAAAATGCACTACATACTTTGGAGCATCAAGGACAAAGTGTCCGTACAAAACAAATGGATTTGCACATTGACTAGATCAAAAAACTTACCATCTTTGGATGAGACAATCAACTTCAAATGCTCATAGCAGCCAACATGATTATAATTTGAAACAAATCATTTTTGAGAGTGATACACATAGGATTGAGTGTATAAAATGCACAAGAGTACAAGGAGTAAGAAAAATATGCTTTTGGAATGAACCTGACACTCAGTAGTGGTACCTCCTATTTGTCAGGAATGCATAGAGATAGACACCAAGACAGACAGATTGAGCTTTATCCCAATTTACTGGACCATATGCTTTGCAAATGTGTATACATAAACTAGACGCTAATACTTTTCAAATGATTCATGTTTCATCCAAGTTGGAGCTATGTAGAGAGAGCAGCAGCCTCTACAAGCTTACTATTGTTGAAAAAAATGATGCAAAAAATGAAGGAGCAACACATGCCCATAAGTGTACGTATATTGTTTCTATATAAGGTACAAGTGATTTGAAGACTTTATTTAGGCTCTTGAAGTGCTCCACAACTTCTACAAGTGGATTTTTAATGCAAATGAAGGTGAGATCAACAGTTGGAGGATATCAATTCTATTTCTTATAATCTAGGAAAAGTGAAGATCCAATTCATTGATCGCAACTCAACCACCTTCAATTCTTGGAAGCTGAGCTCTCTTTTTCTTCTTTTACATGTGTAAAGCTCTAGGATTTTACAATGGTAAATGATCCATAAAAAAAATCTTTTAAAAAATGACAATAAATGAGCATAATTAAAAGAACTCTCCAATGCACATTCTTTCATCATAATCCAAACGATAGATTTTTTATGTAGATCAAATCCACCTCAAGCATAGTGCAAGCTTGACATTCCAACACTATATGGGGCCCATGAAATCCAATCCCCATCTTTTAAAGGGTTTCCATGATGTTGATATTTTCAAAGGCCTATTGTTGAGTTATGTGCTAAGTCTAAAATTTCTTGAATTTCTTTAGGGTATACACACTTTTTAATGATGCCATCTAGTCGAATCTTGAAGAGATGCCCTTTGATCATTGTGAAGCTTGTCCTTTTGCTGAGGAGTCTTCTCTTTTCTAATTCCATCTTGTGGGAGGGACAAGTGCTAGTAGACAAAAAATGGACTACTTGCCTGTACAGGAAGGGTAAATGCTTACATGGAAGAGATGGCAGTCTAGTAAATCGTCATCCACTCCCTCATCTCTGCCTCATACTTGTATTCTAGATACGTGATCCACCATTACGTGGTGTTTGCTAGGCCTCTCCACAAGTTCAAAATCAAACCCCTAGAAAAGCACCAACCATCTTAAAATCCACCCTACAATATTACAAATTCTTGATTTCTTGGTGACATGTGATTACCACAAAATCAACACCCAAGAGGTAATTTCTAAACTTTTTCAAGGCAAATACTATGACCAATGTTTCTGTTTCTAATCTGTTGTAGTTCATGTTTGCCTTGATGAGAATCCTATGTGCATAATAAGTTAGGCACTTCAATATATGATATTTTCTAGGATGTGCCAGAATTGCCCCTAGTGGAGTTGCATCTACATGTACATGGAAAGTGGCTTCCTAGTCTAGAACAATGAGAATCAGAGCACTCACTAGCATATTTGTGAGGATTTCAAATACATTTTCCTCCTCATGAGTCCATTTGAATTGAAGTAACTTTCTTGCTAGTCTAGACAATGGCTTTGCTACAAACCTACATCTACAGACATCCTTATGAATTTTCCTATGGTACCCACTATGTCCTAAGAAGGTTTGCACTTGTTTTGCATTGATAGGATGAGGCATCTACATGATGGCAAATAATTTAACTAGGTTAGGAGCCATACCTTTTGATGAAACCAAACGCCTAAGACAGGTTCCGTCTTTGATTAAAAAATGACATTTGTTTGGGTTTAGCTTTGGTCATGCACCTTTGCATAATTCGAATATTTCTTGCAAATGAGAAAGGTCTTCTCTAATAGTTTCGGTCAAGGATGAAGAACAGTCACCTAAAAGTGTAGAAAATGTATCCATAAAGATTCTTACAAATTTTAATAGTGGCCTAAAAATGGCGTAGACCACTCTGTTAAAGGATGTAGGTGCATTTCTTACTCTGAACGCCATTTTGGTGTACACATATGTACCCCATGGAGTGATCAAATCAATTGGTACTTGATTGTACCCACCACACCTATCCATAAAGCTATTGAGAGAATGTCTAACCACATCTTCCAAGACATGTTGAGAGAAAGGTATAGGAAATCCATCAAGGACTGTTACCTTATTGAGAACGCTAAATTCAACACTAATGCTAATTTTATTGGACTATTTCTTGAGTGCTATGATCATGGATGATGGCCATTGTGAATGATCCACAGGTACATTAATTTTTGCTTCTTAAATATTCTCAATCTTTTTTCTATAGTTTTTGTATATTTTGGGTTGAGACTATATATCCTTACCCTGATAGGCTTCACATTCTCAGCAAGAGGAATGGTGTGCTCTCCTAATTATGGAGAAATCTCTTGTAGGTCCTCATAGGTCCATGTAAAAGTATTTTAAATTTTTTTTCATAAAATTAATTACCATGTCAGTAGACTAGAATACTCCTAGAGCCAAGATGCAAGGATTGTTGGAGAATTCCTCTCCTATACGCAGCGGAAAGTGTAGAAGACCTTCTCAAGATCAAGACTTTTTCCAACAGCTGAACCTTCAAATGAAACGTGGTACCAATTGAAAAATACAATGAACTTGAAACTTTGATCACTCCAACTAAACACTTTTAGCTTTCTAATGAGCTATCAAACACCCAATTTAGAGTAGATTTGGGTTGGCAATGCTTTGCCTCAAAACAGGCTACCTATCCACTGAGTTAAGCTAAAAACTGGACTTCACAAAAAACTCAATACCTCATAGATCATAAAGCATATAACGACTTTGGAAAGATGAAGTGCTCAAGATAACTTTTCCAATGAATATTTAAACTCTAGAATTGGATACATATATTGAGATATATGACTCTCACAAGTAGACTACCCTGAAATGTGTATGCGGCTAGACATAGTCTATGAGAGTGAAGTGAACGAAATGACTCAAACCAAATGAACTAGCTACAAGGGAACTTCTAGGCCTTCTTCCTCTATTCTTGAGTGTCCTCCCTTGCCTCTTTTATAGCCAAGTGACCAAAAACTCTCATGTTGAGTTTGAGAGCTCTTCTCCATAACTTCTCCACTACTTTGGATAGCCACTCCTCTTACAGTTCAGTGTTTGGATTTGATTCTCTCTTGACTGATTCTCTTTTGGCCTCCACTACTTGCTGAAGTAAATGATTCCATTTTTCATTTTTTTATTTTCCTTCTATTTGAAGAAAATCCTTTTTGCAAAAATATATACGACGTTCTTTATTTTTAACACTCCCCCTCAAGCTCACATGTGAGCTTGTACCTTCAGCCATATCTTGCAAGTTGATTTCATCCTTGAACCTCTTTATCTTAGAAGCATCTAAGGACTTTGTAACCATGTTTGAAACCTGGTCATTAGTTCCAATGAACTTTATATCCACATCCTTGCTCAAAATTTTTTCTCGAACATAATGATAATGCACTTCTATGTGCTTACTTTGTGCATGAAACATTGGATTGTTTGCCGAGTGAATGCTTGACATGTTTTCACCATAAACTCGAATGGTCTCCACCTACACATCAAGATCAGCCAAGAGCTTCTTAATCCACATAGCTTCACAAGTTGCTAAGGCTAATCCTCTATATTCAGCTTCAGTCGATGATAGTGCAACAGTAGGTTGCTTCTTCGAGCTCCATGTGATAGATTTGCTACCTATCATGAACACATAACCTAAAGTGGATCTTCTATCTTCCTTTGAACCATCCCAATTAGCATCACTGAAGCCCTTTACCTACAATTCTTCATCATATCTATAAAACAAGGCATGATTGACTATGTGCTTTACATATCTTAGAACTCCTTTGGCTGAATTTAAATGTTCACTTATTGGAGCTTGCATAAATTGAGAAAGAACTCCAAAAATATAACACAAATCTGGTCTTGTGATCGTAGCATAGATCAATCAACCTATAATACTCCTGTATGTAGCTACATCATGTAACTTCTCTCCATCATTTGAGCATAGCTTCACATTTGTGTCCATAGGTTGAGTGAGTGGTTTGCATTCACTCATTCCAAATCTGAAAAGAACATCCAACAAGTACTTTCTTTGCATCAAGTAGATGCCATCTTTCCCATAGATTATCTAAATGCCTAAAAAGTATTTCATCTCACCAAGATCTGAAATTTTAAACTCCTTACCAATTTTTCTTTTTATCTCTTGTATTCTTGTAACATTACTTCCTGTTATGATGAAATCATCAACGTATATGCAAATATATACCTGCTTGCCTTCTTCTTTCTTCATGTAGAGAGAGGGATTTGTACTACTTGGACAATACCCACACCTTGTGAGGTACTCGACCAATCTTTAATTCCAAGCATGTGGTGCTTGCTTCAGCCCATACGAACCTTTCTTCAATCTACAAACAAAATCTGGATGCTTTCTATCTTCAAATCCAATCGGTTGACTCATGTATACCTCTTCTTGAAGTTCAACATTGAGAAAGGCATTTTTTATGTCAAGTTGGTACAATAGCCATCTCCTTGTTGCACTCACTGCAATCAAGGTTCTAATTGTTCCCATCTTTGCAACCGGGTTGAAAGTCTCTTCATAGTCGATGCGGTGAGTTTGCTTGAATCCTTTTGCTACTAGTCTAGCTTTATGCGTAGCTAGAAAACCATCAGCATTTCTCTTTATTTTAAACACCCATTTATTTGGAACAATCTTCATACCTTCAACCTTTGGAACTAGCTCCGATATGTGATTGTCCTTGAGAGCTTTTATCTCTTCTTGCATAGCTTCTTGCCATTCTTTTTGTGTACATGCTTCTTCATATTCATCCGGTTCTTTGTCTTCGACCACCCGTGTCAATAATGCAAAATGCTTTGCAATAAAACTATCACAGCTCAGCCTTTGAATTGGATACCTTGCTCTTGAAGACCTCCTTTTAGCTTTACCTTTGGTGTAATCACCTCTTCATACTCTTCTTCACTTGCATTTGAATCACTATATCGGGCCAAACTTTCAGCTTCAAATCTTTCATAACGTGATGTTGGTGATGAGGAATGACTCCTTAGTCTCCCCTTCCATGTTGAGCTTTCTCCAAGTGATGTAGAAGCTTCTGGACTTGACATTTGAGTGCTTGTTTGCTAAAATTCTTCTTGGACAACACCTCCATAATCTTCGCAATCTTCTTCAAGAATCTTCTCCTTCCCTTTGTCTCCAAACCATGGTCTTAGCTCTTCAAATACCACATCTCGTGAGACTCGTAGCTCCTTTGTCACCAAATTGTAGCACATATATCCCTTTTGCTCCAATGAATATCCAATGAAAATACATTTTTCTGACTTTACCTCCATCTCTGTCCTTAGTCCTTGAGGGATGTGAACATAACACACACATCCAAAAACTTTGAGATGTGTAAGGTCAGGTTTCTTAACGGAATAAATCTCCTCGGGAGTTACATTATGCACTCCAGCCGTTGTGCACTTGTTCATCAAATATACAGCTGTAAGTGTTGCTTCAGCCCAATAGTTTAGTGGCATCTTCATCTCATTGAGCATGCATCTTGCAACTTCTGTGATATGTCGATTTTTCCTTTCAACTATTCCATCTTGTTGAGGCATGTACCTACATGTAAATTGTCTCTTGATGCCATTTTCATAAAGAGAATATGAAAATTCTTTGGAGAAATATTCTCCTCCTCCATCGGACCTCAAGGTCTTTATGTAGCGTCTTGTTTCCTTTTCTACTTGTGCTTTAAATCTCTTGAACATGGAAAACACATCTGATTTTTGTTTTATGCAAAACATCCATACTTTTCTTGAATTATCATCAATAAAAGTGAAAAAATATCTATTACCAGCCACTGATGGTTGTTGTGATGGTCCCCATACATCCGTGTGTATCAAGTCGAGGACATTCCTTGCTACATAGTTGCTCTTCTTGAATGGTTGTCGAGTTTGCTTTCCTAATTGGCATGCTTCACAAAACTCATGTAGTCCAGCATCATTGAATCTTGGAAGAACTCTTACCACTTCATGGTTGCTCATGTCCTTGAGCTTGGGAATGTTGATATGTCCAAACCTTTTGTGCCACAAATCGATTTCAGCAATCCTCTTGTTTCGAAACTGAATATACATCACCTTTCCATGTGGTTGTTGAATGTCGAAAGTGAACATCCTACCTTCTTTCCTTCCTTGAGCAATGACCTCGAATCCTTCTTTTTGTATTCTTTATAAAGCAACCTTTTTCATTGAAGACAACATGATATCCTTTCTCTACCATTTGTCCTACTGAAATCAAATTTTTTGCAATAGTAGGAACATGAAGAACATCAGCCAATACCTTCTTGTCTCCAAGATTGAAATCTCCAACATGCTCAATTGTGTGTTGAGTTTCAGGCACATCCTTTTCCACTTGGAGCTTGTAGTTTTTTGAATAAATCTCCTTGGCATGTCATATGGTTTCTACAACCTGAATCTATGAACCATTTTTTATCATCACTTCTCGAGTTGTTGTAGTCATGCTTCATGGCAAGCATGGTTTGCTTGTCTCCTTCACTTGATGTACTCCCATAGTTATTTTGGCTCTTTTCGTTGCCTCCATTAAGATTTCCATTCTTTTGCCAACAATCATTTGCATAATTTCCTAGTTTACCACAATGATAAAATGTTATACCTTTATGAGGATTGTATGAACCTCGACCTCTTCCTCTATTTCTTCCTCGACCTCTTCCATGTGTGTTGTCATTTGAGTTGTCCTTGTTGTCCTCTGAGTTGTTTTGGTTGAAATTTGTGTTGTTGTAGCTTCTTCCTCTTCCTCTTGAGCCTCTCTTGAGTTCTTTCCTCTACCTCATCCTGCATATAACATTTGACTATGGTTGTCCTTACCTTTGTTGCCTTCTCATTCTCATTAGGGGAAAAAATGAACCCTGCATGGGCCTTTTAGCTTAATGAGTGATTAGGGATGGACCAATGAGAAGAGGGTGGTGGCCACACTCTAGTCTCTTAATCACATAGGGTAGGCATAGGCTTCCCTTGTTTTTGAGTGGTCAAACCTCCAAAAACCATTTGGAATTCGTGGGTTTCTTTATAGAGTGGTTTTGAGAACCTCCAAATTCAATAAGAGCCCTTGGATTGCTTAAAGATCTAAAGGCCAAGGTTAATTGAGAAAATTCAAGCTAGATTTGAGCATGAACCCTTGCATCATCATGAGATCGAATGGATGGAATTGAAGCAATCATGACAAATGTTCCTTTTATCTTCATGTTGTTGAGCTCGTTCTTGAGTTGCATCCTCCGAGACCTTGTTGAGGTAGCATACCCCTTCTCCAATGCTTCCCAAACCTCCTTGGCTGTTTCTAAGCTTTGCACATGACCAATCATAGTGTTAGAAATAACTTGTGAAATGAGGAACATCACCCTTCCATTCCTCTCTTCCCAATCTGCAAATTGTCTCCTTTGTGCCCTAGTAATGTTGGGATCTTGAAGGTCCACCGGTTGTGGATCATCTCCACTAACTAGACTCCATAAACCTTTACCTTTAAGGTAATTTGTCATTCTATACCTCCAAGACAAAAAATTTTGTTTGTCTAACTTTTCAACTTGTTGTCCTAAATCAGCCATTGAAAACTTCTATGATTGAAGTTTACGTCAAGTATGTTGTGGCGCTCTTCCTTGACTTTACAAAGCTCCCCCTTGATTTGTAGCTTCTCCTTTGCTTCACTTCAGTTCCAATGCTTTGCCTCTTCAAAATCGAATGCTCTAATACCAGTTGTTGGAGAATTCCTCTCCTATTTGCAGCTGAAAGTGTAGAAGACCTTCTCAAGATGAAGACTTTTGCTAATAGCTGAACTTTCAAATGCAAACTGGTACCAATGAAAAACTACAATGAAGGTGAAACTTTGGTCACTCCAACTAGACACTTATATCTTTCCAATGAGCTATAAAAAGCTCAATTTGGAGTAGTTTTTGGTTGGCAACTCTTTGCCTCAAAACAGGCTACCTATCCATTGAGTTAAGCTGAAAACTAGACTTCACAAACAAACTGAGTAACTCGCAAAGCATAAAGAACTTGATAAAAGTATTCTAGATAAAGTAAGTGCTTGAGATAAGCTTTCCAATGAATGTTTAAAATCTAAAATTGTATACATATATTGAGAGATATGACTCTCACAAGTAGACTACCCAGAAATGGGTATGCGGCTGGACATAGTCTATGAGAGTGAAGTGAAGGAAATGACTAAAATCAAATGAACTAGCTACAAGGGAACTTCCACGCCTTCTTCCTCTATTCTTGAGTGTACACACTTGCCTCTTTTATAGCCAAGTGACCAAAAACTCTCATGATGAGTTTGAGAGCTCTTCTCCATAACTTCTCCACTACTTTGGACAGCCACTCCTCTTACAGGTCAGCTTTTAGATTTGATTCTCTTTTGATTGATTCCCTTTTGGCCTCCACTACTTGTTGAAGTAAATGCTTCCATTTTTCATTTCTGTATTTTCCTTCTATTTGAAGAAAATCCATTTTGCAAAAATATATACGGCCTTACTTCTTTATTTTTAACAAGGAGAACTGGTTGAGGGTTTTCTTCCATTCCCAAGTTACCCTGCTTCACAAGTTTGGAATTCAAAATAAACTTTGTAAATTCTTGGTAGAAAGCATCACCTCGATAACATAGAGATTCATCTAGGATAATACTTGTTTCCTTCTCTTGGATCCAACTGCTTGCAAGTTCCTCATTGAGATCTTTTCATGGCTCTTGTTCACATGTTGATAATTCTTCTTTATCTTGAGGTTCTTCGTGGTAGTGCGTACACACCTTATTTTTCTCCTTCTACATTTGAGAATTGGTTCCCCAAGTCCCATAGTTTCTACTTCTTCTTCATTTTCTACGCCTCTAACCCCATAACAAGCAAATGAGCCTACTGTTTCTATCGGTTTCACTAGGTCTTGGTCATCTTCTACTTCTAATTCATTTTCCTTATTGATGGAAAAGGAGTTTGTGTTACTTTTTGCTGCTTCTTATCCTTGCTATAGAGATGTAGGCATTGTCTCAAGTTTCCAAGCATATTTACCAACAAGGTGTCGTTACTCCAATCATGAAGTACCCGATGATGACTCAACCAAAGTCTTCCAATCAGGAGTGGATATCCCCTCTCCATGCAAGGAACATCAACCACAACAAAGCTTAAGAAAAATTGGATATTTTCGATAAGGATAGGGAATTTCTCCACTATTCCCAAAGGTTGGACTCCACTTTGATTTGCAAGAATTATAGTAAAAGATGCTTTCTTTGTCATTCATATACCCAAGAAAATCATAGTATAGTGAGGCATTAGATTAATGGCTAATCCTCCATTGATAATAACCCATAAAAAGGGATCATTATTGATTGTTAAACAAAGATCAAATCGTGTTCTTCTTAGTTAGAAGATGAAGCTCGTGGGTATGGCTAAAATGTTATATATAGCTCTATTTTCAAAGATGAAATTCCTCTCATATATGTATATATGTGTGTGTATATATATGTATGTGCATTCATGTGTTATATATATATATATATATATATATATATATATATATATATATATATATATATATATATATATATATATATATATATATATATATATATATATATATATATATATATGTGTGTGTGTGTGTGTGTGCATGTATTGTAGCCTTGATGATGGTTGAATCTTCCTCTTCATTATGTATATCCACCTCTTTGAAAACCTCTACCTCTGTGGTTCTTGAAGTTCTTGTAACACTCATCTCAAGTATGATTTGACAAACCACAAATATTGCATGGGGAAGAGTTGAAAGGTCTCCCCCTACCTTGCTTACCTCCTCTGCCCTACCTCTTGAGTTTCTACCTCTCCCTGCATAGTTGGCTTGAGAGGTAGCTCCTTCATCCTCAATCTTCTTGGTTTTCCCTTTCTCTTTAGACTTGCCTTTATTTGTGTATAGGGTAGAAGAGCTATTACCCCTTGATGAATCTCCATTCTTGTTGAGCTTGGTTTCATGGGTAAAGAGTTGCCCCATAAGTGTGGTAAGATCTGGAATCTGCATGTCCATGTACAAGTCCATGGTAGTTGTGAAGCTCTCCCATTTGTCATCTACTTTAATCCCATTGATTACTTGTCTCACAATTTGCAGCTCTTCAATCTCTTCTCCTATGCTTGCCAATTGATTAGCTACATCCCTTGACTTTGGTCACATACTCTAAGATGCCTTGCTTGGGTTGCTTCCTTTGAGTGGTAAACTCAATTCACAATTGGTTCTTCCTAGCCCTTGTGTTGGAAGAAAAATATGAAGAAAATGTTTCCCAAGTCTCTCGGGATGTCTTACAGTTCCTGATATGTGGAAGATGAGAATCAGAGATTGTGTTAAGTAAGTATGACCTTGCCAATGCATCTTTTTCACACCATGAATTGAGTCTTTCCTGCTCCTCAGTTGTAGGTTGTCCTTTGCTTTAATTGGGCATCTCCTCATCTCCTGAGATATATCCATAGAGACTGCTTCCTTGCAAGTATGTCTTCATCCTCAAGGACCATGCTTGATAGTTGTTCCTGTCAAGTTTATCAATGAATGAAGGAAAACCATCTCCCATTTTACCTTAGCTTTGCTCTTATACCGTTGTTGGGAAAGATGGATGGACACTCTAGAGAATGAGTTGGTATTGCTAAACCCTGCTTTGTACCAGACCTCTTTAGCTTTAGAGTTGCATTGTAGGCCCTCTTAGCTTTACAATGACACTAAGCAAGTGCCTATGTAATTTGGAAATGTTTCAAGTAATGTTTCATTCAAAACAAACTACTTCCCGATTCACACTTCATGAAAAAACTTCTATTTTGGTACACATAACTGCTTGTTAAGTTTAGTGCTTCCAGTACAGTAGGAATTAATCAAATTCCTTTTGGATTTATCAACCTAATGTAAAGAGCTATTTATTCCAAGTGGTATCACTTAAAATGATACTATACATAGAGCAATCAATTTAGCAAGTGTAGCATTACCCCTGATTTTTTAGGACCTCTGTAGAGAATGACTAGTGACCACTTCCATGTGTTTTTCTCCCAATCCACTAGATGTAATGTTGTCACATTTGTCAACATGTAGTAGACTTAGAGCTGATTCCAATGAGCTATAGAAAATTGAAAATGGTGGAGTAATGATTGAGATATGAGCAATACAAAATGATTGTTCTGAGTGACAATGACATAGATCAACACATATAAGAAATGTTCTATTATATTATATGACAATGTTGTACATGATCATTGGCATGATAATCTATGCCCAATGATAATGAGAAGTGTAGGCTATGAAGTGAGCCACACACTCTCTACAATGTGATCAACGAAAGGCTCAAAAATTGGAGAGGTACCCATGAGAATTTACAAGTTGGTTTTATAGAAGCTAACTTCAAATTTGAATTTGAATTCAAATTTTTCTCTCACTAAAAAAGTGATCTCCTAATCTAGGAGATATTCTCTCTAATGAGTTCATAACTTTTCAATCCATATAAGTCCATGTGTTTTATGGCTCTTACAAATATTCCTTCAAGTCAGTTTGACTTTTACAAATGGTAAAAGATAAAGAAACTCATAGCAATGATTCTTATGGGACTTCAATTATTCCACATAAGGTCTTCTCATGCCTAGCCAAATGTGTAGGCTTGACGTTTGCACCAACATAAATGTATGGTAATCATGAATGAAGTCCATATGCATATTGAATGTATGAGAATGAATGAGAATGTTATATGAATGAGTGATT
Source organism: Ceratopteris richardii (assembly GCA_020310875.1). Taxonomy (NCBI): domain Eukaryota; kingdom Viridiplantae; phylum Streptophyta; class Polypodiopsida; order Polypodiales; family Pteridaceae; genus Ceratopteris; species Ceratopteris richardii. The sequence continues at coordinate 6,110,861 of CM035435.1, read as the reverse complement.
TATGTTTTATAAAGACATACTTATGTTTTGTTTTTCATAATGTGGCTTCTTGTAGACCATTTGAAGAAGATTGATGAGGAGTGACGACTTGATGAAATATACGAGCTTTTTACTAAGATTTTGAATCTGCATTTATGTAGCTTCTCCTAGTTCTCCTTTATCTCATTTGAAACTTAAGACATTGTATTAGGATTTTTAATCAAAGTACTTGTATTTGGACTTTTCAGCAGAGTATTTGTATAGGAATTTTATCAAGGCATTTGTATAGGAATTGCTTTTCTGAAGATACTATAACAATAAAAATCTCTTACCATTAATACTAAAGAGTTCAATTATCAATCAAAACATTACATTACACTTTATTTCTCACGTTTGCAAACAATGGGTCGTATGACTCATGAAGAATTAATATTGCAATCATATCAAAATGTTGTTTCTAGCTATAGAGCTGCATAACCTTACGGACCATAAATTCATAGGCTAATCTTAAATAGTGTATTAAACTATATTTAATTATTCCTCAGACATTAAAAACACATCCTAGTTCCTAAAGTATGCAACAAAACACCCAATGTGTAGTCAAATAGTGAGGCTAATGCATGTCATTTCTCTTCAGTGCTTGCCTCCTTTCACACCCCTCGCAGCAGGTTATGATCTCATCATGGATGTGCAAACTACAGACTTCAACATCTTTCTTGGACAAATCCTACATCAAGATGCCAACAATAACATAAAGGAAGGTAACTCCAATCATGTTAATTCAACTATATGTAGATAAGAAGGACAAGAAGTTAAAAGGCAAGAAGAAGGAAGAAGATGAAGAGAAGACTTCCCAAACCAGCTTCATAGGCAGGAGAAAGTGGGAAGGGAAGAAGAAAGGACCAAAGCATGACAAAGCCAAAGGTCAGAATGTTCAACCTTGTGCAATCTGTGATAAGATCAATCACACCACTCAAAATTGTTGGTTCCATGGGAAGACCTAGAAAGGTAGTGGAAGAGGTGGATATGGTAGCAAGAGAGGCAATAGTGGACATAACTTCAACAATAACAATAAAGGGCATGACTAAAGGGACTACAAAAATTATTCTAAAGATAAAAAACATGAATACTCATATCTTCTAATTAATCTAAGCCACAAAGAAGGTAAAGAAGATGACCATTTGTTCTATATGGATGCAAGATGTTCAAATCATGTTGTAGGCAACATTGCTCCTCTATTTGAATTGGAAGTCCAAATGATAGACATGAAGTGCAAAGAGGGGATGATAGGAAGCACAATATGGAGAAGATTGGCAATGTCAAAGCTTCCAATGGCAAGACAAACATTTTCAGTAAGGTTCTCTATGTACCCGCTATCACTAAATATCTAATAGGTGTAGGCCAAATAGTTGAAAAAGGATTGCAAGTTAGGTGCACCCAACATTTAGCTTTAGTGGAAGATCCATGTCAAGGCTTCAAGAAGGTATCTAGAGGTGAGAACCTTGGTAGGCTCTTTACTTTTGAAGTAGGAGAAACTCAGAACATAGCTCTATTCACTTTTGGTCTCGAACCCTAAGTGAGCTTGAAGTGTGGCATAAGAGAATTGCTCGTGTGAATGAAAGATCCTTGAAGGATATATGCAATGATCAAAGTGTTCTAAGACTGCCAAACATATCAAAGCCACACATGATCAATAGATGTGATGTATGTTAGATTGGAAAGGCACAAAGACAACCATTCAACCACAAAGGCTACATCCACAACAACATATTGGATGTAGTACCTACAGATACCACCTTTATGCCTTCTTCTCTAGGTACCAATTCCAAAGCTTGATTTTCATTGAGAGCTTGAACCTTGTCATCCATAGCATCTCTCCATTCCTTGTGTTGGCTAGCTTTCTCATAGCTTGATTGTTCCTTATCTTTGCAGTAAAGCTATGCTTATATAACTTGTGTCATATAAGCATAATGTTTTGCAGTAAAGCTATGATAAGTGAGCTTTTGAATAGGATGTTTAACCCTTTATGACCTCCTTTCACTACATGTGACTGGATATCTCTTCCATGTCCATTTTGTTTTCACTTCAAGATTTACAACTTCTTCAAATTCATCTTCCTCTTCACTTGAATGAAAATCTCTTACCAAGTTACCTCCATTACCTCTACTGTGGCTACATTCTATTGTATGCTCTAACTCCTTTTGCTTTCCCTTCAATAATGATGAGCTTTGTGAAGGACTTGGCATACTTGGTCCACTGAATGTAGTGCTATCTTGCGCTTGCTCTTCACGCACTTGCTCTGCATGTACAAAGTCTTCTATCTACAAATTATTCACACCTCCATACCAAGGTTTTAGCTCATCAAATCCATTGACACTCTAAGATTTCTAGTGATTGGATTGTAACACATGTACCTCTTTTGCGCATTTGAATAACCACAAACAATACATTTTTCAACTCTAGCATCAAGTTTACCTTCTCTAACTTCCAAACTAAGAGCCTATCTAAGAAAAGGACAAGAACTTTGAAGGATAGTCATGAACAAATGAAAAGACAATGGACAAAGAAGATGAGCAAACTTGAAGAAAGTTTAAGGGAGACCAAAGTTAAACTTACAAAAATCACATCTCACACACACTCTTTGCACATCACCACCACCACCATCACCATCATCATCTAGTCAACCTCATGTAACCCCTTCACCACCCAAAGGAAGACCTTTCCTATGGAAACCACAAATAGTACAAGATTGGGGAACTAATTCCTTGTACTTGGAGCATTTAGGGGTCATGATTAAGGTCATTCTAAAGGATTACACCTTTAGAGATGTACCACCCCTAGAGTGGAATCCTATTCACAAGGTGCAAGAGCATCCAATCTCTGTGCATTCGGTAAGTTCTTCTAGTCCATCGTAAATGCATAAACATACTCACTTGGGGATTGGCAAGGTCGTAGAGGAAGAGGAAACATGCCTAAAAGCAAGAGAAGAAGGAACTTCGCAAGAAGCCAGATTGGTTAGAGACCCAGCCTACACATTGATGATCTTCCCATATGAGGAATTTGAGCCTCATGTTGGCAAAAATCTTAGCCACCATGGACATCGTTGTCAATGAAGAACAATGGACACCTCATTGTGATGAGGAGGGTTATGATATCTCTTTGTTCATGTGTGAACCCTTGGTAGAAGTGTGTGACTCTAATGAGGTCATAAAAGAAAAAGAAGAGAATGAGGAGGATCTAGAGTCCATTATGATGGATAGTTGCTTTGACTTAAAGAAGCACTATCTAGAAAATGTAGGAGTATTCACACAAAAATGAGAAGAACCTATCATGCAGTAAAACTATAAATTCAAGGGAGGAAAGTGGAGGCAGTCAATAAAAAAGAAAGGAAAATTAGTGAAACAAGTAGAGGAGGAATCATTGTTCAAAGTACTAGAGAAATTAAAGAAATATGAAGTTGAAGATTGAAAAATTTTGGTATCAATGCCTAAGAGAGAGGCCATCAAAGGAGAAATGTATGATAACAAAGAAAAGGCCAGAAAAATTGTAGTAACCATTGAAGAGAATGAAGAGCGATGTACATACATTGGGAAAGACCTAATTGCAGAATGATGGAGAGTGTTAATCTCCAAAAGAAAAAGTTATCCTTGATGTTGGAGCACCTCTATATCAAGAACAACACAAAACCTCAATCAATTTTGGAAGACCAATGCCAAATTATCAAACTTTGCACTAACTATGAAGAAACTAATTATTCAGAAAAGTCTAGTGCACTTCATTCACTCATTGACTGATCAAATGGGTAGAGTTTTCAATGAAACATTACACAATGTTTCTCCTAAAGTTTCCACACCTTCTCCAAGTTAAATCTCTTCAAAAGATTTAGTATATCTTAAGATTTGATTCAAAAAATGTGCCTATGTTTGAAATTGCTCTTTTGTGTAGTCGACTTTGACACTTGTGACTTCCAATGCATGGTTCTCCCAAAGTGGACCCTGTTTATTCAAATGCTTGTACCCACAAGTAGCTTACCTTTCAACTTAAAGAATGATTTCTTAGTTGCTCAAAATGTTACACTGTGGAGGGAGATCTGATCAAAACATTGACCATCGGGATTGCACCTGTTCTTGTATTCACTTCTTCACTTTACACATGTAAGTGTTCCTACTCACAATTCTCTCAGCTTGATTACAATTAAATGCTCAAAACTTGTACATAGGTCACTCAACTATAGAGTTAGACTTGTACGAAAGCATTCATCAAGAAGATAAACATAGAAGGAGAGATGCAGAAAAGATCGGGGCTTAGATTTCATAAGTTTTCTTCTATTCTCATGAAAACAACTAATTTTCATGAATCTCATACATTCATCACATACATTCTTCTTCTACTCATCTATACTTGGTCTATATCTCACCTTTCACTCAAGCTCCGACTCTATACTTGTATATATATGCATATATGTACAAACGCATCCTATTACAAAGAGTAAAACGTAAGAGCCATAGCAAAGTTGTAGAGGCCAAGGAACGTTAAAGAGGTCCAAGCCTTTACGGGCCATTGTCGATATTATTGCAGGTTTATCCACATGCATGCAATAATATCTAAACCTCTTTATGCTCTTTTGACAAATTTTGAGTGGAAGGAGGAATGTGAGAATTTATTCAATGAGTTGAAGGGACGTTTGCGCACAACGCCAATATTGACCATTCCTGATTAGAATAAACCATTCCATGTCCATATAGATACATCCAATTATGCAATAGGATGTGTGCTAGCACAACCGAGAGGTGAAGGAATCTAGATTTGCCTATCGCATATGCTAGCTGATAGCTAAACGCGACTGAATGAAAACTATACAACAATCGAAAGAGAAGGCTTAGGCATGGTATATGCCATGAAGAACTTTAGACACTATCGGTGTTGGAAGTTCAAGTTTTTCACTGATCATCAAGATTTATTATATTTGCTCAATAAACCTTGTAATAGAGGATGAAACTATACAACAATCTAAAGAGAAGTTTAGGCATGGTATATGCCATGAAGAAGTTTAGACACTATCTGTGTTGGAAGTTCAAGTTTTTCACTAATCATCAAGCTTTATTATATTTGCTCAATAAATCTTGCAATAGAGGACACTTAATAAGAAGCTTCCTCTTTAGGCATGGTATATGCCATGAAGAAGTTTAGACACTATTTGTGTTGGAAGTTCAAGTTTTTCAGTGATCATTAAGCTTTATTATATTTGCTCAATAAACCTTGCAATAGAGGATACTTAATAAGATGGTTTCTCTTACTAATGGACTACGACTTTGAAGTGGTTGTTAGGAAAGGTAGGACCCATCTTAGGGTGGATCACCTTTCTCGTATCACTTCAGTAGAGTCTCCACAAGGAGTGTCTGATGAACTACCTTTCACTTATCTGTTCAATTTAGAGGTTGTTCCTAAATGGGCAAATAAGTTGGTACCTCTCCTAACCTTCAGACCCCTAAATAAGAAGGTGAAAACAAAGAAAGAGGAAATATCAAATTTTCGCAAGAAGCATGTACAAACAAGATACCAAGGGTGTACTAGCTTGTTGTGTTGAGGAGGATGAACATAGCAGTTGGTTGCAACAAGCCCATGAAGGACTGGTAGGAAATCACTATTCTAAACAACCAACATTGAAAAATCTGAAATGTTTAGGAGTGTATTGGCCTAGTATGGACAAAGAAATACATGAGTGGGTTATGAATTGTCCAATTTGTTAGAAGAAACCCCCATTGGAGTATGCTACACTTTATGATGTTTCATTAATTTTGGAATGGAGCACTCCATTGGTAGAATTCATGAGATCAAGGACATTACTTAGTGAGGCTAGTCTAGCAAGAAAATGAAGCATGGAACAAGAGGCTCGAGACTTACCTTAGTAGGAGACAACCTATACCGAAGAGGCAAAGATGGTTTCTTAAGACTGTGCATTCACTAATCAGACTATTTGAAAATCTTAGAAACTTCACATACCGATGTTGCTAGTGCACACTTTGGGTCTCAGTGAGTAATTAAGACCAGTCTATTCTTGGAACTTTGGTGGCCTACTCTTCATATGAATGCACATACCTAGGTGAAGAGATTTGACAGATGCCAATGTGCACAATATCCAATCAAAAAAGATGATATGCCTTTGAGGCCAGTGATGGGAGGATGTGCACTCACGAAGTTGGGTATAGACGTCTTAGGTCCTATCAACCCCCCTACTAGAAACTCAAATGCATAATACATTATTGTGGCCATAGATTACATTACAAAGTGGGTAGAAGTCAAAGCCAAGACAAACAATGATGCTCAAATGATGGCTAAGTTATTATTCAAGAATGCGTTCACGAGATAGAGTTTACCATGATAGAGGTACATAGTTCTTGAAAAAAGTCATTGAAAACCTTCTCCAAGAACTACTGGTGATACATGAGAAGTCTGCCCCCTATCATCCACAAGCTAACAGACAAGCCAAGAGCACAAATAAGATCCTATGTAACGTATTGACAAAATTGGTAAATAATAAATGCTCGCATTGGGATAAACAACTTCATCATGTTGTTTGGGCTTATAGAGTTGCCTACAAAATAGTACCTAATGCCATCCCATTCTTTGGATTGAATGTTGTGTTACCATTGAACTTCATGATCCCAACTTTAAAAGTATCACAAGAGCACGAGTGGAATGGACATGAGTTGTCTCCAGAATATTTGACCTAGAATGCTTAGGTGAGACCAGGCTACGAGCCGCCATAGGCATCTATGATGCAAAGACAAGACAAAAGGCATACTTTGATGCACACATCAAGGATAAAGGATTGAAAGAGGGAGACCTAGTGTTGGTTTATCCACTAATGCAGCATGTTTGTAAATTGGAAAAATGAGGATATGGACACATGGCCATTAATAGAATTTCCACTCGCGGTGCAGACCAATTGGCCACTCTAGAAGGCGACATATTGCCAAACTATATTAGTGGATGTTGAGTTAAGCTATATCAATAACCTCTTACAGACGATATGCTGATGAGACTCAACATTGCTAGGAAGAGAAAAGGATAAGATTTAAGGGTTATAGAAGAAGCAGAGGTAGAGGTTAGAGAGCGCATTCGCCAAAATAAGTTAAGGTGACAAGGCCTAGATTTCAATCGCAATGCTCCAAGTTATCACATGGCCATGTGCACAATTCACGTGCAATTGTTCCTCAAATAATCAACCGATGTCCCTTCGTGACCCTAGAGGTTGTTGGAGTTTATTGACCTCCAAAATATAGTTGGAAGTAGGTGGAACCCCCTAGGAACAAGTTGACCTTCTTGTAAACTCCATCACAGAAAACCAGTCATGCTTGCAGAGCTTACTCTTCTCTACTGGCTTAGAACTTTTTAAAACTATTTTAACCACATATACTAGAGACCAAGAGTTTTCCAATGAGCCAAAGAACACTCAATTTGGATAAATACAGAAGGGGATATGACCTGTGCAAGTTTGAGGTTTAATGGAGACCTTCAACAGGGGGTGAACCCGAGAATACACACTAGTTGCAGAGAGTACTGCTCTCAACTCACAAACTCAATGATCATGAAAATTGATAGTATGAAAATAGACAGTAAGAACTTTCAAATGAGCTATCAAACATATAATTTGGATATATAATGAGGGAGATACAAGCTCTGCAATCTCTGCATACAAAACTACAGCAACGTAGAGATACACATATGACTCTCTTGGACATCCCAAAAGATCACGACTTCTCTCCTCTTTTTATAGCATGGGGAACTAATCTAAAACCTTCCTAATACATCTAAATTTGTGGTAGACACTTGGGTGGAGATATTACATGACTCAAGTGCTCAAATAAGCAAAGTATTGATGGACTTTGAGAGCTAGCCACATCGACCTTCCACTAGGACACCACTGTAGCTCCCTTGTGACTCACTAATTTGACTCACCATGTTCTAGAACTCACGTGGTATTTTGGCTATATTTTATGAATAATATGAGCCTTCTTGAAGTATTTGAAGACTTCCCAAAGGTATTTACATAATTTGAAACTTGTACCCTACATAAAACAAATGTTCGCAACATTCTCGCGCTCAAGTTTCAAAGGGTATTTCCTTCATGCCAAGAAAATAGCTGAATCTTTGAAGCTTTGGTCCATACAAGGATTTGGTGAAGATATCTGCAACTTGATCCTTTGTTCCCACAAAAGAAACTTTTACTTTATTTTTTATGGCCTTCTCTCGAACATAATGATAGTGTACTTCTATATGCTTTGTCCCCATATATCAGTGGTACATCAACCTGCACATTCAAGTCATGAAACAAATTTTTCCAACCACATAACCTCAGTAGTAGCCAATGCTAAACCTCTATACTCAGCCTCTGTAGAAGATAAAGCAACTGTAGGCTGTTTCTTTGAACTCCATGTTAATGTCTTGTTTCCTGCTATTACCACATATCCACTTGTGGATCTTGTGTCATCTTTGCTTCCAGCCCAATCTGCATCACTAAAGACTTTAAGAATTAGATCAGCATCATGACTATAAAATAATCCTTCGTTCATGGTACCTTTCAAATACCTAAGCACTCTTTTTGCTGCATGCATATGAGGTACTCTAGGTTCATGCATAAACTGTGACAATACTCCCACTGCATAGCATATATCAGGTCTAGTTTTTGTTGCATAAATCAAAGATCCTACCATGGATCTATAGGCATTCATATCATGCAATTCATCACCTTCCTTTGCACTCAACTTTACATCACATTCCATTGGAGTAGAAACAAATTTACATTCCTGCATACCAAACCTTTGAGTATATCACATATATACTTTCTCTGTATCAACCACATACCCTCATTGCCATACACAATTTCAATCCCAAGAAAATATCTAAGCAAACCAAGATCTGAGATTTTGAATTCTTTTCCCAAATTACCTTTTATCTCTTCAATTGCTTTTGCATCATTCCCTATAATCAACAAGTCATCCACATAAATGCATACATAGACGCACATGTCATCTACATGTTTTACATAAAGTGAAGGATCAGCATGGCTCGCTGTGTATCCTTGCAGCATAAGATACTTTACCAGCCTTGCATTCCATGCCCTTGGTGCCTGTTTAAGACCATACAATGCCTTCTTTAACCTGCATACATGATCAGGACATTTTGCATCCACATAACCATCTGGTTGTGACATATACACTTCTTCATTTAACTCACCATTAAGAAAGGCATTCTTTATATCGAGTTGATATATATTCCACCTTTTACTTGCAGCTAAAGCCAACAAAGTTCTCACCGTTGCCATGTTTGCTACTGGACTAAATGTTTGCTCATAGTCCAATCCTTGAGTTTGATTATATCCTTTTGCTACAAGTCTAGCCTTATTGACACACTACCATCACTATTTCTTTTAATCTTAAAAACCCACTTGCAACCAATTACCTTTTGTTTTGGTGTCTTTGGAACTAAATTCCAAGTCTTGTTATCCTGTAGTGCTTCCATTTCTTCTCTCATTGATTTCTCCCACTTTTCATCTCCTTTTGCCTCATCATAACGTGTGGGTTCATTTTCCTGCTCAACTTTTGTCATAAAAGCATAATGACTATTCATGAAAGATCCATAAGTATACCTTTGAGGTTGCTTACTCACTCTTGAAGTTCTTCTTACCTCCAATGTAGATGCTCTTCCTTTCTTATTAGGAACCTTTGATGATTCTCCATACTCACATACATCACTAATTTCCTCTCCTTCATCATTAACTTCAACAAGTTTGAGTTTACCTCTACTTTTAACACTTGGAGGTGACTCTTGCCTTAATCTTCCATTGAAAGGTAGCTCTCTTTCTTCATCCAAACCACTTTTCTCATCACTTAAACTTCTTGTGGGCTGAGGTAAGCACTCATCTCCTTCACCTATATCTTCTTCATCTCCATTTATGACCTACAAACTTATCTTATCTACATACCATGAAAGTGATTCATCAAAATTTACATCTCTTGAAACAACCACCTTATTGGTATGAGGATTATAACATCTATATCCTCTTTGAGTATCTGCATAACCAATAAATATACACTTTTCTGATTTCACATCAAGTTTTGATCTCACTTCACTAGGTACATGTACATAACATACACAACGAAATAATTTCAAATGACTTACACTTAGTTTCCTTCCATTCCATACCTCATATGGTGTCAAATGATGAACTCCAGCAGTAGGTACTCTATTCATAATGTACACAGTTGTGCTAACAGCTTCAGCCCAAAAAGAATTAGGCAAACACATATCATTTATCATGCTTCTAGACGCTTCTACTATGATTCTGTTTCTTCTTTCTATGACTCCATTTTGTTGTGGAGTATACCTGCATGTAACTTCTCTTTTGATACCTTCATCATACAAAAAATCAGTAAAAGCTTGAGAGAAATACTCCCCCCCTCCATCGGATCTTAGCTTCTTAACATATCTTCCTGTTTGCTTCTCGACAAATGATTTAAAATTTTTGAAACAATCAAAGACTTCACTCTTATGTTTAATGAAATACACAAATGTCATTCTACTATGATCATCAATGAATGATACATAGTACTTATTACCAGCCAAGGATGCCTCTTTAGTAGGACCCCATACGTCCGTGTGTATAAGGTCTAGCAATCCACTGCTTACATAGCTTGAATGCTTGAAAGGCTGTCTACTCTGCTTACCCATTTGACATGCTTCACAAAGATGCACCATATGTTGCTTAGTAAGATCAGGTAATCCTTCAACAATCCTCTTCTTTGATAGCTCCTTTAACCTATGTACATTCATGTGCCCAATCCTTTTGTGCCATAGATCAAGCTCTGCTAGTCGATGCATACCATAAGAGAAATAGTTTATATGATTTGGGTTTACCTTGAATGTAAACAATCTACCTTGTTTTTGACCTCTAGCAATTGACCTCCTTTGCTTTGGATCCTCAATGAAGCAACCTGCATGATTAAATCTTATTTGCAAACCTTTTTCTACCATTTGACCAATTGACATCAAATTCTTAGTGATCGTTGGCACATAAAGTACATCCTTCAAGCAATTTGTCTTGCTCTTATCCTACATAACAACATCTTCAACTTGCATAATCTTATGTGTTGTATCATCTCCTGATTCAACATGACCTTTACATGAAGGATTATGCATATTAGAAAACCATAAAGCATCATGTGACATATGGTTAGAACAACCACTATCTACATACGATACATCACTATTGCAATTCATCTTAGTTTCTACATTCATCATAAGAAGAGAATCATAATCTTCACTTTTACCTTCAACTGCATAATTTCCTTGTTGTTTACCTCTTCTTGAATAGCCTCCTCTTCGATTACCACCTTGATTATTTTCATTTTGATAACAATCTTTGGCATAGTTTCCATACCTTCCACATATATAGCAATTGTTGTTATCTTCACTCTTTTGTCTTTGATTGTAGTTGTAGTAGCCTCTCGTACCTCTAGCGCTTGATCTTCCTCTTCCTCTTGTGTTGAAGAAGCCACTTGAAGTCCCTTGATCATCACTCCTTCTTCCTCAACCTCTATTTGAACCTCTTCTACCTCTGTTTCCACCTCTTGATGATCCTACATAAAGAGCTTGTCCTTGAGATCCTTTTTGATTTGAAGTAGAACCATTTAGATTCATCTCCTCTGTGATCATGAGAGCAACAAGCTGATCAAAGTCCGGTAATTCTCCTCTAACATAAATTGAAGTAATGAATGGTTTCCATCTCTCATCATCCTTGAGTCCGTTGAGAGTATGTGCAACCAAGTCGTCGTCCTCCACATGAGCTTGAATTGATCCTAGTTGATCTGCAATCTCTTTAACCTTCAACAAGTAATCATTGACCGATGTCCTGTTGGTGCAAAACAAGCCTTAACACTTGGCCTTGTCTTGTACCTTGAAGAGTATGGGATACCTATCTTGAAGGTGCTACAAAAGTTCTTGGAGTAACTCACTTGAAGGAGGACCATAGGAACACATGCCTATGTTTTATTATCTTTTATCTCATGTAAAAGTCAATATGACTTAACCCACTTCTTATAATCTCACCCACCTTCAAGAGTCGTGGAATTTGAAAGGTATGAATGGAGAGAATATCTCCATGTGATTAGTTGAGAGATTTGAGGGAGCCTACATTTGAATTTTGAAATTCAAACTCCTTCAAAACATCTATAAAAGCCAATGTAAAAAGTCGCGGGATAAGACACACTCTTCCCGAGGCTAATCCAATCTAATTTGTGAGTGTGTGAGAGCTACTACCTAGCCTACACCTCTGAGTACCATTGGGCATCATTCTACATGCCAATGGGAATGTACATTTGATAGTATCAATACATATACACATAGTTCTTTACTCTCTGTTTTCTCTGAGTGACCACCTCCAAGTCTGTCAACTTCAACAGGACATATCTCAAGATCTACTGAACAAAAATTGATAATCAAGGGCTCATTGGAACCAGCTCAAAGCATTCTACAACACTACAAAGTTTCAAGTCAATCTATTCAGCCAATTGGGAGAAATCTCAATCGAAGCAGTCACTGGTATATTTCTGTGTGTTTCCTGAAAAGTCGGGGGTGTTCCTAATTTTGCTAAACATCATGCTCAGTGTATAGTTTGTCATTTGGAGTGATTTAACTTGCTAATGGTAGCTTGTTAAGTTAATTTAATACTCCCAGAAGGAATTAGACCAATTGTAAGTGTGCTGGACACACTGAGCTTAAGACTGAGCAGGTGTCACTACAGGAATAGCAAGTTTTTGGACTTATGAAGGTTCAAACTTATCTATTTTGATTTGATCATTACTCAATCACTTTGTGCAACACATATATAGTTTCGTGGTGTCATTTGGAAGCTCAAGAAGTCTCCTAACCATATCTGAAGAAAAGAAAGGGCAGGTGTGAAGCAGGTCTAGCAGCACCACCTTGATCTTCTGATTGTACCCAGCCATCACATCCAACAGTGGTATCAGAGCAAACAAGGTAATCATGGGTGATGGTTTCCCTTCCTTTATTGACAAATTGGATAGGAATAACTACCAGGCATGGTCATTAAGAATGAAGACTTATCTACAAGGGAGAAGCTTGTATGGATACATATCAGGAGATGAGGAGTTGCCCTCATTCAAAACCAGAGGCCTACCTACAAAGGATGAGCATGAGAGACTTAATCAATGGTGTGCTAAAGATGCTTTAGCAAGGTCATATCTTCTAAACTCTATCTCTGATTTTCTTCTACCTCATGTTAGGAACTGTAAGACTTCCCAAGAGACTTGGGAGACCTTGGCAGCATACTTCTCATCAAGCACAAGGGCCAGAAAGAATCAGCTATGGATTGAGTTTACAACTCTTAGGAAGCAATCAAAACAATGTGTTTCAGATTTTGTCACCAAAGTCAAGGATATAGCAGATCAACTTGCAAGTGTTGGAGAAGAGATTGAAGAAGAGCAAATTGTTAGACAAGTGATCAATGGACTCAAAGCAGATGACAAGTGGGAGAGCTTTACCACTGCAATGGACTTGTACATGGACATCCAAGCACCTGATCTAACCACTCTGATTGGACAACTCTTCACACATGAAGCCAAGATCACAAAGAATGGAGAGCAATCAAAAGGTAATAATCCCTCTGCCCTATATACAGATAAGAAGTCTAAAGATAAGGGTAAAAGCAAGAAAGTTGATGATGAAGGATCCACCTCTCAAGCAAACTATGCAGGGAGAGGTAGATCATCTAGAGGTAGGGGCAGAGGAGGTAAGTCAGGAAGGGGGAGACCCTATAATCAATCTCCATGCAATATTTGTGGCTTGTCTAATCATACTACAGATGAATGCTACAAAAACTACAAGAACCAAAGAGGAAGAGGTCACCAAAGAGGAGGATACTCCCAAGGAAGAGGCAGGTTCAATCAATCTCAAGGCTACCATGGCTACAACAATAATTACAACAACAACTACAACAATAGCTACAATCACAATGGAAATTATCAAGGAGGATATAGGAACAGAAAGGATTACAACAATTATGCAGAGGATCAAGATGATTCCTTGTTGATTATGAACATGACATCTAAATCAGGTATCAATGATGATCATTTGTTCTATATTGACTCAGGTTGCTCTAACCATGTAGCTGGGAATGTTGCCTTACTCTCTGATTTGGAAGAACCTAAAGGCAAGCACCAAGTGCAGACAGGTGATGACACTAAACACTCAGTGGTTAAAGTAGGTAATGTCAAAACAAGTGATGGTAATCAGAATTTGCTAAGCAGAGTATTGTATGTCCCAACAATCACCAAGAATCTGATGAGTGTAGGTCAGATTGTTGAAAAAGGTCTACAGGTCAGGTTCACTCAACATGGTGCATTTGTGGAGGATCCAAAACATGGATTCAGAAGGATAGCCAAGGGAGAGAAGTCAGGTAGACTATTTACCTTTGAACTTGAGGATACTAAAAATATTGCCTTGTACAACTATAGGGACCAAACCCTATCAGAATTGGAGATGTGGCACAAGAGATTGGGTCACATTGGAGAGAGAACCATAAAGCAGATGAGCAGAGATCAATGTGTGCTTGGGATACCTAATGTATCCAAGCAACACATGATATACAAGTGTGGGGCTTGTCAATTTGGTAAGTCACACAGGTTGCCATATACCAAGAAAGGATTTATGCATGAAGACTACTTGGAATTGGTGCATACAGATGTTTGGGGACCAAGCAAGGAGCCATCCATATCTGGATCAAGGTACTATGTATCTTTTATAGATGATTATAGCAGATGGACTGTCTTGTACTTCATGAAACATAAAGATGAAGTATTTAATTGCTTCAAAAGGTATCTTGCATTAGTAGAGAATCAAACAGGTAGACATTTGAAGAGATTAAGGTCTGATGGTGGTGGAGAATACTTCTCCAATGATTTTGAAGAGTTCTTGCAGGAAAGAGGCATCAAGAGGGAGATTACCACAAGGTACTCTCCAGAACAAAATGGGGTAGCTGAAAGAAGAAATAGACTCATTGTGGAGACAGCTAGGTCTATGCTCAATGAGAAGAAACTACCAAATTATCTTTGGGCAGAGAGTGTATCTACTGCCACATACTTGATCAACAGGTTGCCATCAAAGACACTTGATGGAATGACACCCTATGAGGCTTGGCATGGTAAGAGACCTTCTCTGGATCATTGCAAGATCTTTGGGTGTGTTGCATATGTGCATATTCCCTCACAGGTAAGGGGAAAGCTAGACCCTAAGGCTGAAAAGTGTATCTTTATTGGTTATGATTTGAATCAGAAAGGATACAGGTTCTATAACCCCTCAAACAAAGGCTTCAAGGTAAGCAGAGATGTCATCTTTGATGAAAATGATTCATGGTATGATAATGAGTGCAGGAAAGTGAGCCTACCTTATGATATGGAAGAAGACTTTCCAAAGCTTGTCAGGCAAGAACCAACTCAGAATGAGGATACAAGTTCAGATGATGAAGACACCATCAACATTGAAGAATTCAAAGCTTGGAAATCAAAAGGGAAGATGAAGATGAAGCAACTTGAAGACAATCCAGAATCCTCAACTCAAGCTATGAGGAGATCTTCAAGGGAAAAGAAGAAACCTATTAGGTATGGATATGATACTTCACTTGTAACCAAGCACTCTGTATATCTTGCAAAGGACATCTTAAGTGAAGAACCAGGTACATTTGAGGAAGCTATTACTAAACCAGAATGGAAGGAAGCAATGGATGAAGAAATGGAGGCTCTCAAGGAGAGTGATACTTGGGACTTGGTACCCAAGAAGGACTCCATGAAGGTCATAGGATCCAGATGGATCTACAAACTCAAAAGGAACTCAGATGGTTCAATAAGCAGGTACAAAGCTAGGTTGGTGGCCAAGGGTTTTGCACAAACCCAAGGCATTGATTATGAGGAGACATTTTCTCCTGTGGCAAAGATGCCAACTATCAGGATTATGGTGAGTGTAGCTGCATCCAAGAATTGGAACATGTACCAATTGGATGTGAAGAATGCATTTCTGAATGGATGGATTTCAGAGGAAGTCTACATGTCACAACCACCTGGCTATGAAGATCCCAATAAGGTAAATCATGTTTGCAAATTGAAGAAAGCTCTATATGGTTTGAAGCAGGCACCTAGAGCATGGAACTATAGGTTGACAACCTATCTCTTGGATCAAGGATTTGTGATGAGTAAAGCAGATACTTCATTGTTTATAAAGAAGAACAATTCAGAGGTAATATACTTGTGTGTCTATGTTGATGACATCATTATTACAGGAAATGATGTGCAAGGAATCAGACACATCAAAGGTCAAATGATGAAGGAATTCAAGATCAATGATCTTGGATTATTGAAGTACTTCCTAGGGCTTGAATTGGTCTACACAAATTCAGGTATATACATTACTCAGAAGAAGTACATTCAGGACATGGTCAAGAAGTTTAACTTGCAGGAAGCTAAAGTCTCAAACATACCTATGGAGGTCAACCACAAACTCAGTGCACATGAAGGAGAAGAACTCAAGGATATTACAGGTTACCAAAGTTTGGTAGGTAGTCTCAATTATGCTACCTTAACTAGGATTGATATCTCATATGGTGTTAGTGTACTTAGCCAATTTATGCATAAGCCAAGAGTACCACATTTGGAGGCAGCCAAGAAGATAGTAAAGTATCTAAAGGGTACACAAAATCATGGATTGTATTATCCATATTCATCAGACATTGACATCAAGGTATACTCAGATGCAGATTGGGCAGGTTGCAAGGATGATAGGAGGAGTACATCTGGTTACATATGCTTTGCAGGTGATAA
Organism: Ceratopteris richardii; assembly: GCA_020310875.1. Classification (NCBI taxonomy): domain Eukaryota; kingdom Viridiplantae; phylum Streptophyta; class Polypodiopsida; order Polypodiales; family Pteridaceae; genus Ceratopteris; species Ceratopteris richardii. The sequence goes on along the minus strand of CM035435.1, from coordinate 6,093,990 downwards.
ACCAATTTCTTGGTCATCCAAGAAACAACCCACAGTGGCTCTATCATCTACTGAGGCAGAGTACAGAGGGCTAGCCAATGCCACTCAAGAATCAATATGGTTGAAGCTACTATACTCAGAATTGGGCCTATATACAAGGCCACCTATCATATTTGGTGATAACACAAGTTCACTTCATTTAGCTGCTAATCCTGTGTATCATGCTAGGACAAAACACATAGAGGTTCATTACCACTATGTGAGGGAGAAACTACTTAGCAAGGAAATCCAATTATCATATGTGTCCACTAATATTCAATGTGCAGATTTGCTTACAAAAGCTTTGGATGGGAGCAAGTTATGCAGGTTTAAATCCATGATTGGATTACAGGATATCATTGAAGACTAAAGATGAAGACTCAAGCAAGTGTTTGGCTTGAGGGGGAGCTGTTGGTGCAAAACAAGCCTTAACACTTGGCCTTGTCTTGTACCTTGAAGAGTATGGGATACCTATCTTGAAGGTGCTACAAAAGTTCTTGGAGTAACTCACTTGAAGGAGGACCATAGGAACACATGCCTATGTTTTATTATCTTTTATCTCATGTAAAAGTCAATATGACTTAACCCACTTCTTATAATCTCACCCACCTTCAAGAGTCGTGGAATTTGAAAGGTATGAATGGAGAGAATATCTCCATGTGATTAGTTGAGAGATTTGAGGGAGCCTACATTTGAATTTTGAAATTCAAACTCCTTCAAAACATCTATAAAAGCCAATGTAAAAAGTCGCGGGATAAGACACACTCTTCCCGAGGCTAATCCAATCTAATTTGTGAGTGTGTGAGAGCTACTACCTAGCCTACACCTCTGAGTACCATTGGGCATCATTCTACATGCCAATGGGAATGTACATTTGATAGTATCAATACATATACACATAGTTCTTTACTCTCTGTTTTCTCTGAGTGACCACCTCCAAGTCTGTCAACTTCAACAGGACATATCTCAAGATCTACTGAACCAAAATTGATAATCAAGGGCTCATTGGAACCAGCTCAAAGCATTCTACAACACTACAAAGTTTCAAGTCAATCTATTCAGCCAATTGGGAGAAATCTCAATCGAAGCAGTCACTGGTATATTTCTGTGTGTTTCCTGAAAAGTCGGGGGTGTTCCTAATTTTGCTAAACATCATGCTCAGTGTATAGTTTGTCATTTGGAGTGATTTAACTTGCTAATGGTAGCTTGTTAAGTTAATTTAATACTCCCAGAAGGAATTAGACCAATTGTAAGTGTGCTGGACACACTGAGCTTAAGACTGAGCAGGTGTCACTACAGGAATAGCAAGTTTTTGGACTTATGAAGGTTCAAACTTATCTGTTTTGATTTCATCATTACTCAATCACTTTGTGCAACACATATATAGTTTCTTGGTGTCATTTGGAAGCTCAAGAAGTCTCCTAACCATATCTGAAGAAAAGAAAGGGCAGGTGTGAAGCAGGTCTAGCAGCACCACCTTGATCTTCTGATTGTACCCAGCCATCACATCCAACATGTCCTTGTATCTTTCTTTATGTTATTCAACTCATTTTTGAGTTGAATCTTCCTTGCTTTTGTACCTGTAGCATACAACCTTTCCAATGCAAGCCAAACATCTCTACTTGTGTCTAGATCTTGTATGTGTCCTACCATTGAATCTTGAATATTTTGTGATAAAATGAATATAACCCTTTTGTCTCTTTCATTCCAAAGTCTAAACTCCCTCAATTGTTGCTGATTTGGATCCTCTGGTAATATAGGTTTGATATCCGTTCCATCAATCAAACCATACAATCCTCTACCTTGCAAGTATGTTGTGATTCTAAATCGCCATGCTTGATAGTTGTTCTTATCAAGCTTCTCTATTTGTGCATGTTGATCGCCCATTGTGCAAAATACTAAGCTTCCTCCTTTAACCTCCTTTTGGATATATGTGATAAGAAGAAGTATGAGATTTACCTTTGTAATAAAGTCTATGCACCTTTCTTTGCTTGGATGTTGCTTGAGATGCTTCCTTGCTATCTCCTTCTACCTTTGTGTAGTGTCGATGATGAACCGCTACTCCAATAGCTTGAGATTCTTCATCAAGGTATTATAACCTTCTCCAAGCTTCAATTCCTTGCTCTGATACCAATGTTGGAGTTTATTGACCTCCAAAATATAGCTGGAAGTAGGTGGAACCCCCTAGGAACAAGTTGACCTTCTCACAAACTCCATCACAAAAAACGAGTCATGCTTGCAGAGCTTACTGTTATCTATTGGCTTAGAATTGTTTAAAACTGTTTTAATCACCTATACTAGAGACCAAGATCTTTCCAATGAGCCAAAGAACACTCAATTTGGATAAATACACAAGGAGATATGACCTCTACAAGTTTGAGGTTTAATGGAGACCTTCAGCAGGGGGTGAACCCGAGAATACACACTACTTGCAGAGAGTACTGCTCTCAGTTCACAAACCCAATGATTATAAAAATTGACAGTATGAACGTAGACAGTAAGAGCTTCCAAATGAGCTATCAAACATGTAAGATATAATCAGGGAGATACAAGCTCTGCAATCTCTGCATACAAAACTACAGTAGCGTAGAGATACACATATGACTCTCTTGGACATCCCAAAAGATTACGACTTCTCTCCTCTTTTTATAGCATGGGGAACTAATCTAAAACCTTCCTAATACATCTAAATTTGTGGTAGACACTTGCTTGGAGATATTACATGACTCAAGTGCTCAAATAAGCAAAGTATTGATGGACTTTGAGAACTAGCCACATCGACCTTCCACTAGGACACCACTACAGCTCCCTTGTGACTCACTAATTTTACTCACCATGTTCTAGAACTCACGTGGTATTTTGGCTATATTTTATGAATAATATGAGCCTTTTTGAAGTATTTGAAGACTTACCAAAGGTATTTACATAATTTGAAACTTGTACCCTACATAAAACAAATGTTCGCAATAGAGGTAGGATGAGGAAAGAGTGTAAGGACTATGAGAGCCTTGATTGACTGAGGTCCAGCAACTAGTGCAATTAAACTCTCATATGGCCAAGATCTACAAGTGAACATCATTTTCATAGAAGCCTATCTCATAGGATTGGGGGGCATGGAAACCCCTTCTTTGGGTGAGGCGAAGCTTATCTATCTTTGAGATGCCCCAATGATAGTCAAAATGCTAGTGTGTCAAGATGAGGACCTTGCGGGACCACTTGTCTTGGTTCAACATTGGATCTATGACCCTGGAGTGAACTTAAACCATTGTAATAAGGGAATGGTCTGAGATCTAGGTATCAGAGAGTCTCTTAGTTCTTGTAAGGCTAATCTTAGAGAAGAAGTTGTATGTGTCAAAAGCTCTATGATGTAGAAGGATTCAATCATGAAAGGATAGGGTTGAAGGCGATTGGATCTCTCTCCCTTTTCAAAGAATAATGCATCCATAGTCGTTCAACCACAAAGGCAAGCGAAACAATTCAAGGAAACCACTATATCAAATAGACAAATAGAATTCAAGAAGAAAATACTTCCAAGCATGAAGCAAATCTGGGTATGAAAAGGAGAGTAGTCAATCACACCATTGTAGTCAAACTCCTAACCAAAGAAATAGTAGAGAGAGCCAAGGCAACAAGTAGCAGAACAACGAGGATCTCTATCTCAAAGAGTACTCCAAAGTTGGGTACCGAAGCGATCAATGAAGGCCGACCACAATAATGTACAAATTTGGGTGCTGAAGGAATTAGTTGTAGCTCAACAAGGGTGATTGCACATGTGGGTACCCAAGGAATGCCTACATGCACAAAACCCTATGTTCTCTCACATGAATAAAGTCTCAACAAAGAATTCAAGGAAAGGCAAGGGACATAATCAAGCACCAAGATCAAAAGAGGATCAACTCACCTCTTCGACAATAGTAGGACAACAAGCAACAAGGGTATGGGTTTGGAAACCAAAAGCACCAGTAACCCCCATAGAACAAAAGAGCCAACCATGATGGATACAAAAGATAAGAAACCATCCAAAGATGAAGAAGTCAAAAGTGATCTCTACACGGTCGAACATTGTTCTACAATGGATCCCTATAAGGAGGAATGATCAAACACATTTTGAGATCCAATGGATACCTCCCAAAAAAGATTACATCAAGCCTACAAGTAACATCTGAAGCCTCAACATGCAATAACCATGTGCTCTTTGCATAAATCCATCTTTCTCACCATTCAACTCATGCATTTCCTTAGTACGCATTAATATAGGGCCATATTACAAGGCCGTGCATAGACACAATTAAGAATCCCATGCACATATGACACAATCAACATATGTAAACTATTTTATCGATACTAACTTCTTTCTTTTTGTTTTGTGATAGTGCTCCAAAAACAAAATAGAGAGAGAGAAGAGAAAATAGAAAGAGAGAAGAGAAGAAGAAGAAGGTACATGACCATATGCTTGAAGAATCTTAGCAGAGAACCATCAACAATGACATCCATCAACAACAAAAGACAAGCTAATGGTCAATCACCATGAGGGGATTACAACACAAAGTGATGAATGTGGACAAACCTTTCACCATGGCAAGAATCCCCTACTTGGGCAACAATATAAAAATGATAGATCAGAAAACCTCTTTGTCATCATACCCGTGAGCACTTAGCTCAAGACCCAATTTTTTGCACCATATGTCTTGCCATGCATTCCCCAAGTATGCATGCATAGGGCCACATTATCAGGCCTTCCACAAGGCACATATTCTCTTTAACACAACAAACTTACACATCATTTATTATGGGTTACAAGTACTTGGCAAGAAAACTAACCCATGCTCGAAAGATCCAGAGGACATCAAGGCTACCACATCAGTACCTATGAAGTAATTCGTAGTTGTTAGCTGCTGAAGATCAACATTCACAACCTCTTTTGAGCAACTAGTCATTTCTGGAAGCTCACAACTTCAATCCCATGCACGAATCCAAGGAAGAAGTGCATACAAAGGGATAAGAACTTCCAAAGGCTAGCAATGAAATAATGAAGAAGAGAACAACCAACCTTGCTACATTCGAAAGACAGATCGCCCTTGTTGATTCATGCTCAACACTACCTCTCAAAATACTACATGGAATACCCACTACAACAAGGGTCTACCAAAGATGAAACACTCGAGGAAAGAGAACACGAGATGGCACAACACATCAAAGAAGTGGACAAACAAGAAGAGGGAGCGTGTAGGGAGCTCCAAGAACTATATGTCAAATTTTCAAAAGAAATCCCAATAAAAATAGCGATTTTGATCACTAAAAACCATTGTAAATATCATTTCACATTTTTGCAACTCTATTTTACTTCAAACCAAGGAGTCTTTGAGCTTTAGGAGTATTAGAAGTATCTACATACCAATTTTCATAATTTTTAGATTCCATTTGGGCCCTCAAATAAGCTTTGGAACCTATTTTGTAGCTAGGCCAGACACTAGGTCTGGACAAGACAAAAGCTAGTGAAAATCTATAACAAGAGCTAGAAAGCTCATTTTTGAGGTTGGCTAGTTGGAGAGCGAATTGATTCTTGAGTACTATATACTTTCTTTGAGCTTGCTAATAGAAGATTCAATTGCTCCACTCTTTATTCTTACCTTGTGTGCACATGTGTGTATGTGTGTGCATGCTTGTGTGCTTCTCCCTCACTCACTAGTGTACTTCACTTGCTCATGGTTTTCATACATCCCTCATGTCTTCCCTCATTGACAATCAGGAGGTGGATCTCCTCACGTTGGCACTTGCCATTGTGCTAGACTGACAAATAACTACATACATACATACATACATACATACATACATACATACATACATACATACATACACACATATATATACATAGATGCATGCATACATACTTATTTACTTACTTACTTAATTACTTACGTACTTACTTATTTACTTACATTTATGCATACATACATACATACATACATACATACACACTTACTTAGTTACATGCTTAAGTTCTTTCTTGTTTACTTAATTACACAGACACATGCATTCATACATACATACATACATACATACATACATACATACATACATACATACATACATACATACATACACGCATGCATACATATGTACATACATACATACATATGTAATTACTTACTTACTTACTTAATCACTCACTTAATTACTTATGTTTTTCACACACACAAACATATGTACATACATACATACATACATACATACATACATACATGCATGCATGCATGCATACAACATACATGCATACATATTCTTTACATACACACATACTAACTTAATCACTTAGTTACTTACTTACATGCATACATACATACATACATACATACACACACACATACATACATACATACATACATACATAGAGCCATGCATACATACATACATACCTACTTACTTAATTACTTACACATAGACATACATAAATACATATGTAGATATGTACATACATACTTACTTACTTACACATGACCACACATACATACATAAACACATACATAAATAGATACATATATACATACATACACACATAAATACATACTTACCTACTTACTTTCTTACTGACTTAATTACTTACTTATTCAATTACTTACCTACATACACACACACATACATGCATACATATATACATACATACATACATACATACATACACACACATACATACATAAATGCTCTCATACATACATACATACATACTTACTTACTTACATAGATACAAACTTATGTGATTAGTTACATACTTACTTAATCACACACATACATACATATAAACATACACACATATATGCAAGCGTACATACATACATACATACATACATACGTACATACATACATACATACATACATACATATATAGTTACTTGCTTAATTACTTAGAAACACACATACACATAAATACATACACACAAATACATACACACATGTTTAATTTTGCAATTAGAGTCTTTTTTTTCTAGGGGAATTTTTATTTTGCAAGCAAAACAAAAAAAGGTTTTTGAAGTAGTGTTTTTTTTTGCCAGCATGGCTATTATTATTGTTGTCATGCCCTATTTGCTTATTAATTATATATATATATATATATATATATATATATATATATATATATATATATATATATATATATATATATATATATATATATATATATATATATATATATATATATATATATACATATACACACACAGAGATATATATATATGTCTGTGTGTGTATCTGTGCATGAATAGGTACATAGGTACATATGTTCTCGTATAGAACTTTGTTTCTGCTCTTGATGAAGCTAAACCCGATCCAAAGCATGCAATAATGTTGGTTCATCCTCATCTCAAGGAAACATGATCTCAAGAAGGAATTGAAAAAGGATCATTAGCTGAAAAGTGGAAAATGATTGATTCAGACATATAAAAAGTTAAGAGTGCAAAATTTTTTAAAAGTGCATTGAAGAGGGATTCACAAATGAATCATTTAGAGGACCTTGTGTAGAGTTACTTGAAAGAACTTGGAGAAACTTGTAGAAGGTAGAAAAAACACGTTTTGAAGCGACGAAGTTTGGTTTAGCCAACCGGCACAAGACCAGCCCTTGAGCTTATGGACACTCAAATAGACCTTATAGGCATGCGATAAGTGCAAAGAAATGCACTATGTACTTTGGAGCATCAAGAAGAATGAGTCGATACAAAACAGATAGGTTCGCGGGTCGACTAGCTCAAAAAACTTACTATCTATGGAAGAGACAATGAACTTCAAATGCCCATAGCGACGAGCAAGATTACAATTAGAAAAAATCCTTTTATGGGAGTGATACACATAGGGTTGAGTGTATAGAATGCACAAACGTATAAGGAATAAAAAAAATATGATATAGGAATGAATGAGACATTAAGCGGTGGTACTTCCTATTTTTCAGGAATACGTAGAGATTGACCCCGAGATAGAAAAACTCGGATTTCTCCCAATCTATAGCACCAAATGCTATGAAAAAGTATAGTCATAAACAAGACACTAATCCCTTTCGAATGAGCCATCTTGGACTCAATGTGGAGCTCTGGAGAGAGAGCCGCAGCCTCTGCAAGATTACTATTGGCGAAGAAGATGATGCAGAGAATTGGAGCAAGACAATGATGGTCACAAGTGTATGTATATTGCTTCCATGTAATGTAAAAGTGATTTCAAGTCTTTATATAGACTCTAGGAGTGTTCCAAGACTTCTACAAGTGAAGTTTGAATTCAAATGAAGGTGGGAATGGTTGTTGGAGGGAATCAATTCACTTTCCTACAATCTAGGAAAACTGAAGATCTAGTTTGATCTACTTTTAGGTGATTGATCGCTTGATTGAATGCAACTTCAACCACCACCAATTCGTGGGATTTGGGCCTTATCTTTCTACCTTTACATGTGTAAATCTCAAGGCTTTTAGAACGGTAAATGAACCATCAAAAATCTCTAGAAAAAATACAATAAATAAGCATAAGAAAAAGAACTCTCCAACGGATATTCTTTCGATGCGATAGCCTTTGATGTAGATCAAATCCACCTCAAGCATAGTGTTATCTTGATGTTCCAATAGCTCCCCCTCAAGCTAAAGTATGCTTGTGTCTTCATTATCTGATAGGTTGAATACCTGCTGTTGGCAGCAGTCAGGGAACAGAAGGAGCTACAAGACGAAGAGAGTCAAAGCGAAGGGACAGCACAAGCAGACACGGCAGTCAAAGAAGATCTGGCAAATAGGCCAATAATTTTCCTCATGAAGAAGCAAGTATGAGCATTCACGCAAATCTATCACTTAGGCAACCTTTTAACTTTTCAAAACCCCTTACACCAATTAAAAGTGATTTTCATCACTTAACACCATTATAAATACCATTTCATATTTTTGTAGCTCTATTTTGTGCAAGCCAAGGAGTCCTTGAGCTTGAGGAGCTTTAGAAGTATCTACCTGCCAATTTTCGTAATTTTTGGATCTCGTTGGAGCCCTCAAATAAGCCCTGGAACCTAATTTTTAACTAGGCCGGACACTAGGTCTGAACAGGGCCAAAACTAGTCAAGAACTATAAAAGGAGCTAGAGAGCTCATTTTTGAGATTAGATTGTAATTGAAACAAACTTGTAAGAGCTTTTGAAAGTAATCTAAGAACCCCATTGATTTTCTCTCTTTGTCTTGCCGTGTGTGCGTGTGTGTGTGTATGTGTGTGCATGCTTGTGTGCTTCTCACTCACGCACTTGTGCCGCCACTTGCTCGAGGTCTTCATACCATCCTCACGTCTTCCCAGATTGACATTAAAGGAGGTGCTACTCATCACTGAGCTACACCAAATTTTGGCGCCGTTGCCGGGGATCAAGCTTTGAGGACGAGCGTGTGATGGTAAGACGTAGAGTTGACGCGTTGGAGTTGTAGGTAATTTCTTTATTTTTCCTATTTTTCTCTTTCTTACCTCACCACCATCATCACCATTATCATCATCACCATCTTCCACCTCCATCTCCATCATCGCGAAAATTTCAATTTTTTGACTATATCCCCATCTCCACCTCATTTCCCTCATTTCACTTGTGAGAGAGAGCGAGAGAGCGAAATTGCGTGTGCTATTTTTGCATGTTTCTTGAGCTATTTTGCAGGTACAGGTCACATCATCGTCCCCAGCACTCTGCGCAGGTACGGATTTCGAAGTAACTGTCTGTGTGTCGCCGACCTCTGTCAATCGCGACCGACAGAAAAAACGCTCAAATCACCAAACAAAGTGCAAAACCATGATCTACAGGCCTAGAGCTTCCCAAAAATGTGCTTAGAATTTTGAATCTCCTCAGATTTCTGTCAATCGCGATCGCTCTGTCAATCGCGATCGACAAACCACGACGGACAGATCTGTCAATCGCGATCGACACGTCAATCGCGATCGACAGCCCACGACGGCTCTGTCAATCGCGACCGACAGAGTCAACGACCGATTGACCGCGACCGACAGACCATACGCGTGACACGTGTCAATCGTGATCGAGTCATCAATCGCGACCGACTCATCAATCGCAACCGACACAGTCAACGACTGTTTGACCACGACGGACAGACCACGACGGCTCTGTCAATCGCGATCGACACAGTCAACGATTGTTTGACCACGATCGACAGACCCTCGCGACCGACCTGTCAATCGCGATCGACCCATCAATCGCAACCGACAGAGTCAACGACCCTTTGACCATGACTGATTGACTTTTCGTAACCCCTGTCAATCGCGACTGACCAATCAATCGCGACTGACAGCCATGACGGACCTGTCAATCGCGATTGACACGTCGATCGCGACTGACCTGTCAATCGCGACCGACAGACTTTGCGAACACGTTAGAAGGGCAATTTAGGTCAAATTTTTAAGGTAAAAATAGTGGTCTAAATTTTGGCCAAGTGTGGGACAAACATTAGGGTGTGGCATTGCATTACGAGGGCACGACCCAAGTATCTCTAGAATTCCTGTTTGCCTGATAACCTAGTTGAAACCTGTTTTAGCCCCAAAACCCTGAACTGTCATAACTTTCTCGTACGAAATCCATTTGCCGTGATTTTTGTTTTGTTGGAAAGCTCATGGGGAGCACAACTAAAACATCGACTGGTTATAGTTAAATTAAGATCAGGAATATTTGCTAGGGTATTTTGAAGTTGACCATACCCAGGGGGAACAAAGTTCAGGGATCTCTAGAGTTGTGTCCAAAAATCATAGTGCCAAGTGGTGAAGTGTTACATGAATAAAAATGATTGGTTCTGTCTTTTGAATTTAAGTCTTGAGCTAACAGTGGGCCTTTTACAGGTCCTTTGAGAGAAGCAAAAGGTACGCAAGGCAAAAGTAAGTGCAAGCTTGGGAACGCACGTCCTGGGCACATCAGGGCAACACCACAAGGAAAGGAACTCAAGGTTGGAAAACCCGCAACACTCTCTGTCAATTCTTAGTTTAGGCTAAGTGCGGATAGTGTTAGAAGTAATTCCAGGCAACGATAGGCACGAGCTAAATCAAAGGCTATCTAAGAAAATCAAGTGCAAGTTAAGAGATAACCTATGTGTGTGCGAACGACAATCATACAAGGGACAGAACCTAACGTGAAACGACCAAACTAAAGTGCGAAACTAAACTCAAGTATTCCTGACGACGTGATATCACACAAGAGCCTAAACACGATAATCAACATAAAAAGAACCAAGTGACCGATACAAAAGGATTCAGAAACGTGGTTGTACCTGGAAAAAATTGGGCTAATCAGTTAGGCATATGAACCTTAAATCAGGACGACACCTAGTAAGAGAGAGACAAAGCCATAGGTCTTCAGAGGCTAGTGTCAATCACACTGCAAGGTCTTGGGCCCAACAGTTGAGCCACCACTCATACTACCCTAGCTTTGAGACCAGTGAGTCAGAGATGTCTCAAGGCATGGACAGACCTACGGGAAGTTCAGGTGTGCCATACTTGTACAGGGTAGAAGGCCCTTACAAAACACAGTTGGAATACCTTAGGACCAACCGATTAGGTGCTAGCATCTATGAGGACGGCCTAGGAAGATCCGTGGTCCAGATTAAAAATCCTGATCAATCCATTGGACTGGAGCACCCAGCAGTCAAGTTTGAAAACGGTGCATACCTGGATAAAGAAGGAACCATATACGTAGTCACCAGTCACCCAGACAGGACAGATGAATTTGGGAATGTAATCTCAAAAGCGGACTTAGGTGACTTAGAACAAGGAAATATGGGCGTAGAACCTAGAACCCCCCGAGGCAAATCTGTTCTCACTAGGATTATCACACCTGAGTGGGTGCCCCAAGACAACAAGTGCATAGAATTGCTTCTCAATCGAGAAACTGACGAAGCCTTTTGGAGGTATAAATCTAATCAGCCAACTGATATAGGAACAATCATGATCTATGAGTTTAAGGATCCTGATAGCCCATCCCATCTCTAGTGCCACCCTATTCTCTACCACTGATAATCCAATCTTCGAAGCAAACCCCAACACTACACAATCCGCTGAACCCCTCCTAGAGCCTGCCCTAGGGCAACCATCCCCAACGCCCTCAGCCACGGGTCATCCTGACCCTAGATCCACATTCATGGGCTTCCCTGCTACCACGCAACCCTTTCAGCCCTCCTCAAATTTACGACCTCAACCCCCGACATCCCTCTCTCCATTCCTACAATCCCTCCATGACCTCTTTGCTAGGGCTTTTCAACCAGGCTCTCAACCATTCCCTGTCTTTTCAGCTCCCCACCCCACTTCACATCTATTCACCACTTCCACACACACACCACCTACCATACCAATGTATATGGCAGGCCCCACACTAACACCCACTCTTGAAGGTATGGACATTTCACCACCCACGGCACCTCCACCCATGGTTTCACCTCCTCCCATTCCCCCTCCACCAATTTCACCCACACACACAACTTTCGTAGACACATCATTCACTGTCTCCCTTCCCCAATTCCCTTCCCATGCATCTTCCACGGTAAACACCCCCCACTCATCTATAGGTAATGCATTGGACACCATGATGGCTTGTATATCAAATTTAAGAACAGATTACATTCAGCTCCAGCAACAAAACGAACGCCTGCACGAGCACTCAGAGACACTACAGCACCGCCTTGCGGCACTAGAAGAGGAGAACGCTCGCCTCCACACACAGTTCCAAACCCTCCAAGAAGCCCATAACATATTGGAGGTACAGTTACAGAACGTAGATCAGGAAGCGGTGCAGGTGGTAGAAGGTCACCTACGGACACAGCTCGAACGCAACTCTAAACTTCAGCGAAATATGGCACTACTCAAACGCCATCTTGCGGCTGCTCAGGAAGAGAATAGACGCCTACAAATACAAAATCAAGAGAACCTGGAGGCAGCTATTGAGAGCACACCGGGGGCACCCATCAGCCCATCCAAGTTTCAAGCAGTGACCCCCGATAATATCAAGATTATATTGGCAGATTATGCCATGCTGCTCGAAGCACATGATAAGCTATCGGAGGAGCTGGGACAACTGAAGCAGGAACACCAACAAGCACCAACAGCAGCCCATCCAACCACACCCTCTGCGGCTTCACTTCTCACAGACGCAGAGGCCATAAAAGATCTCCAGAAACAGGTCACTAAACTGCAAACACGCCTACTACAATATGAGGGACCATCTTCCCCTCCAGAGGCTCCCACGGACGAAGAAGTTGTGCGAATTCCTGTGGAACAAACGTTTGACGAAGAATACGATCCGCAACCATTCCCAAGAGGCCAACAAACAGAAGAAGCGCAGGACACATTCGAGGCACCACGGCCCCCTTGGTTACGTCAAGTGGAGGAAATAGGGAGTTCGCACGAAGAGCGCACCGTAGTGCAAAATCAGGCCATGAGGGTCATAGAAGAGACTGTGTTACAATCAGCTTACTTTAAGAACCTGTCATCGAGACGCTTGATTCTCTCATCGGAACTCCAATACAGGCCGTATTATATTATTTTCGCTGATTATAATGCAGAAATACAAAGAGTCACGGGTCAGATTCCTACTTTTGCGACCCAATTTCAACCCGAAGACCTTCCTCCAGAGGTGCAAAAAGGCAAGATTCGTCAACCAACATGGCGGCAGAAACTTTTAGAGACCTATCCAGAAATGCTACGCACATGGAACAACGCGCCGTTGCACCTCCTGTACAACCCATGCTACGGTCCAATCCCCCGCCGCAGGTCGTGGAAGGCATTTAATATCAAGGTACAGAACAACGCGCAATGCAAGGAATGGCTGAACTACCCGTACATCGCGCCACCACAAGGACCACCATCGGTAGCATATATGATGGGGACCATTCGCCACTGGATGCCGCGCTTGAAGCCCATGCAAGATGTAGCAGCGCAAATGATGCTTAAAATCTTAGATATGATGCAAGTAGTCCTGAAGACCTTCAGAAATGCAGTCGCACCACAGGTACGTCTCCCGGGGTTCAGCAATGGAAATTACGACTTGGTGTATGACATGAGCACCACCACCAGTATTCGTGTGGCTTACGCTTGGCATGCACGTATCAAATACCTCCCCGCCTGCTACAAACAGACCTTCGAAGAGATGTTCAGATCAGGTTTCTGGGCGTATCACTCGGAGGTTTTCGCACCAAAGCCAACACATCTGCTTCAACTGTTTGCTTGTGAACAAGCAATGTATTCAGAGTACTACACCACCCCGCAACCCGAAACCCCTGGTGCAATAAATTGGGATGCATTGGAAGCTGATCTAGCAAGAGGCTTAAGGATAGGAGAACATGAACTGGCCACCAATGTCATCCAATATTACATCGACCACCCGAGGGAACAAAGGTCTGTCAAGGGCGACAGACGCTAGGAAGGGGGGAGTGTTGGCATACAAAGCAACAAAGGAGTCATGCACAATACGGCAACAAGGCCAGATTATTTTTTCCCATAGATTATGTACAACTCAAGTGATTTTAATCACTACACCAACATTGTAAATCCCGTTTTTGGGTAGAATAGACTCCATTTTGTGCAAGCCGAGGAGTCCTCGAGCTTGAGGAGTATTAGAAGTACCATCATACCAATTTTCATAATTTTTAGACTTCGTTTGAGCCCTCAAATAAGCCCTGGAACCTAATTTTTAACTAGGCCGGACACTAGGTCTGGACAGGGCCAAAACTAGTCAAAAACTATAAAAAGAGCTAGAGAGCTCATTTTTGAGGTTAGATTGTAATTGAAACGAACTTGTAAGAGCTTTTGAAAGTAATCTAAAGAACTCCATTGATTCTCTCTCTTTGTCTTGCCGTGTGCGCGCGTGTGTGTGTATGTGTGTGCATGCTTGTGTGCTTCTCACTCACGCACTTGTGCCGCCACTTGCTCGAGGTCTTCATACCATCCTCACGTCTTCCCGGATTGACATTAAAGGAGGTGCTACTCATCACTGAGCTACAGCTGTGCTACCCTTGGACTTCTTGATTCCTACATTGAAAGTAGCACAAGAGCACGAATGGACAGGTCATGAGCTCTCCTCTAGGATCTTTGACCTTGAACGATTAGGGGAAACAAGACTGAGAGCCGCTGCAGGAATATATGCAGCCAAGAAGAGACAGAAGGCATATTTCGATGCCCATGTGAAGGATAAGGGCTTGAAAGCAGGAGATCTAGTTTTAGTCTATACACTGAAACAACACGCAAGGAAGCTAGAAAAGAGAGGCTACGGACCTATGATTATCAATAGGATCTCCACAAGTGGAGCTGTGCAATTAGCCACATTAGAAGGTGATGTTCTCCCTAACTATATTAGCGGATGCAGAGTCAAGTTGTATCAGGAACCCCTCACGGAGGAAATGCTCAGCCGACTCAACACTGCTAAGAAACGCAAAGAGGAAGAAAAGCGAGTACGAGAAGAAGCTCAAGCAGAAGCTTTAGAACGCATCAGGAGAATGAAGTTACGAAGGCAAGGTAGAGATCAGCCTAGAACAAATGACTATGCAGATCAAGGATACCATATGGCAATGTGTGAAGTTGCAGGAACAAGCTTGCATAGGATAATTGATCGACGTCCTTTCATAACCCTAGATATAGGACAAGGAAAGAGTGCAAGGACCGTGAAAGCCTTGATTGACTCAGGTGCAGCCACTAGTGCTGTTAAATTGTGTTACTGTCAAGAGCTACAGTTAACTGTCAATCCTGTGGAAGCATATCTCATAGGATTGGGAGGAGTGGAAACCCTTTGCATGGGCGAGGTGGAACTTTCCCTCTATATTCATGATGAGACAATGACAGTTAAAGTACTAGTGTGTCAAGATGAGGACCTCACGGAACCCCTTGTCTTGGGTCAAGACTGGATCTATGACCAAGCAGTCAACTTGAACCTAAGAAGTGGACTTCTTCAGGTATGGGTCAATCATAGTCGAATTACAGTAGAGTTAGATAATGGAGCACTCAAGGAACTAGGAAAGGCACAGACTCCTGGTCCCTCCAGGGGTGCACATGAAGTTGACCATGCTGTTCTTGTCCAAAACTATGTGTTGCAGAGGAATGATATTCGCAAAAAAGGAGTCAGGGATGCAAAGGAACTCCCTTCTTTTCCAAAGGCCAGAAGAAGGCAACAACCCAAGGTGGATCAAAGGCAGAAGAAGCAGAATACTACCTATGTCGGGGATCCAAAGTACCTGCGCAGCAAAATGTCCCAGCAAGTGAAACAAGTGTGGGTGCGGAAAGGCGAACACCCGGTTGCACTCAAGCCAACCACACGGGCAAAGCCTCTTATTAGTAACCAACAACACTACACTAATAAGAAGTCTTTCGGAAATTCTTCTGCTAACGTGAAATCTATTTGGGTGCCCAAGAAGTCGATGAAGGCTAGCCCACAATCAAGTCAAATTTGGGTGCCTAAGGCTTGCTTGCGGGCGCAAATAGCTACGCCGAAGCCACAACCTATACAGCGTAAACCATTCACTTGCACAACCGGCATCCACTCGTTTTCAACACTCACGAACACACCAAGGCCCATGAGCACGAACAGAATCATTTGTAAATGGGTCCCTAAAAGGCCTCATGTTCAAGCTGATACACCTATAATGTTCTCTAGCGTCTCTACGAAACCAAGAGAAAAACCCATCCACTGCATTTGGCAGCCTGAGACCTGTAATAAACCCCCCGACCCCAAGTTGTAAATGCATCCCCACTTACTAACTGCATTAGTCTCCTAGGACTACCCAAGCACCAACATCACACACTGTCTTCGTGCACTTACTAACCACTAACTCATCATCTACCTCATGTTAATGTGGTAACGGGGACAACAACGGATTTATTCTGTCCATTACGATGTTAACACGTGGTTCTATATTCTCACAGAACCAACCAGCAAACAGGGCCATGGCAGACGCAGGTGCCAGTTCTCAAGCTAGATCCGGTGCCCAGATTGTGGACATAGAAACACTCCTCCTCGAGCCACATCTCACCGCAAGGCCGCAAGAACTTCAAGCCGTGCATGTGCTCCCCATTCAGGATCCTCCACAAGGGCATACTTCTCAAGTAGGTAAGCACGCGCATTGGTTCAGTGATGTCGCGGGACCATTGGGCGATGGAACCTATTTCTGGGAAGCAGAATTGGAATTTAATGGCAAATGGGGTCGATACCACTTTTTCACGCGCGAGTTTGAAAGCTATCAAAACGCCGAAGTCATGAGATCAGTTTGGATCAAAGCGGGTGTGGACAGTTATTTCAGGGCCCACTTACCAAAGCCGGATTTCTTACGATGCTCATATCTGATCAGTACCATCACGCCAAGCAGGGCCAAGGGAGGCGACAGCACCTTTGTGTTGCCATCATTGCTGGCGGGTCATGAGCTTAAAAGATTTAAGTTGACCCTCAATCTGGCAAGAGAAGCATTGGGTATGTATGGCATGCACATCCCAACAAAAAAGGAAACCATGGTTCCAGGTCGAATGAAACACAAAGATCTTAATAAGTTGAAGGATATGGTAGCGATGACACCTACCATTGCGCTTCACCTGCGGACCATCATGCAACATTTTGCTTTCCCTGCCCAGGAACAATTCACAATGCCCCCGAAGAAAATATGGTTCAGCTTGTATCTAGCAGAGACAGAAAGCCTTCCCATCAATGTACCACACTGGATCATAGATCAGATCCACCTAGCCCATCAAAGGTGGAACAAGAAGCAGAAAAATGTGCTTCATGGATGTTGCGCTCTAACAAAGATAATCTACCGATGTCTGGCTTATGACGTGCCTATTCAGAGGGCACTCATATGGCCCCGCGCCCAGGAATTCCAAAGAAGACTATCAGCAGCAGGTCCCCCATCAAAGAAGATGAGGGGGGGAGTACAATTACCCTGTGCTCAACCAAGGGGAGCCACCACTACACCAGAAATTACCCCTCCCCAGACACGACGCGTTAGGCCATTCACAATCCAGCTACCAAGACCAAGCACAGAGGGGCCTAATCTGGTGTTTCCACCCGTCCCTTCAGATCTGGAATTCCCACAAGGTTTTACTCTCAACGATCTCACGGATGAAGAAGTGGCTAGACTGATCTATGACTCTAATCTCGAGACGGAAGCTCAGGAACCACAACCCCAGACAACAACAGCAGCCCCCACCCGACCAGAGGTGTTAGAAGTCGAAGCCGAGGAACAAGAGGCCGAACAAGAAGAAGAAACCTACGAGGAACAAGAATATGACGAGCTCTCCGAGCTGGCAATTGCCCCTGCGTATTCGGCACAAATCAAGAGACTATATCGAACCATGCAACTGGTTCAGGAACAGCATAAGATGTCACTGGAATCGGGCAAGAAACTCATGAACCAGTTGCTAGCTGAGGAAGGTGTGGACGAGTTGTTCATTGAGTCCATAAACCTTCATGCCGACGCAGTAGGATTGGATGAGGCCATACATGAGGCAATGGCCTACATTCACAGATTTGAGAAAAGGGTTCCCGTTTGTCCCAGGAGGTCCGGGAAACAAATTCACATCAATGTATCCGCACCAGGAGAGACAACGCAAGAAGAAGAACATCAGGAAGCACCACTGTCACCACCATCCCCACCTCGCACTACACAATTCACTCCACCACATGACACTAGCACTACCACGTCCACTACCACTACCATTGTCATGGGCATCCCACTCTCTCCGGGAATCCAATTCGGGGGAGTCACCATGCCCACTTTCACCACTCTGTTCACTGACATCACATCCACTCCACCCACGATCCCCATCTACACTGTCACTCAAACAATTGACACGATGGAAACATCACCTGCCACAGCACCGCTCCCTCCCCCCATGCCACCTTCATCTCCCATACCCCCTCCACCCACATCTCCACTTGCATCCACATCATTCACATCTCCCATTCCCGCCCCCATTCCCCCTGCATCTTCACCCCTCCCAGCATTATTTAATGTAAATAGCATATTTTTAGCATTAAATCAATGTGTATATCAGCTCCAGAATGAGTACAGAGCTCTGGACGGCCGGTATCAACAACTGACAACACACCATCAGAACTTACAAAGGCAATTTCACATTCTACAAACAGAAAATGCAGAAGTGAATCAACGCTACACAACGCTTGAGCAGGCTCACCAAACATTATTGGAGGCACCCCAACCATCGACAGAATCAGGTGTCAAACAACTAGAAGCTTTGCTCGAAGTATACCAGACCGATAACCTGCGAGTCAGACGCAACTTGGCGCTACTACGGAAACATATGGCCACAGCACTGGAGGAGAACAAAAGACTGCAAAAACAAAATGAAGAGAATCTGGAAGCGGCAATGGAAGGCTCCCCTCACGAGATAGATCCCGAGCAATTTAAAGCAATTCCCACGGAGACGATGAAAACCATTCTGGAAAGCTATGCAGATCTCCTGGAAGCCCATGATGACTTGGAAAGAGAGCGTGACACACTTCAGAGCAGGCTGAAGGAACAGGAAGAACAACCGAAGAGTGTCCCATCAACCTCCACCTCAGACGAAGTAAAGGCCTTAACCGAACAGGTAGCAGAATTACAAAAGAGGCTACTGACATACGAAGGGCAGCCATCCCCTGTGGTAGAACCAGAGCAAGAAGAGCTAGTCCCTATTGAGGTGGATGATTCTTACGAGGAACCGTATGTTCCTATGCCAATGCCAGGCGGACGACGAACCTCAGAGGGACTAGACACATTGGAAGTGGAAGCACCCGAGTGGCTTCAGACACTGGAAAGGACAGCGAACACTCACGAAGAACGGGTGGCAATTCAGATCCAATCACTAGCGAATTTAGAAGAGACCGTCATAAAGTCTGAATACTTCAGAAGCATGTCTCACCATAGATGGATCGGCACCAATAATGACCAGTATGTGCCATTCTGTATACTTTTGGCCGATTACAACGCGGAGATTCAACGACAATGTGGCAAACCTCCCACCTTTGCTACACAATTTGGTCCAGATGATCTGCCGGAAAGTGCTCAGCGTGGGTCCATCCATCAACCCACCTGGAGAATCAGGCTTTTGGAAACGTATCCAGAAATGGTCCGAACCTGGAATAATATGCCGTTGTTTATTAAGTACAACCCTTGTTACATTCCAGTTCTGCGACGACGCACCTGGCCTGAATTCGCTATAGCTGTCAGAGACATCAAAGCCTGTGCAAAATGGTTGAATTTTGTTTATCTAGCACCTCCACGAGGACCTCCCACAGTCAATTACATGATTTCTACAATCCGTCACTGGAGTACTAGGCTACGCAATAATCCTGATGTGATGGCCCAGATGTGCATGAAAATATTTGAATTAATGCTGATCACTTTCAGGACGTTTAAAAACATTAAGGACCCTCACTTCTCAGGTGCAGCTTTATGACAGGAAACCAAGATCTAGTGTATGATATGAGTACCACCCCGTCCATTGAAGTAATATATGCTTGGCACGCCAGAATCAAATACCTCCCAGCCTGCTTTAAACAGACCTTTGAGGAGATGTTCATCACCGGATTCTGGGAATATCACTCCAAAATCTTTATACCCAGACCATCCCATCTCCTCCAATTATTTGTTGTGGAGAGAACTATCTACTCAGAACAATTGAGGGTGCCTCATCCAGATGTTCCCGGTCTTGTGAATTGGGATGAGCTGCTCACAGATCTAGCACGTGGCCTGCGACTCGAAGAACACCACCTAGCCTCCGATGTCGTCCAATACTATGTTCAAAAATCCTCTAGACAAGGGTCTGTCAGGGGCGACAGACGCGAGAGTGGGGGGGGTGTTGGCAGCAGTCAGGGAACAGAAGGAGCTACAAGACGAAGAGAGTCAGAGCGAAGGGACAGCACAAGCAGACACGGCAGTCAAAGAAGATCTGGCAAATAGGCCAATAATTTTCCTCATGAAGAAGCAAGTATGAGCATTCACGCAAATCTAGCACTTAGGCAACCTTTTAACTTTTCAAAAACCCTTACACCAATTAAAAGTGATTTTCATCACTTAACACCATTATAAATACCATTTCATATTTTTGTAGCTCCATTTTGTGCAAGCCAAGGAGTCCTTGAGCTTGAGGAGCTTTAGAAGTATCTACCTGCCAATTTTCGTAATTTTTGGATCTTGTTGGAGCCCTCAAATAAGCCCTGGAACCTAATTTTTAACTAGGCCGGACACTAGGTCTGAACAGGGCCAAAACTAGTCAAGAACTATAAAAGGAGCTAGAGAGCTCATTTTTGAGATTAGATTGTAATTGAAACAAACTTGTAAGAGCTTTTGAAAGTAATCTAAGAACTTCATTGATTTTCTCTCTTTGTCTTGCCGTGTGTGCGTGTGTGTGTGTATGTGTGTGCATGCTTGTGTGCTTCTCACTCACGCACTTGTGCCGCCACTTGCTCGAGGTCCTCATACCATCCTCACGTCTTCCCGGATTGACATTAAAGGAGGTGCTACTCATCACTGAGCTACACCTGCCATAGCTTTGACTCTACAAAGCTTTATTCCATCAAGTGCCTTCTTCATTATATCTGCTACATGTTTTTTTTTTGGAACAAAAGAAATGTCAATCTCCTTTTCCATGAGCTTCTCCTTGATGAAGCAGTAATGGACTTCTATGTGCTTGGCTCTCGCATGGAAAATAGGATTTGCCGCTAGATGCATGGAAATTACATTATCTCCAAATATGTGAGGTTTGGAACTCACAAGTCCCAAATCTGTATACAATGCTTTTAACCATATTGCCTCTTGAGTTGCTATGGTCAAGCCTCTATACTTTGCTTCAATTGAGGATAAAGCAATTGTTGGTTGATTCTTGGAACTCCATGACACTAGCTTCGAACCTACAAATGCTAAGTAAGCAGATGTACTTTTTATATCATCCTTAGCTCCTGACCAATCTGCATCTGAGTAGATTTTGATATCCAAATCAGAAGAATAAGGATAGAATATACCTTTGTTGATTGTACTTTTGAGATACTCAAGTAATCTCTTAGCAGCATCCATGTGTGGTCTTCTCGGTGAGTGCATGAACTGGCTAAGCACTCCCACACTATATGAGATGTCTGCCCTTGTATGAGTAACATATATCAAGCTATCTACCAAGCTTTGGTACTCCTTAATGTCTTCAATTTTCTCACCTTCATAAACACTTTGTTTATGATTCATCTCCAAAGGTGTACCTACAGGTTTAGTGTTCTCCATTTTGAGCTTGAGAAGAAGATCCTGAATGTATCTTCTTTCACTCAAATACATTCACTCTTGCAAAATAGCTAAGGATGCTTGGGATACACTTACCACATTGTACCAAGCTAGGAATGAGGCTCGTGTTGCTTACCTCCGAAAACAGTTGGAGAGTGGGCACATGAATGAAGGTGATTCTATGGACAGTTTCCTAATAAAGATCAAAGACTTGAAGGAACAATGGATTTCTGCTGATGAGGTTATACCAGATAGCTCACTTGTGTAGACCGTTCTGAATGGTCTTCCTGATTCATATCAGAGTTTTGCTTTTAGTCTGCGGTTGATGATGAAAGGCAATCCGAATGCCTTGTCATTTGAGGAGTTAGTCTTTGCTCTATTGCAGGAAGATCAGTCCAGGCAGAACAGGTCCATTATGCGTGTTGCAGATCAAGCTTTCCTAGCTAGTCAGAAGGGCAAAGGAAAATGGAGCTCTTCTAGTAGTAAGCAGAAATCTGCAAATGCTGCACATTCAAAGAACCAAGACAAAGATGAGAAAAAATCAGAAAAGAAGAAATTGTTTTGTAAGTACTGTAAAGGGAATGATCACATCATAAAGAACTGTCCAAAACTGGTTGCAAAAGAGGCAAAGAAAAAAGAGGCAAAGAAAAAAGAGGCTGGAATGGTTGTTGCAGAAGCCTCTACACCAAAAAAGGAGTCTACTAATCTTGTGCACGACGAAGAATGGGTGTTTACTACTGTTTGCAGTTTTGACCCATCTTCTCATGATCAGTGCATGTCTGCAGTAGACTCAGATGTTTGGTATTTTGATAGTGGGGCAACAAAACATATGACCTCGCAGCGCAGTTTCTTCTCTTCACTCAAGCCTATCCCTATAGGGAATATTGTTACACGTGCCAACAACTCCTCTTATCCTGTTATGGGAGTTGGTAAGATCATTTTGACTACTCCTAATGGTAGTTCTTTCACTTTGTTAGATACTTTATTTGTGCTAGGGATCAAGAAGAACCTGTTATCAGTTTCTGCATTAGCCAAGATTGTCTTGTGTTGGCATCATACGGGAAGAAGCAGGCATGGGCATACATGTAGATCTAGCATTAAGGCAACCCATTAAAATTTTTCCAATCCCTACATCATTTTTAAAGAGATTCTCATCACTAAAAACCATTGTGAATACCGTTTCACCTTTTTGTAGCTCCATTTTGTGCAAGCCGAGGAGTCCTCGAGCTTGAGGAGCTTTAGAAGTAATTGCCTACCAATTTTCATATTTTTTAGACCTCGTTTGAGCCCTCAAATAAGCCCTGGAACCTAATTTTTAACTAGGCCAGACACTAGGTCTGGACAGGGCCAAAGCTAGTCAAAAACTATAAATAGAGCTAGAGAGCTCATTTTTGGAGCTAGCTTCTTGTAGTTTTGAATTTGTATGAGAACTTTGTTGCAATAGAAATCATTCCATTGTCTTGCTCTCTTTGTTCTTGTCGTGTGTGTGTGTGTCTGTGTATGTGTATGCATGTTGGTGTGTGTAGCTCAAGCGTAAGCACCACCTCCTTTACTTGTCAATCCGTGGAGACGTGAGGACCGGTATGAAGACCACGAGCAAGTGAAGGCACAAGTGCGTGAGTGAAAGCACACAAACATGCACACACATACACACACACGCGCACAAAGTAAGATCAAAGAGAGGAACAATGGAAAGCTTAGATTGCAGAAGAGTTCTCTTATAAAAGTTCTATTCTCTAACAAGCTAACCTCAAAAATGAGCTCTCTAGCTCTTTTTATAGTTTTTTGACTAGTTTTGGCCCTGTCCAGACCTACTGTCTGGCCTAGTTAAAAATTAGGTTCCAGGGCTTATTTGAGGGCTCAAACGAAGTCTAAAAATTATGAAAATTGGTATGATGGTACTTCTAATACTCCTCAAGCTCGAGGACTCCTCGGCTTGAACAAAATAAAGTTACTAAAAATAGATAATGGTATTTACAATGGTTTTTAGTGATGAAAATCACTATTTTTGTAGGGGATTCTTCTGAAAATTTGACATACACTTCTTGGAGCTCCCTACTTGCTCCCTTTCCTTGTGTGTCCACCTTTTGATGTGCTTCCATGCTTTGTCCTTGACTTTGAGCTTCAACACTCCCCCCCCTCTCGAGTCTGTCGTCCCTAACAGACCCTTGTTGGAAGGGCTGTTCTGTGTAGTGCTTTGAGAGGTGGTGTCCATCCGTTGTATGAGTTGGTTCCTTGGATTCCAGCAAGAATGTGTCGTTGTGAGCTTTCAAAACTGCAAGTTGCTCAGAAGAGGTTGTCAAGAGTGATTTGGAGCAACTACTGGCTTCAATTTGCTTCCGAGATATGGATGTTGTTCCCATGATGTCCGCTAGCTCTTTTAAAGATGATGTTGAGAGCATTCATGCCAACTACTCATAACCCATAATGAATGATGGGTAAGTGCGTTCGTGCCTGGGTTGAAAAAAGTATGTGCCTTGTGCACGGCCTTGTAATGTAGCCCTACGCATGCTTACTTGGAAAATGCATTGGAAGAAGTATGGTGCAAAAATTGCGGGTCTTGAGCTAAGTGCTCAAGGGTATGCTTACGAAGAGGTTTCCTAAACTATCATGGTTATGGTGTTTCCAAAGTAAAGATACTTACCATGGCGAAGGTTGATGGATGTTTGCCTCTTCGTGTTGTACACTCGGCCTTTGGGATGGAACCTTGTTGATGAATGTCCATGTTGATTGTCCACTGATGAAATCTTTTGAGTGGTGGATCCCCTCTCCTCTTTTCAAAGCAAAATTTGTCACTAACAATGTGCATTTCTGAGCTTGGGCTCATGCACGTTCACTTCCCTATATTGACACTCAGAGGAATATTGGACACGTGTCGGTTTCTAAGAGATTACCATGCTGATTGACATAGACCATTCACCAGTGCTACTGTTCCATACTGGTTCAGGAAATACTGAGAATTGAATTGCTTTATATTCCTTGGCAAGCAACATCGGGTAACTACACCAAGCTGAGTTTCACATATTCTCTTTGGCTCACCATACGCAGGAGTCTTCTCCTCTAGAACTACCTTGTGCAGATATCTCCTTGGATGCTCTGGTACATGAAGTAGTTAAGCATCACTCAAGTTGCAGACCTTCAAGCTCTTCATTCCTATCATGGTAAGAGAAAATCATAGTTGTAGATGCCATGTTCATGCCAAGTGCTTGTCATCTACCAGATAAGGCAACAATAATCTCACTACTGGCCGAGACATACTTCTATCCAAATTGATAAATGCCTAGTAATCAACAGTTCCACCTTCAACTAAGCATGACTCATTCATGTTTCATACGCCAAACCTGGGGACAAACTCTCTCCCACTTTTTTTTTTTTTTTTTTTTTTTGGAACAGGATATCACCAAACAAGAACACAAAAGTTAGTATCAATAGAAGTGTTGGACATATGTCACTGTGCTCTTGTGCATGGGATTCTCAAGTGTGTCTATGCACGGCCGTGTAATGTGGCCCTATATTAATGCATACTTAGGAAATGCATGACCTGAATGGTGCAAAAGACAGGGTTGTGCAAGGAGCACATGGTGGTCGCTCGTTCGAGGCTTTCGATGTTATTTGCGGAGGTTGATGCCGACCTTGGTGGAGGTATCCATTGAGTCTCGAACTGATGTAATCCTCCTTATTGGAGTCCATTTTAGAACAGTATTTGGCACTGTAGAGATCACTTCAGGCGCCTTCCTCTTCGGATGCGTTCTGAACTGTGGTATCCAGTGTGGTTGGCGTTTTGGTTCGATGGAGGCTGCTTGTACTTTTGGCTTCCAAAGCCATATCCTTTTTGCACGTCTTCCTACTATTCTTGAAGAGCTGATTTGATCTTCTTTCGGTCTCTGTACGTGGTTCTTACCCTCTTCTCTTTTTGGCTTCTTGGTTGAGACCTTTCGCATGTGGGAGAACATAGGTTGTTGTGGATGTAAGAGCTTCTTAGGTACCCACATTTGTAATTGCCCTTGTTGAGCTGCAGCTAACTTCTTAGGCACCCAAACTTGTTGGATACCTTGTGATTGAGCTTGTCCGAGCTGCTTTCTTCGTCTTCTGACTTGGTTGGCTTGCCTGGATGGGATTTGTGGGGGCAAGGCTGGTGGTTGCTCTCCTTTGCGTACCCAGATCTGCTTCATGCCCGGAACCGCTTTTTTATCGAATGGTGTCTTTCTATTTGATGTAGCAGTTGTCGTGAACGGTTGTGTTTGCATGTGTGGTGGGCTCACTACTGTGGCTACTTGATTCTTTGGAGAATAAGAAAGATCCACCCGCCTTCGAACCTGGTTTTCCACGATTGACTCCTTCTGCATCATAGAGCTTTTGACACATGCAACATCTTCTTTCATATGATTAGTCTTGGAAGAACTAAGAGAGTGTGTGGTGCCATGATTTAGGAGCATGCAGTTCTCTAATTCTATTGTAATGCATTGTTCATGTACCCAAACTTGAAGAATTTGACTTCTTAGGTTTAAGTTAACTGCATGGTCATAGATCCAATCTTGACCCAGGACAAGTGGTTCTGTAAGGTTCTCATCTTGACATACTAGCGCTTTGACTTTCATTGGAACGTCGTGAAGGTAGATGGGAAGTTCCACCTCGCCCAAACAAGGGGTTTCCACACCTCCCAATCCTATGAGATAAGCTTCTATGGGATTGATGTTCAACTGCAAGTCTTGGCAGTAGGAAAGTCTAACTGCACTACTTGCTGCACCTGAGTCAATCAATGCTTTCACCGTCCGTGCATCCTTCCCTTGTCCTATCTCTATGGTCACAAAGGGTCTTCGGTCAATGACCTGAGAAGTTGCAATGCCTGACTTTTGACACATATCCATGTGATATTTTGGGGCTTTTGAGTTGACATCTAGGCCTAATCGCCTTAACTTATTTCGCCTAATACGCTCTCTGGCCTCTACCTGTGCTTCTTCTCTCACTCTTAACTCTTCTTCTTTTTGCTTCTTAGCAGTGTTGAGTCTCATTAGCATATCCTCAGTAAGAGGTTCTTGATATAGCTTGACTCTACAGCCACTAATATAGTTTGGCAAGATATCTCCTTCTAGCGTGGCCAACTGAACTGCACCACTAGTGGAAATTCTATTAATGATCATGGGTCCGTATCCTCTTTTTTCCAACTTACGGGCATGTTGTTTTAGTGTGTATACCAACACTAGATCTCCCTCTTTCAACCCCTTATCCTTGATGTGTGCATCAAAGTATGCCTTTTGCCTCTTCTTTGCAGCGTAGATGCCTGCTGCCGCTCGTAGCCTTGTTTCACCCAAGCGTTCGAGATCAAAGATCCTAGAGGACAATTCATGCCCATTCCACTCATACTCTTGTGCTACTTTTAAGGAAGGGATTAAGAAATCTAATGGTAGCACAGCGCTCTGTCCGAAGACCATCTGAAATGGGGTGGTGTTGAGTACTGTTTTGTAGGCAACTCGATAAGCCCAAACAGCATGATGAAGTTGTTTGTCCTAATCAGAGCGTTTATTATTTACCAATTTTGTCAATACGTTACAGAGGATCTTATTGGTACTCTCGGCTTGTCCGTTGGCTTGTGGATGATAGGGGGCGGATTTCTTATGTATCACCAAGAATTCTTGGAGAATATTTTCAATGACTTCATTCAAGAAGTGTGTGCCTCTATCGCTCACCAACTCTATTGGTAGTCCATATCTCGTGAACACATTCTCGAATAAGAACTTAGCCGTAGTCTGAGCATCATTCTTTGTTGTGGCTTTGACTTCTACCCACTTTGTAAGGTAATCTGTGGCTACAATGATGTACTCTGCATGGGAGTTTCTAGCTGGGGGGTTAATAGGACCTATGAAGTCTATGCCCCACTTCGAAAATGCACGTCCTCCCATCATTGGCCTCAAGGGCATCTCGTCTTTTCTCACGGGATATTGTGCACGTTGGCATGTGTCACATTTCTTCACATAGGTATGTGCGTCCATATGAAGAGTGGGCCACCAAAGTCCTGAGAATAGAATGGTCTTGATCACTCGGTCAGGACCAAAATGTCCACCTGCAACGCCGCTGTGTGCAGTTTCTAAGACCTTTAAATAGTCTGATTCATGAACGCATAGTCTTAAGTAACCATCTTTGCCTCTTCGGTATAGGTTGTCCCCTATTAAGGCATAGCCTTGAGCCTCTTGCTCCATGCTTCGTCTTCTTGCTAGACTAGCCTCTTTCGGTAATCTTCCCGATCTCATAAACTCTACCAATGGAGCACTCCATTCTGGAATTAATGACACTTGATAAAGGGTCGCATGCTGCACTGGGGGTCTCTCTCTGCACCTTGGACAATTCTTAATCCACTCATGTATTCCTTTGTCCATGCTAGGCCAATACACTCCTAAACGCTTTAGATTCTGCAATGTGCGTTGTTTAGAATAGTGATTTCCTAGCAATCCTTCGTGAGCTTGCTGCAACCAACTATTATGTTCATCATCCTCGACACAACAAGCTAATACGCCCTCCGTATCTTGTTTGTACATGCTTCCTGCCAAGATGTGATATTTTTGTGATCTTACAATTTCTTCTTGTGATGTTTTCACATTCTTATTTGCAGGGCCGAAGGTTAGGACTGGTACCAACTTATTTGCCCATTTAGGAACAACTTCCAAATTGAACAGATAAGCATCAGGTAGTTCATCAGATACTCCTTGTGGTGACTCTCCTGAAGTAATGCGAGAAAGGTGATCTGCCCGAAGGTGGGTTCTACCTTTCCTGACAACAACTTCAAAGTCATATTCCATTAGTAAGAGGAACCATCTTACTAAGCGTCCAGTATTGCAAGGTTTATTGACCAAATATAACAAAGCTTGATGATCAGTGAAAAACTTGAACTTGTTGGCCAATAAATAGTGTCTAAACTTCTTCACAGCATATACCATGCCTAAGCCCTCTCGCTCAGTTGTGGTATAGTTCCGTTCAGCCGCAGTCAGTTGTCTACTAGCATATGCGATGGGCAAATCTAAGTTTCCTTCACTTGTGGGTTGTGCAAGCACACATCCTATGGCATGATTAGATGCATCCACATGGACATGGAATGGTTTATTCCAATCAGGAGTGGTCAGTATTGGTGCTGTGCACAAACGTTTCTTCAGTTCATTGAAAGAATTCTCGCATTCATCGTTCCACTCAAAATTAGACAACAAAGCATAAAGGGGTCTAGCTATGATCGCGTACATGTGGATAAACCTGCGGTAATATCCACAATGGCCCATAAAGGCTTGTACCTCTTTAACATTCCTTGGCCTTGGTAGCTCTGCTATGGCTCGTACCTTATCTTCATCTGTTGAGATTCCATTCTTAGAAACAATATGACCTAATATTTTACCTTGACGCACCATAAACACACACTTTTCTGGGTTTAGACACACTCGATATTCTCTACACTTGTTGAAGATTTGTCTGAGCTCAGGGATGTGAACCCTTCTTTCTTGGGAATGAGCACATAAATCATCCACATACACTTCTAAGCTCTTTCGCAAGAACTCTTTGAAGACATGACACATGCGCCTTTGGAATGTTGCAGGTGCATTGGTGAGCCCAAATGGCATCACACGAAATGCAAAGATTCCCCACTCTGTAGCAAAAGCTGTTTTGTGTTGATCTTCTGGGGCAATGGCTACTTGATTGTAACCTGAAAATCCATCAAGGAAGCTATAAACTTCCTTGCCTGCAACATGCTCCAATAGGTGTTCTGTGATTGGAAGTGGATAACTATCTCTAATCGTAGCGGCATTAACTTTTTTAAGGTTAATACACACTCGCAACTTCCCGTTCTTCTTGGGTACCACAACAATGGGGGACACCCATTCGGTATGCTCAATCTCATAGATGAATCCAGCTTCAATCAACCTATCAATTTCTTCTTTTATTTTGGCTGCATAGGTATCATTATATGTGTAGGGCTTCTGTTTGGTGGGCTTAGCACCAGCAGTCATGGGGATAGTATGAGAGCAAATTCTTGGATCTACCCCTTTCAAGTCTCTATAGTGCCATGCAAACACATCCCTATATTCCCTTAATAGAGCTATGAGCTCCATTTCTTCTCTTGCACTTAGGTCATCTCCTATATATGTGCATCTCTCTTCGTTCTCTTCAATGGTCACTACTATCTTCTTGGTCTTTTCTTTATTATCATATGATTCTCCTATGATGGCCTCTCTCTTAGGCATTCGTACCAAAATTTTGCGGTCGTCAACTTCATATTTCTTGAAGTTTTCTGGTACTTCAAACAATGATTCCTCCTCTTCTTGTTTCACTGCTTTTCTTTTCTTTTTCTTTTGACTACTCTCACTTCCATCCTTTGAGTTTACTGTTTTAATACTTGTGAGAGGTTCTTCTTCTTTCTGGGTGAACACTCCTATATCTTCTAGATAGTGCTGCTCTGAGTTAAAGCAACTATCCATCACAATAGACTCCAAATCATCGTCATTCTCTTCTTCTTCTATGACATCATTAGGGTCACATTCTTCTAGCAAGGGTTGACACATGAACACTGAGATATCATAACCCTCCTCATCACAATGAGGTGTCTACTGTTCCTCATTGACAGCAATGTCCATGGTGGCTAAGATTTCTGGCCAGCCATGAGGCTCAAACTCCTCATCTGGAAAGATCATCGGTGTGTAGGCTGGGTCTCTAACTGGTCTCTCTCCTAGCGAAGTTCCTTCTTCTCTTGCCTTTAAACGTTTTTCCTCTTCCTTTGCGACTTTGCACATCCACAAATGAGTATCTTCATGCAGCCATGATGGATCAGGTGAACTTTCAGAATGCACAGAGATGGAATCTTCTTTCACTTTGTGGATAGAATTCCACTGTAGGGGTGGTACATCTCTGAAGGTGTAATCCTTCAATTTGACCTTGGTGGTGACCCCTAAGTGCTGTAAGTACAAGGAGTTAGTTCCCCAATCCTGTACTATTTGCAATTGTCGTAGGAAGGGTCTTCCTAGGATCATCTCATAGACATTATTTTTCTCAAAGTCACATATAGCAAATGTGTGCTCAAACTCTACACCACAAGTGGTTAGAGTGATCCCTTCTAGCAACCCTAGAGGTCTTTCAAAATGACCATCAGCCATTTGAAGCTTCATTCTAGTTGGTTTTAATGTGGGCTTGCCCCATTGCTTCCACAAGGAGGTGGTCGCAATAGCAACACCAGCACCTGAATCTATGATTGCTTTGGTTGTGTAACCTTGGTAGGTGATGGGAAGATAAGTATTACCTTCTTCACCCTCACACATGTCCCCTATTTTGTCTAGAGGTATCTCTGGTACCCTTTGCTTAGAGCCTGCTTTTGGCATATTGGACTCAAGTTCTGGGACCTGATCCTTCACATGATTCCATAACTCAGGTTTTGCTTTGAGCAGCTCTTCTACAGTGAGATGACACTGAACCTTAGTGTTCTTCACGACATCCGTGTTCCTTGGAACCACTGAGTCTTCATTTCTTACTAGTATTGTGGGAGCTCTAATCTGGAGTGATTCAGATTCCCATGGGCCTGGAAATTGAGGCAGTTCTTCTAAGGTATTAGATTCAAAATCTAATCTTTCGTCTTCTTGTTTTGCTTCATCTTCGTAAATAGATGGAATGTCTTGGGGAAATTGATCATGAAGATCATCAATCTCAGGAATAGGAGGGGAATTACTCTTCTCCTTGGCCCATTTCTCCTCTTGTATTTCCCGCAAGAACTCTTGAGAGTACTGTTGAATAGAAGGAGGTATTCCAGCATCCGTGGAATTAGGAACATAAGCTCCCCTTGGTGGTGAGCTTCCTCTTTCAATAACTGGTTGAGCCTGTGGAGGTAAAGAAACTTGTGGTTTGTTTACCAACTGCTCTAATCGTTCTAGTAAGCCCTGGAAATGCAAATCCGCTTTGACAGAGTTTGTCTGATTGACCTTTTGACTAGTCTCAAGTATAGCTTGAGCTTGTTCTACCATTTTCATGCACATTTTCATCCGTTCAATCTCTAAATCTGCTCTAGGGTAACTCTTGTCTAGGTTTGCAGCTGTAGGCCCTTCTTGAAGTCGAGCCTGGTAGGCCTTGAACATCATGTCCAAACCTTCTGGGGTTGGATCTGCAAGAACAGACCCTGGTTGTGGTCTATTCACAATGGGTGGTGGGGTGGGATGAGGTGGACTGGATGGAGTTTCGGCATGCGAGGGGTTATGAGATGCAATGTCTTCTATTTTTGTTTTTGCGTCTTTCAAGCTTTCTTCTAGTTCCGATAACTTTTTATTCCACTTACGATTGGCCTTTTCTCTGGTATCCTTCCATGTTCTTGTTTTCCTCTTACTAGGCTCTCCTGATTCACTCGACCCCGATTGTTCTGCTGGTTTATCTTGTTTTAATGCTTGTGCCATAGTAACTGCCTGTACAGGTGCCACGTTACTGCTACTGGCACTTGATTCTGCCACTAAGCCTACCACATTAATGGGAGTAATCTTGGGTGCACTGGAGGGGTTTCTTGGACAATCTCTAGGGAGATGGTCTTTGCCACAATCAGGACAAAAAGCTTGTATTGTGATAGCATGTCCTTGACTATGAGATGGTGGGTGGGGACACTCACGAATGAAATGATCACCTTGACATCTAAAACAAGATCCTCTAGGGGCTTGTGGTCTCATTTGTCTCAACTGGGGCCTAGGGTTAGGATTTGTGTACATGACATTGGAGTATTCTGGCTCCCAATTTTGCTCCATAGGTGGTGCCTCATATTGATACGAGTAAATCTCACTATGTTCAGGTGACTCTGTGTAATAAGCATGTGGACTACCTTCATGGGAGTAGTCTGAACTATGGGCATGAGAGTCATTATCTGGTATCAATGGGGTTAGTGGCACCAATGCTCTATTTGGATTTTCCTCTCCCACAGCATATTTGACTGGAATCACGTTGGCAGGAGCTGGTGGTTGGTTTCCCAAGACAGGTTGTGGCCTATATGGTGCTTGATATTGCTGTTGTGGTCTATAATATGGCTGTTGGTATTGGTTCTGATACCTACCTTGTGGGTAAGGTTGCTGATAATTCTGTCTAACAGTCTGCCTATTGTAGGGACAATCTTGAGCCGTGTGGTTCGTATATTTTCTCTCAATAGTGCAATATGGAGCATTCCTTTCTCTCACGTTCTGGTTGTGCAATGGGCATACATTAGCCATGTGGTCGCCTCCGCAAGTATAACACCGATTCACTAGAGTGACTCTCTGTGTTTGTTTATTTTGGACTCCCAGCTTCTTGGCAACTTGCTCAGCTATCTCCTCTATTTCCGTGGAGATTTTTGAAGCATGACTAGTAGAACTATCTGAATCCTTATAGAGTTTGGATAATCCTAATTCCTCACCCAGGTTATCTTCTATGTCAATGCATGTCCGCACGCACTCTTCTATGGATCTAGGCTCTTTCAAGTATACATAGGATCTTAACTTTGTGCTCAGTAAGCCATCTAAAAACAAAGCCACTTGTTTGGCTGGTGTGGGTAGCTCTGGAGCAGGGCATCTTTCTAGGTACTGTCTAAACCTTCTACCTGCTAGTCGCACTGTTTCTTGGGGTGTCTGCTTGAAGCTGTGGATCAAAGATGAAGTGTTATGCCTGATACCACTCTTGGAAAATTCTACAATGAATTCGTCTAGCAGTTGACCTATATTGCGATAGTTGCGACTACTCAATGGTTGAAACCAAGCTAAGGCAGTGCCCTTAAGAGTCAGACCAAATGCCTCGTACTGGGTGAACAAATCCTCAACCTGTTCAGCTCTTAACACTTGTTTGAACTCAGCCACATGATCATAAGGATCTCCTGACCCGTCAAAATAATTCTTCATTGCCTTGATCACTTGAGTGGGTCTGAGGGTTCTTGGGTGCTCTCGGGTTCTAGGCAATGGAAATTCATGTTCATTTCTTTGTTGCCTATGTGCTTGATATCTCTCTCTTTCAGGTCTTTCATTTTCAAATCCTGACCTATTCCTGCCCACTGTGTGTGCAAAACTTACCTCCGGTATCTCTCTAGTTCTTTCTCTCTGGGCTTCCTGAGCTTGGGATGACCCTACTCCTTGGAGGCCGTGGGAAACATTGGATCTTGGTGGAGGGAAAATCAATTCATTCTTCCAAGTATATGCATGTCTATCATGTTCTGTTACCAAGAAAATTTTCTCTGACGTGTTATCTAGGTAGACAACTTTGCCTGGTATCTCTGGATCCTTGAACTCGTAGATGATGACTATGCCCAATTGGCTAGGTTGTTCTGGCTTGAATCTCCAAAAGGCTTCCTCTGTTTCTCTATTCAAAAATAGTTCTATGCTTTTGTTGTCTTGAGGGATCCAGTCTGGAGTGATCACTCGGGTCAAAGCTGACTTGCCTCTAGGAGTCTGGGGTCCTTGTCCTATATTTCCTTGTTCTAGGTCTCCTATCTCATTCTCATGAATGATATTTCCAAACTCATCGGTCCTATCTGGTTGGTTGGTAACCACATACATGGTTCCTTCCTTATCAATGTATGAACCCTCTTCGAACTTAACCACCGGGTGTTCAAGTCCAAAGGATTGATCTGGATTTTTGAGTTGGACCAGTGATCGCCTCAGACCATCCTCATAGATGCGAGCACGTAATTGGTTGGTCCGAATATATTCCAACTGTGTCTTATAGGGACCTTCCGGTGTTTGTAGATGGGCAGTCCCTGAGCCACCTGCAGGTTTTCCCATGCTAAAAGACATTTCTGAATCACTTGTGTCTGAACTTAGTAAAAGATCACCACTTAGTTGTTGTGTCCAAGACTTGGATGTATGGTTGACACTATCCTCAGAAGATCTAATGCTTTTTTTATCCTTGCCTAAGTGTCTACCAGATCTCAGGTCCAACAAGCTATAGAGCTCAAAAAATGGACTTTGGATGAGAAAGTTATGTCAAATCAGGCTCCTGGGGGTCAAAACAGGCAAACAGGACCTTTGGAGAAAATCGCGATTTTGTGAACTTTCTGAAAATCGCGATGCTGTGAAGTCAAAAAAATCGCGATGTTGAGCAGAAAATCGTGATTTGAAAATCGCGATGTTGATCACAAAATTGTGTTTTTGAAAATCGCGATTTTGATCACAAAATCGTGTTTCTGAAAATCGCGATTTTGATCACAAAATCGTGTTTCTGAAAATCGCGATGTTGATCACAAAATCGTGTTTCTGAAAATCGCGATGTTGATCACAAAATCGTGTTTTTGAAAATCGCGATTTTGAACAAAAATTCGTGTTTTCACAGAATCGCCTTTTTCACAAAATCGTGTTTTTGGCATGAAAATCGCGATTTTGTCATAGAGAATCGTGTTTTTCTCAAAATCGTATTTTTCGCTGAAAATCGTGATTTGTGAGAATCGCGATTTTGAGCAGAAAGTCGTGTTTCTCACAAAATCGTGTTTTTGCTGAAAATCGTGATTTGTGAGAATCGCGATTTTGAGCAAAAAGTCGTGTTTTTCACAAAATCGTGTTTTTGCTGAAAATCGTGATTTGTGAGAATCGCGATTTTGAGCAGAAAGTCGTGTTTTTCACAAAATCGTGTTTTTGCTGAAAATCGTGATTGGTGAGAATCGCGATTTTGAGCAGAGAATCGTGTTTTTTTTTTTTTTTTTTTGAGAAAAAACACAGAATCGCGATTCTTTTCAACCAACTTTTAGGCGGGAAAACTGAAAATCGTGATTTTTCAAAATATTTTGAATTTTCACAGAATCGCGATTTTCATCACAGAATCGCGTTTTTTGGCGGGAAATTCAAATTTCTGAGCGCCGGCTATGGCGAGCTCCGTATGAGCAGAATATCATGAAAAAAACACAGCGCTTGCTCTCCCTTGTTTCTCCTAACTCCTTCCCACACAATAATGCATGAAAAATGGTATGAAGATGGTGAAAATGCACTAAAAAACAAGAATTTTCTATGAAGAAGAAGATGGAAGAAGGTGGAGATGATGATGATGATGAAGATGAAGAGGAAAAAACAGAAAATGAACTGAAATGACAGTTTTTTTACCTTCCAACGTCGCAAATCTACGATCTTACCATCACAACGCTCGTCCTCGAAGCTCTCTCCCCGGCAACGGCGCCAAAATTTGGTGTAGCTCAAGCGTAAGCACCACCTCCTTTACTTGTCAATCCGCGGAGACGTGAGGACCGGTATGAAGACCACGAGCAAGTGAAGGCACAAGTGCGTGAGTGAAAGCACACAAACATGCACACACATACACACACACGCGCACAAAGTAAGATCAAAGAGAGGAACAATGGAAAGCTTAGATTGCAAAAGAGTTCTCTTACAAAAGTTCTATTCTCTAACAAGCTAACCTCAAAAATGAGCTCTCTAGCTCTTTTTATAGTTTTTTGACTAGTTTTGGCCCTGTCCAGACCTAGTGTCCGGCCTAGTTAAAAATTAGGTTCCAGGGCTTATTTGAGGGCTCAAACGAAGTCTAAAAATTATGAAAATTGGTACGATGGTACTTCTAATACTCCTCAAGCTCGAGGACTCCTCGGCTTGAACAAAATGGAGTTACTAAAAATAGATAATGGTATTTACAATGGTTTTTAGTGATGAAAATCACTATTTTTGTAGGGGATTCTTCTGAAAATTTGACATACACTTCTTGGAGCTCCCTACTTGCTCCCTTTCCTTGTGTGTCCACCTTTTGATGTGCTTCCATGCTTTGTCCTTGACTTTGAGCTTCAACAGTGTGCTTCTCACTCACACATTTGTGCCTTCACTTGCTCGAGGTCTTCATACCATCCTCATGTCTTCCCGGATTGACATTAAAGGAGGTGCTACTCATCACTGAGCTACACCAAATTTTGGCGCCGTTGCCGGGGATTCGAGCTTTGAGGACGAGCATGTGATGGTAAGACGTAGAGAGGACGCATTGGAATGGTAAGTAGTAGGTAAATTTCATGTTTTTTCTTCATCTCCATCTCCATCTCCATCTTCATCTCCTTCTCCACCTCATATTCCCACTTCCGATTCATTCTCCTCATTTGCTTTGTGCGAGTTTGAGCGAGAGCGAGTGTGCATTCTTGTTTTTGTGTGTTTTTGCATGTTTCTTGCAGGATTCACAATCCTCACCATCTCCAGCAAGCTCAACAGGTACGGAACTTCTCTGCACATGCCTCGAGGCGTCAAGCTCGAGCTATCGTGACACACCGAAAAGTTGACCCAATCATGATTCTGAGTGCACCACGACATTGCGCAGGCTTAGAGCTCCTAGAGTCACTAGCCAGATCAGAAAAATTCACCTTATCCTGAGGTATTGCGACACACCGAGGTATCGCGACACACCGAGGTATTGCAACACACCGAGGTATCGCAACACACCCGTCTATCGCGACACACCGACGTATCGCGATACACCCGTCTATCGGGACACACCGAGGTATCGCGACACACCTAGGTATCGCGACACACCTAGGTATCGCAACACACCGAGGTATCGCGACACTCCCAAGTATCACAACACTTCCACCTATCGCGACACACCGAGGTATCGCGACACTTCCACCTATCGCTACACACCGAGGTATCGTGACACACCCGTCTATCGTAACACACCGACCTATCGTGACACACTGACCTATCGCGACACTTCCACCTATCGCGACACACCGACCCGACCTATTTCGATACACCGGCTTAACACATGAATTTTTAGGGTGAATTAGTTGATTGAATTGAGGTACTTTTGGGCTTAAGTTTGGACACATTGGGATGATATTAGAGCCTTAGAAGTGGGCAAAATACCTAAAAACCAGGGAGGGGGGAATTTCCTGAACCTTGCGAGCCTGTTTTGACCCCTAAATGCCTGAATGGTCATAACTTCACCACACGAACTCCGATTGATGAGATTTTGGTCTCGTTGGAAAGCTTGTTGAGTGTATAGAATGCACAAACGTATAAGGAATAAAAAAAAATATGATAAAGGAATGAATGAGACATTAAGCGGTGGTACTTCCTATTTTTCAGGAATACGTAGAGATTGACCCCGACATAGAAAAACTCAGATTTCTCCCAATCTATAGCACCAAATGCTATGAAAATGTATAGTCATAAACAAGACACTAATCCCTTTCGAATGAGCCATCTTGGACTCAATGTGGAGCTCTGGAGAGAGAGCCGCAGCCTCTGTAAGATTACTATTGGCGAAGAAGATGATGCAGAGAATTGAAGGAGCAAGACAATGATGGTCACAAGTGTATGTATATTGCTTCCATGTAATGTACAAGTGATTTCAAGTCTTTATATAGACTCTAGGAGTGTTCCAAGACTTCTACAAGTGAAGTTTGAATTCAAATGAAGGTGGGAATGGTTGTTGGAGGGAATCAATTCACTTTCCTACAATCTAGGAAAACTGAAGATCTAGTTTGATCTACTTTTAGGTGATTGATTGCTTGATTGAATGCAACTTCAACCACCACCAATTTGTGGGATTTGGGCCTTATCTTTCTACCTTTACATGTGTAAATCTCAAGGCTTTTAGAACGGTAAATGAACCATCAAAAATCTCTAGAAAAAATACAATAAATGAGCATAAGAAAAAGAACTCTCCAACGGATATTCTTTCGATGCGATAGCCTTTGATGTAGATCAAATCCACCTCAAGCATAGTGTTAGCTTGATGTTCCAATAGCTCCCCCTCAAGCTAAAGTATGCTTGTGTCTTCATTATCTGATAGGTTGAATACCTGCCACAGCTTTGACTCTACAAAGCTTTATTCCATCAAGTGCCTTCTTCATTATATCTACTACTTGTTTTTTTTTGGAACAAAAGAAATGTCAATCTCCTTTTCCATGAGCTTCTCCTTGATGAAGCGGTAATGGACTTCTATGTGTTTGGTTCTCGCATGGAAAATAGGATTTGCCGCTAGATGCATGGAAATTACATTATCTCCAAATATGTGAGGTTTGGAACTCACAAGTCCCAAATCTGTATACAATGCTTTTAACCATATTGCCTCTTGAGTTGCTATGGTCAAGCCTCTATACTCTGCTTCAGTTTAGGATAAAGCAA
This sequence comes from Ceratopteris richardii, assembly GCA_020310875.1. Taxonomy (NCBI): domain Eukaryota; kingdom Viridiplantae; phylum Streptophyta; class Polypodiopsida; order Polypodiales; family Pteridaceae; genus Ceratopteris; species Ceratopteris richardii. Next base: position 6,054,684 of record CM035435.1, on the reverse strand, counting down.
TTGTTGGTTGATTCTTGGAACTCCATGACACTAGCTTCGAACCTACAAATGCTAAGTAAGCAGATGTACTTTTTCTATCATCCTTAGCTCCTGACCAATCTGCATCTGAGTAGATTTTGATATCCAAATCAGAAGAATAAGGATAGAATATACCTTTGTTGATTGTACTTTTGAGATACTCAAGTAATCTCTTAGCAGCATCCATGTGTGGTCTTCTCGGTGAGTGCATGAACTGGCTAAGCACTCCCACACTATATGAGATGTCTGCCCTTGTATGAGTAACATATATCAAGCTATCTACCAAGCTTTGGTACTCCTTAATGTCTTCAATTTTCTCACCTTCATAAACACTTTGTTTATGATTCATCTCCAAAGGTGTACCTACAGGTTTAGTGTTCTCCATTTTGAGCTTGAGAAGAAGATCCTGAATGTATCTTCTTTCACTCAAATACATTCACTCTTGCAAAATAGCTAAGGATGCTTGGGATACACTTACCACATTGTACCAAGCTAGGAATGAGGCTCGTGTTGCTTACCTCCGAAAACAGTTGGAGAGTGGGCACATGAATGAAGGTGATTCTATGGACAGTTTCCTAATAAAGATCAAAGACTTGAAGGAACAATGGATTTCTGCTGATGAGGTTATACCAGATAGCTCACTTGTGTAGACCGTTCTGAATGGTCTTCCTGATTCATATCAGAGTTTTGCTTTTAGTCTGCGGTTGATGATGAAAGGCAATCCGAATGCCTTGTCATTTGAGGAGTTAGTCTTTGCTCTATTGCAGGAAGATCAGTCCAGGCAGAACAGGTCCATTATGCGTGTTGCAGATCAAGCTTTCCTAGCTAGTCAGAAGGGCAAAGGAAAATGGAGCTCTTCTAGTAGTAAGCAGAAATCTGCAAATGCTGCACATTCAAAGAACCAAGACAAAGATGAGAAAAAATCAGAAAAGAAGAAATTGTTTTGTAAGTACTGTAAAGGGAATGATCACATCATAAAGAACTGTCCAAAACTGGTTGCAAAAGAGGCAAAGAAAAAAGAGGCAAAGAAAAAAGAGGCTGGAATGGTTGTTGCAGAAGCCTCTACACCAAAAAAGGAGTCTACTAATCTTGTGCACGACGAAGAATGGGTGTTTACTACTGTTTGCAGTTTTGACCCATCTTCTCATGATCAGTGCATGTCTGCAGTAGACTCAGATGTTTGGTATTTTGACAGTGGGGCAACAAAACATATGACCTCGCAGCGCAGTTTCTTCTCTTCACTCAAGCCTATCCCTATAGGGAATATTGTTACACGTGCCAACAACTCCTCTTATCCTGTTATGGGAGTTGGTAAGATCATTTTGACTACTCCTAATGGTAGTTCTTTCACTTTGTTAGATGCTTTATTTGTGCTAGGGATCAAGAAGAACCTGTTATCAGTTTCTGCATTAGCCAAGATTGTCTTGTGTTGGCATCATACGGGAAGAAGCAGGCATGGGCATACATGTAGATCTAGCATTAAGGCAACCCATTAAAATTTTTCCAATCCCTACATCATTTTAAAGAGATTCTCATCACTAAAAACCATTGTGAATACCGTTTCACCTTTTTGTAGCTCCATTTTCTGCAAGCCGAGGAGTCCTCGAGCTTGAGGAGCTTTAGAAGTAATTGCCTACCAATTTTCATATTTTTTAGACCTCGTTTGAGCCCTCAAATAAGCCCTGGAACCTAATTTTTAACTAGGCCGGACACTAGGTCTGGACAGGGCCAAAGCTAGTCAAAAACTATAAATAGAGCTAGGGAGCTCATTTTTGGAGCTAGCTTCTTGTAGTTTTGAATTTGTATGAGAACTTTGTTGCAATAGAAGTCATTCCATTGTCTTGCTCTCTTTGTTCTTGTCGTGTGTGCGTGTGTGTGTGTGTATGTGTATGCATGTTGGTGTGCTTCTCACTCACACATTTGTGCCTTCACTTGCTCGAGGTCTTCATACCATCCTCATGTCTTCCCGGATTGACATTAAAGGAGGTGCTACTCATCACTGAGCTACACCAAATTTTGGCGTCGTTGCCGGGGATTCGAGCTTTGAGGACGAGCATGTGATGGTAAGACGTAGAGAGGACGCATTGGAATGGTAAGTAGTAGGTAAATTTCATGTTTTTTCTTCATCTCCATCTCCATCACCATCTCCATCTTCATCTCCTTCTCCACCTCATATTCCCACTTCCGATTCATTCTCCTCATTTGCTTTGTGCGAGTTTGAGCGAGAGCGAGTGTGCATTCTTGTTTTTGTGTGTTTTTGCATGTTTCTTGCAGGATCCAGCATCCTCACCATCTCCAGCAAGCTCAACAGGTACGGAACTTCTCTGCACATGCCTCGAGGCGTCAAGCTTGAGCTATCGTGACACACCAAAAGTTGACCCAATCACGATTCTGAGTGCACCACGACATTGCGCAGGCTTAGAGATCCTAGAGTCACTAGCCAGATCAGAAAAATTCACCTTATCCTGAGGTATCGCGACACACCGAGGTATCGCGACACACCGAGGTATTGCAACACACCGAGGTATCGCAACACACCCGTCTATCACGACACACCGACGTATCGCGATACACCCGTCTATCGGGACACACCGAGGTATCGCGACACACCTAGGTATCGCGACACACCTAGGTATCGCAACACACCGAGGTATCGCGACACTCCCAAGTATCACAACACTTCCACCTATCGCGACACACCGAGGTATCGCGACACTCCCAAGTATCGCGACACTTCCACCTATCGCTACACACCGAGGTATCGTGACACACCCGTCTATCGTAACACACTGACCTATCGTGACACACTGACCTATCGCGACACTTCCACCTATCGCGACACACCGACCCGACCTATTTCGATACACCGGCTTAACACATGAATTTTTAGGGTGAATTAGTTGATTGAATTGAGGTACTTTTGGGCTTAAGTTTGGACACATTGGGATGATATTAGAGCCTTAGAAGTGGGCAAAATACCTAAAAACCAGGGAGGGGGGAATTTCCTGAACCTTGAGAGCCTGTTTTGACCCCTAAATGCCTGAATGGTCATAACTTCACCACACGAACTCTGATTGATGAGATTTTGGTCTCGTTGGAAAGCTTGTTGAGTGTATAGAATGCACAAATGTATAAGGAATAAAAAAAATATGATATAGGAATGAATGAGACATTAAGCAGTGGTACTTCCTATTTTTCAGGAATACGTAGAGATTGACCCCGAGATAGAAAAACTCAGATTTCTCCCAATCTATAGCACCAAATGCGATGAAAATGTATAGTCATAAACAAGACAGTAATCCCTTTCGAATGAGCCATCTTGGACTCAATGTGGAGCTCTGGAGAGAGAGCCGCAGCCTCTGTAAGATTACTATTGGCGAAGAAGATGATGCAGAGAATTGAAGGAGCAAGACAATGATGGTCACAAGTGTATGTATATTGCTTCCATGTAATGTACAAGTGATTTCAAGTCTTTATATAGACTCTAGGAGTGTTCCAAGACTTCTACAAGTGAAGTTTGAATTCAAATGAAGGTGGGAATGGTTGTTGGAGGGAATCAATTCACTTTCCTACAATCTAGGAAAACTGAAGATCTAGTTTGATCTACTTTTAGGTGATTGATTGCTTGATTGAATGCAACTTCAACCACCACCAATTCGTGGGATTTGGGCCTTATCTTTCTACCTTTACATGTGTAAATCTCAAGGCTTCTAGAACGGTAAATGAACCATCAAAAATCTCTAGAAAAAATACAATAAATAGGCATAAGAAAAAGAACTCTCCAACGGATATTCTTTCGATGCGATAGCCTTTGATGTAGATCAAATCCACCTCAAGCACAGTGTTAGCTTGATGTTCCAATAGCTCCCCCTCAAGCTAAAGTATGCTTGTGTCTTCATTATCTGATAGGTTGAATACCTGCCATAGCTTTGACTCTACAAAGCTTTATTCCATCAAGTGCCTTCTTCATTATATTTGCTACTTGTTTTTTTTTGGAACAAAAGAAATGTCAAGCTCCTTTTCCATGAGCTTCTCCTTGATGAAGCGGTAATGGACTTCTATGTGCTTGGTTCTCACATGGAAAATAGGATTTGCCGCTAGATGCATGGAAATTACATTATCTCCAAATATGTGAGGTTTGGAACTCACAAGTCCCAAATCTGTATACAATGCTTTTAACCATATTGCCTCTTGAGTTTCTATGGTCAAGCCTCTATACTCTGCTTCAGTTGAGGATAAAGCAATTGTTGGTTGATTCTTGGAACTCCATGACACTAGCTTCGAACCTACAAATGCTAAGTAAGCAGATGTACTTTTTCTATCATCCTTAGCTCCTGACCAATCTGCATCTGAGTAGATTTTGATATCCAAATCAGAAGAATAAGGATAGAATATACCTTTGTTGATTGTACTTTTGAGATACTCAAGTAATCTCTTAGCAGCATCCATGTGTGGTCTTCTCGGTGAGTGCATGAACTGGCTAAGCACTCCCACACTATATGAGATGTTTGCCCTTGTATGAGTAACATATATCAAGCTATCTACCAAGCTTTGGTACTCCTTAATGTCTTCAATTTTCTCACCTTCATAAACACTTCGTTTATGATTCATCTCCAAAGGTGTACCTACAGGTTTAGTGTTCTCCATTTTGAGCTTGAGAAGAAGATCCTGAATGTATCTTCTTTCAGTCAAATACATTCACTCTTGCAAAATAGCTAAGGATGCTTGGGATACACTTACCACATTGTACCAAGCTAGGAATGAGGCTCGTGTTGCTTACCTCCGAAAACAGTTGGAGAGTGGGCACATGAATGAAGGTGATTCTATGGACAGTTTCCTAATAAAGATCAAAGACTTGAAGGAACAATGGATTTCTGCTGATGAGGTTATACCAGATAGCTCACTTGTGTAGACCGTTCTGAATGGTCTTCCTGATTCATATCAGAGTTTTGCTTTTAGTCTGCGGTTGATGATGAAAGCCAATCCGAATGCCTTGTCATTTGAGGAGTTAGTCTCTGCTCTATTGCAGGAAGATCAGTCCAGGCAGAACAGGTCCATTATGCGTGTTGCAGATCAAGCTTTCCTAGCTAGTCAGAAGGGCAAAGGAAGATGGAGCTCTTCTACTAGTAAGCAGAAATCTGCAAATGCTGCACATTCAAAGAACCAAGACAAAGATGAGAAAAAATCAGAAAAGAAGAAATTGTTTTGTAAGTACTGTAAAGGGAATGATCACATCATAAAGAACTGTCCAAAACTGGTTGCAAAAGAGGCAAAGAAAAAAGAGGCTGGAATGGTTGTTGCAGAAGCCTCTACACCAAAAAAGGAGTCTACTAATCTTGTGCACGACGAAGAATGGGTGTTTACTACTGTTTGCAGTTTTGACCCATCTTCTCATGATCAGTGCATGTCTGCAGTAGACTCAGATGTTTGGTATTTTGACAGTGGGGCAACAAAACATATGACCTCGCAGCGCAGTTTCTTCTCTTCACTCAAGCCTATCCCTATAGGGAATATTGTTACACGTGCCAACAACTCCTCTTATCCTGTTATGGGAGTTGGTAAGATCATTTTGACTACTCCTAATGGTAGTTCTTTCACTTTGTTAGATGCTTTATTTGTGCTAGGGATCAAGAAGAACCTGTTATCAGTTTCTGCATTAGCCAAGATTGTCTTGTGTTGGCATCATACGGGAAGAAGCAGGCATGGGCATACATGTAGATCTAGCATTAAGGCAACCCATTAAAATTTTTCCAATCCCTACATCATTTTAAAGAGATTCTCATCACTAAAAACCATTGTGAATACCGTTTCACCTTTTTGTAGCTCCATTTTCTGCAAGCCGAGGAGTCCTCGAGCTTGAGGAGCTTTAGAAGTAATTGCCTACCAATTTTCATATTTTTAAGACCTCGTTTGAGCCCTCAAATAAGCCCTGGAACCTAATTTTTAACTAGGCCGGACACTAGGTCTGGACAGGGCCAAAGCTAGTCAAAAACTATAAATAGAGCTAGAGAGCTCATTTTTGGAGCTAGCTTCTTGTAGTTTTGAATTTGTATGAGAACTTTGTTGCAATAGAAGTCATTCCATTGTCTTGCTCTCTTTGTTCTTGTCGTGTGTGCGTGTGTGTGTGTGTATGTGTATGCATGTTGGTGTGCTTCTCACTCACACATTTGTGCCTTCACTTGCTTGAGGTCTTCATACCATCCTCATGTCTTCCCGGATTGACATTAAAGGAGGTGCTACTCATCACTGAGCTACACCAAATTTTGGCGCCGTTGCCGGGGATTCGAGCTTTGAGGACGAGCATGTGATGGTAAGACGTAGAGAGGACGCATTGGAATGGTAAGTAGTAGGTAAATTTCATGTTTTTTCTTCATCTCCATCTCCATCTCCATCTCCATCTTCATCTCCTTCTCCACCTCATATTCCCACTTCCGATTCATTCTCCTCATTTGCTTTGTGCGAGTTTGAGCGAGAGCGAGTGTGCATTCTTGTTTTTGTGTGTTTTTGCATGTTTCTTGCAGGATTCAGCATCCTCACCATCTCCAGCAAGCTCAACAGGTACGGAACTTCTCTGCACATGCCTCGAGGCGTCAAGCTCGAGCTATCGTGACACCCTGAAAAGTTGACCCAATCACGATTCTGAGTGCACCACGACATTGCGCAGGCTTAGAGCTTCTAGAGTCACTAGCCAGATCAGAAAAATTCACCTTATCCTGAGGTATCGCGACACACCGAGGTATCGCGACACACCGAGGTATTGCAACACACCGAGGTATCACAACACACCCGTCTATCGCGACACACCGACATATCGCGATACACCCATCTATCGGGACACACCGAGGTATCGCGACACACCTAGGTATCGCGACACACCTAGGTATCGCAACACACCGAGGTATCGCGACACTCCCAAGTATCACAACACTTCCACCTATCGCGACACACCGAGGTATCGCGACACTCCCAAGTATCGCGACACTTCCACCTATCGCTACACACCGAGGTATCGTGACACACCCGTCTATCGTAACACACCGACCTATCGTGACACACTGACCTAGCGCGACACTTCCACCTATCGCGACACACCGACCCGACCTATTTCGATACACCGGCTTAACACATGAATTTTTAGGGTGAATTAGTTGATTGAATTGAGGTACTTTTGGGCTTAAGTTTGGACACATTGGGATGATATTAGAGCCTTCGAAGTGGGCAAAATACCTAAAAACCAGGGAGGGGGGAATTTCCTAAACCTTGAGAGCCTGTTTTGACCCCTAAATGCCTGAATGGTCATAACTTCACCACACGAACTCCGATTGATGAGATTTTGGTCTCGTTGGAAAGCTTGTTGAGTGTATAGAATGCACGAACGTATAAGGAATTAAAAAAATATGATATAGGAATGAATGAGACATTAAGCGGTGGTACTTCCTATTTTTCAGGAATACGTAGAGATTGACCCCGAGATAGAAAAACTCAGATTTCTCCCAATCTATAGCACCAAATGCTATGAAAATGTATAGTCATAAACAAGACACTAATCCCTTTCGAATGAGCCATCTTGGACTCAATGTGGAGCTCTGGAGAGAGAGCCGCAGCCTCTGCAAGATTACTATTGGCGAAGAAGATGATGCAGAGAATTGAAGGAGCAAGACAATGATGGTCACAAGTGTATGTATATTGCTTCCATGTAATGTACAAGTGATTTCAAGTCTTTATATAGAATCTAGGAGTGTTCCAAGACTTCTACAAGTGAAGTTTGAATTCAAATGAAGGTGGGAATGGTTGTTGGAGGGAATCAATTCACTTTCCTACAATCTAAGAAAACTGAAGATCTAGTTTGATCTACTTTTAGGTGATTGATTGCTTGATTGAATGCAACTTCAACCACCACCAATTCGTGGGATTTGGGCCTTATCTTTCTACCTTTACATGTGTAAATCTCAAGGCTTTTAGAACGGTAAATGAACCATCAAAAATCTCTAGAAAAAATACAATAAATAAGCATAAGAAAAAGAACTCTCCAACGGATATTCTTTCGATGCGATAGCCTTTGATGTAGATCAAATCCACCTCAAGCATAGTGTTAGCTTGATGTTCCAATAGTTCCCCCTCAAGCTAAAGTATGCTTGTGTCTTCATTATCTGATAGGTTGAATACTTGCGATAGCTTTGACTCTACAAAGCTTTATTCCATCAAGTGCCTTCTTCATTATATCTGCTACTTGTTTTTTTTTGGAACAAAAGAAATGTCAATCTCCTTTTCCATGAGCTTCTCCTTGATGAAGCGGTAATGGACTTCTATGTGCTTGGTTCTCGCATGGAAAATAGGATTTGCCGCTAGATGCATGGAAATTACATTATCTCCAAATATGTGAGGTTTGGAACTCACAAGTCCCAAATCTGTATACAATGCTTTTAACCATATTGCCTCTTGAGTTGCTATGGTCAAGCCTCTATACTCTGCTTCAGTTGAGGATAAAGCAATTGTTGGTTGATTCTTGGAACTCCATGACACTAGCTTCGAACCTACAAATGCTAAGTAAGCAGATGTACTTTTTCTATCATCCTTAGCTCCTGACCAATCTGCATCTGAGTAGATTTTGATATCCAAATCAGAAGAAAAAGGATAGAATATACCTTTGTTGATTGTACTTTTGAGATACTCAAGTAATCTCTTAGCAGCATCCATGTGTGGTCTTCTCGGTGAGTGCATGAACTGGCTAAGCACTCCCACACTATATGAGATGTCTGCCCTTGTATGAGTAACATATATCAAGCTATCTACCAAGCTTTGGTACTCCTTAATGTCTTCAATTTTCTCACCTTCATAAACACTTCGTTTATGATTCATCTCCAAAGGTGTACCTACAGGTTTAGTGTTCTCCATTTTGAGCTTGAGAAGAAGATCCTGAATGTATCTTCTTTCAGTCAAATACATTCACTCTTGCAAAATAGCTAAGGATGCTTGGGATACACTTACCACATTGTACCAAGCTAGGAATGAGGCTCGTGTTGCTTACCTCCGAAAACAGTTGGAGAGTGGGCACATGAATGAAGGTGATTCTATGGACAGTTTCCTAATAAAGATCAAAGACTTGAAGGAACAATGGATTTCTGCTGATGAGGTTATACCAGATAGCTCACTTGTGTAGACCGTTCTGAATGGTCTTCCTGATTCATATCAGAGTTTTGCTTCTAGTCTGCGGTTGATGATGAAAGGCAATCCGAATGCCTTGTCATTTGAGGAGTTAGTCTCTGCTCTATTGCAGGAAGATCAGTCCAGGCAGAACAGGTCCATTATGCGTGTTGCAGATCAAGCTTTCCTAGCTAGTCAGAAGGGCAAAGGAAAATGGAGCTCTTCTACTAGTAAGCAAAAATCTGCAAATGCTGCACATTCAAAGAACCAAGACAAAGATGAGAAAAAATCAGAAAAGAAGAAATTGTTTTGTAAGTACTGTAAAGGGAATGATCACATCATAAAGAACTGTCCAAAACTGGTTGCAAAAGAGGCAAAGAAAAAAGAGGCAAAGAAAAAAGAGGCAAAGAAAAAAGAGGCTGGAATGGTTGTTGCAGAAGCCTCTACACCAAAAAAGGAGTCTACTAATCTTGTGCACGACGAAGAATGGGTGTTTACTACTGTTTGCAGTTTTGACCCATCTTCTCATGATCAGTGCATGTCTGCAGTAGACTCAGATGTTTGGTATTTTGACAGTGGGGCAACAAAACATATGACCTCGCAGCGCAGTTTCTTCTCTTCACTCAAGCCTATCCCTATAGGGAATATTGTTACACGTGCCAACAACTCCTCTTATCCTGTTATGGGAGTTGGTAAGATCATTTTGACTACTCCTAATGGTAGTTCTTTCACTTTGTTAGATGCTTTATTTGTGCTAGGGATCAAGAAGAACCTGTTATCAGTTTCTGCATTAGCCAAGATTGTCTTGTGTTGGCATCATACGGGAAGAAGCAGGCATGGGCATACATGTAGATCTAGCATTAAGGCAACCCATTAAAATTTTTCCAATCCCTACATCATTTTTAAAGAGATTCTCATCACTCAAAACCATTGTGAATACCGTTTCACCTTTTTGTAGCTCCATTTTGTGCAAGCCGAGGAGTCCTCGAGCTTGAGGAGCTTTAGAAGTAATTGCCTACCAATTTTCATATTTTTTAGACCTCGTTTGAGCCCTCAAATAAGCCCTGGAACCTAATTTTTAACTAGGCCGGACACTAGGTCTGGACAGGGCCAAAGCTAGTCAAAAACTATAAATAGAGCTAGAGAGCTCATTTTTGGAGCTAGCTTCTTGTAGTTTTGAATTTGTATGAGAACTTTGTTGCAATAGAAGTCATTCCATTGTCTTGCTCTCTTTGTTCTTGTCGTGTGTGCGTGTGCGTGTGTGTATGTGTATGCATGTTGGTGTGCTTCTCACTCACACATTTGTGCCTTCACTTGCTCGAGGTCTTCATACCATCCTCATGTCTTCCCGGATTGACATTAAAGGAGGTGCTACTCATCACTGAGCTACACCAAATTTTGGCGCCGTTGCCGGGGATTCGAGCTTTGAGGACGAGCATGTGATGGTAAGACGTAGAGAGGACGCATTGGAATGGTAAGTAGTAGGTAAATTTCATGTTTTTTCTTCATCTCCATCTCCATCTCCATCTCCATCTTCATCTCGTTCTCGACCTCATATTCCCACTTCCGATTCATTCTCCTCATTTTCTTTGTGCGAGTTTGAGCGAGAGCGAGTGTGCATTCTTGTTTTTGTGTGTTTTTGCATGTTTCTTGCAGGATTCAGCATCCTCACCATCTCCAGCAAGCTCAACAGGTACGGAACTTCTCTGCACATGCCTCGAGGCATCAAGCTCGAGCTATCGTGACACACCGAAAAGTTGACCCAATCACGATTCTGAGTGCACCACGACATTGCGCAGGCTTAGAGCTCCTAGAATCACTAGCCAGATCAGAAAAATTCACCTTATCTTGAGGTATCGCGACACACCGAGGTATCGCGACACACCGAGGTATTGCAACACACCGAGGTATCGCAACACACCCGTCTATCGCGACACACCGACGTATCGCGATACACCCGTCTATCGGGACACACCGAGGTATCGCGACACACCTAGGTATCGCGACACACCTAGGTATCGCAACACACCGAGGTATCGCGACACTCCCAAGTATCACAACACTTCCACCTATCGCGACACACCGAGGTATCGCGACACTCCCAAGTATCGCGACACTTCCACCTATCGCTACACACCGAGGTATCGTGACACACCCGTCTATCGTAACACACCGACCTATCGTGACACACTGACCTATCGCGACACTTCCACCTATCGCGACACACCGACCCGACCTATTTCGATACACCGGCTTAACACATGAATTTTTAGGGTGAATTAGTTGATTAAATTGAGGTATTTTTGGGCTTAAGTTTGGACACGTTGGGATGATATTAGAGCCTTAGAAGTGGGCAAAATACCTAAAAACCAGGGAGGGGGGAATTTCCTGAACCTTGAGAGCCTGTTTTGACCCCTAAATGCCTGAATGGTCATAACTTCACCACACGAACTCCGATTGATGAGATTTTGGTCTCGTTGGAAAGCTTGTTGAGAATCCTACGTGGACCTTGACTGATTTTTCTAAGAATCATACATGGAGTTTTAGAACATGTATTTTTAAGTTGGCCTTTAGGTGGGACTAGGTGGTCATAAGATTTTGGGGGTACAGTGAGTTACTCCAAGGGGGGCCTGTAATTGTTGATGTGTGTCTTTCAATCCATTGTGGTAAAGGAGCTATATTAACTTGTGAACTTTTGCAGGAACATTGTGTGCACTCAAGGCATTCCAAGGCAAGCTAGCAAGGGTGAGTACCAAGCTTGGGAGAAGGCTTCCTAGGCTGGTGTAGCAGTCTGAGCAACCAGAGGATTGAGGTTGGAAGTTCTCTCAACCCTCCTTCGTCAATTCCTAGCTTAGGCTAAGTACGACTTAGGTGTGGTAATTAAATAAGGTAACGTTAGGCACGAATCAAGTCCAAGATAAATAATCACCTAAGTGCAAGCATTAAGTAGGTCTTAAGTGCGAAAACCCTAAGGGACAAAAGTCAACTTGAATCGATCACTTATCAAGTGCGAAATTCACTTAAATACTCCTGAAGACGTGATTCCTAATAAGAGCTTAACATAATATTCAACTAAAAAGAACAAAGTGATTGGAACAAATTAACCTGCAACGATAGTGTACTTGGGACCAAGGGGGTAGATAAACCAGGCATATGAACCTTAGGTCAGGAAGACACCTAGGCCGAGACAGACAAAGCCTCAGATCCTCTAAAGCTAGTGTCAATCACACTGCTAGGTCTTGGGCCCAACAGCTGAGCAGCTATTCAAACCAACCTAACTCTGAGTCTAGCGAGTCCGAGATGTCTCAGGGTATTGAGAGGCCCATAGGAAGTTCAGGTGTGGCCTAACTACAAAAGGTTGAATGTCCTTACAAAACTCAACCTGAACATCTTAGAACCAATCGATTAGGTGCTTACATCTATGAGGACGGTCTAAGAAGATCCGTAGTCCAGATTAAAAACCTGGATCAACCTACTGGACTAGAACATCCAGCAGTGAAGTTTGAAAATGGCGCATACCTGGACAAAGAGGGAACTATGTATGTAGTCACTGATCACCGAGACAGGATAGAAGAATTTGGTAATTGTGATCCCAGAAACAGACATAGGTGACATAGAGCAAGGAAACTTAGGGAGGGAGCTGAGGACCCCTCGAGATAAATCAGTCCTGACCAGAATCATGACACGAGAGTGGGTTCCCCAGGACAATAAGAGTATAGATTTGGTTTTAAATCGTGAAACCAATGAGGCTTTTTGGAGGTATAAGCATGCCCAACCTCAGGAAGTAGGAGCCCTCACCATTTATGAGTTTAAAGACCCTGAAAGCCCAGGCAAAGTAACTTACCTAGACAATACGTCAGAGCGGATCTTCGTGGTCTCTGACCATGGGAGACATGCCTACACTTGGAAAGGTGAATTTTTTTTTTCCAAACCTCAGTCCCATGTGTCTTACAGCCACCAAGGAGCTCGGACCTCCCAAGCTCATGGAGCTCAATGGGATAGAAGTAGAGACAGGCCTGAGGTAAGCTTTGCCAACCCCCTGGGAAGAGAAAGGATGAGAACAAAAACGGATGGAGAAGAAACGGAGAGACCTAGAGCCCCAAGGAACCAAAGAAATGCTGATGACTTCCCTTTGTCAAGGCCGAGAGAACACACTATGACCCTAAGGCCAACTCAGTTGGTGAAGTCCATGAAGAATTACTTCGATGGCACTAGAGACCCTTACGACCATGTGACAAAATTTAGGCAAGTCTTGAGAGCTCAACAGGTTGAGGACCTATTCACGCAATACAATGCTTTTGTTCTAACCCTTAGGAACACTGCCTTTACATGGTTTCAACCCCTGAGTGAGAGGCAGTTTAGGAGCATAGAACAACTTTTTGAGGCTTTCACCACTGAGTTCTCTAAGAGTGGCATACGGCATAATACCTCCTCCCTGATTCATAGCTTTAAGCAAACACCTCAAGAGACGGTCAGACTAGCAAGAAGACGGCTTAGGCAATACCTAGAGAGGTGCCCAATGCCTGAATTCCCCAGACCAGCCAAGCAAGTGGCTTTGTTCTTAGATGGATTGTTGAGCACCAAGCTCAGGTCATATGTGTATCTGAACGACCCCAAAACTATAGAAGAATGCATGCGCATGTGCATAGACATTGAGGATAATCTAGGAGAGGAGTTGGAGCTATCAAAAATCTACAAGGATTCAGATAGCTCTAGCAGCCTTATGTCTGGTCAGTCCACATCTATTGAGGAACTTGCAGAGAGGGTAGCTCAAAAACTAGGTGTCTCTAGCAAACAAATCCCTAGATTTGCCCTAGTGAGGAGATGTTATACTTGTGGTGGTGACCATATGGCAAATGTATGTCCCATTATGGCTCAACCCCAAGTGAATCCTAATCGCCAGTTGTGTACTTGAGCCGTAATGACTCAAGGACTTGTACCAATGAGACTATACCTCGATTGCCATACAAGTGCATATAGTGGAGTTCTTTTCACACATTTAATTATCAATCCTAAGGAGTGACTTACCAAGTGTATGAAGACATTTGCACACGTGATAGAAAATGAAGTGAGTTAGCTATCCAAGCATGAGAAAAGACTAATACTACCCACACCTACTGAAAAACTGGAAGTGTTGCCGCAAACCTACTTTCAGCAGTTTTGGTTTTTTGAGGTTTTCTCCCAGCCCAGAACTCCGAACATAGGCAATAGGGTACTCGTTTCGAAGCTCTCGACGAGACGAATCCAATGGTGGTGGTTTCACTCAATTCTGACCACTCTGCTGCAAGTTATGGCAGAAACAGTGAATTACGGGAACTACTAACACCCGCGTTTTTGCTTCTCCTAGCTTACGCACGCACTACAGCCACTCAAAACATGGGGGAAGGGGTAGACAACAGTCCTACACTTGCATTTCAAGCATCACACACACATACATGAGCAAAATGAAGATCAAAATCAGCAAGGAAGAGGCAAACTCGAAATTTCAGAAGTGCTCTTCTTCACAATGACAAGAAGTCCTTTACAATGAGTCACTTTTGACTTATATACTAGTGCCCTAAGTTTGGTCCTTTCACATAAGAGATCGGCACTTTATTCACTAAAATACTAACTTCCTACTAATATACATGGGTAATTCACTAATCTTCTGAGGGGATGCATCTAGAGGACTCCTCTAGTGCATTTACAATGGAAAATATGTACAAAAGTGGTTATGTTACAAAAAATTGTGTGTCCAAATCGGAAAGATTTTGGGGCCCGTTTTTTTTCTCTGCTTTCTGCGCTCTTTAGCTCTGCAACACTCTCCCCCTCTTCGTCTCTGTCGTCCCTTGACAGACTTTGCTTCGCGAACGCGTCCCGTGGGTAGTGTTGTCTGCTTCTTGATCTTGCATTACGTTTTAGAGGCGCTTCAGCTTTTCCACTGCACGCTCCCCTTGGTCAGTGTTGTCTGCAGTTAAACAGACATGCAGATTCGATGGCCTTCTTGATTCAAGCTCTACAACTCGAGAGCCTGATGTAGTTGTCTTGCCTGTTGACTTGGGTTGCCACGCATGCCACCAGTGACTAGGAATGTGATGTTCTTAGTCACCCTCTTCAACTTTTCAGCCTCTACCCCTTTCTTACTTTTGGTCCTACTCTGATGTTTGAAAAGTCCATGACTCGGGACCCTGGGGTTTAGCTTTGTATCCTGGTGCGTGCCCGTGCGGGGCTCTGTGCAGAGATGGGTGTTGCGCCCCTGTGGGGCTTCCTGCAGATATATGTTCTTTTTCTCTTCTTAATGAATAGGTTTGGACTTTGATCTTCTTCTTCTTTTCTTCTTGCTTGATTGTCCCTCTACACGTCCCTCCTCCTGAACTCTGTCGTCCTCGACAGGCTTTCTGAGGCGACGCGTGTATGTTTGGATGGCGGTTTGCTCTCGTTGGTTCAGCAGATTTGCATGATATATCATAAATTCCTTCCATTGCTTTGACTTCACTCCGTCTTCTGGCGCTTGTCTGTGATCAGCAAAAAAGCTTGTTTCATAGGCCACCAGCCTTGCATTTAAATTTGAAGTCATCTTTACAAAAATTTCCGAATCGATTTCAAAGAAGCCGGTGAAGAATGCTTCTTCGAAGGTCTGCATATACGTCGATGGCAAAAACATAAGGCGGGAATAGTATGCCATAATGGTGAGTCGGCTCGGAATGGTTGATAGATCAAAAATGAGGGCTTCCGACCCTTGCGTAATGCCAATGAAATTCAAAAATGTGTACTTCGCATGCTGGAAGACCTTCAATACTGTGATGAGCATGCTAAATATTTTATTCGTCATTTTGACTGCTAAGTCCGGCACTGTAGCATATTTGGCGATCCAAAATTCCATGGTCTTTACCATATATTCTTCAGTGGGAAGATAATTATGTGGCGGACTAGGTAGTAACGGGTAATTTAGCCACTGACTATTGATCGAGCCTTGTCGCTGTGCTTCCCAAAATTGCGTCCAAGAGCGTCTGCGGGGTACAGGACAAAATGATGGATTTACCTGAAGCGCATAGGGTGATGCTTCCCACTGTACCCGCAAAGTCGGATTCTTTTCCAAAATTTTCCTTCGCCATATGGGATCCGCCTTGTCGAATTCCTCTTGAGTATACTTGAAAGTGTCATTCTGGAATTGAAGGTTGTGGTCCGGATCTTTATTAGTGGTAGTCTTTATATACATGCGCGTCTGTTCTTTAAGTAGACCATATGGTACATTGAAGGGCTTCAAAATTTGATCTAGCTGTTTATTGTCTATTCGAGCTTCTTTCATTATTTGTATTATTTGATCTTCAAAATCAGCAGTGAGCTGGGACACCAGTAGTGCCCTTTCTGGTCTGCTCAATTCTGCAATGTCGCGTGTGTTAGGTTCTAGTGGAACCTCCTTTTCCGCCCTTATTGGTGAATGATACAAGGGGGGAGAGAGAGGACGTACCTCTTTCTCCACAGTAGCCGTGGTTTCTGGAGGAACTACTGGTGTCCCTTGTTTCTCTTTTAGCTCAATCTGCTCCTGCAGCTGTTTAATGATGTCATCTTTATTCTTGAGCTCCTCTTCAGCCTTGGTAAGTTTTTCTTGGTGTTTGATTAATTCCTGTGCCACGATATGCATGTGATCTGTGTCTTCCTTGCACTGTCGGAAATAATCTTTCTCGGCTTTTTTCCATTTCTTTCGTAGAGCTGCAGTATCATTCATATATTTCTGTTCCCATTCTGCAACTGTCTCTTGCTCCTGTTTGAGCTGTTCTGTCATCTTTGTCAACTTTGCTTCCATGTCTTTTATGTCCTCATTCGTTTTGTCAAGATCTGTCGATGGTTGATCACTGAGGAGAGCTGTCATTAGCTCTTTGTTTCTGTCTCGGAGCTGGTCTGCTTCTTCCATGCTCACCTTTAGCTGCGACTCGAGTACTTTGCTACGAGTCTGTATTCTTGTTTTCTCTTTTTCTGTTACTTCCAGTTTCTTCGTCAGCTCCAACACTTGCTCTTTCAGGTGGGCATTCTCCTTCTCTAATGTTTTGCATTGTGTTTTGGTTGTTTTTATCTCCTCCTGTTTCTTCAACACCTGAGCTTCTACTTTAGATAATTTCTTTTCCAAATTCATACCTTCTTTTTGAAGCTTTTGTTTGTCAAGCATGGCCTGGTCGTAATCTTCATCAGCATCAAGCATTAACTGTTGAGTGTCTAGTGCAGTGCGAATCATATCCTGCACCACAGGCTTGAGCTGAGCTATGTCCACGTTCAACCATGTCTTTGTTACATCCGGTGTTTCTCCTGTTTGTACATCTTGGCCCTGTGCTACATGGATCAATTCTTTGTGTGGTTGTCGGACCTGTAGTTGTACATTAACTTCTGCTTCAGTTTCGAGCGTTTTACGAACTTTCGTGGCACTCCCTTGAAAGGTTACATCCAGAGGGGACGGTTCTGCCACAACCCTTAGTGGTGTGAAGGGTTCTTCGTCTTCTTTCTCTTCTTCTTGAGGCTTGTCCTCAGATATCATTGCATGCGTCTCAGCTTCAGACTTCTCCTCCTTTGTGTGAGTGATGGAGGCATCCTTCGTTTGCATAGTGTTTTGCCCTTCTTCTTCTGCCTTCTCTGTGGTTGCGTTCTGTTCTACCAGCAATGATTGACTTTTTTCTTTGTTGTCAAGTTGGGCTTCGTCATAATTGACTTCGTTTAATTCGGCCCACTGGCCATCATCTTTTGATTCACTTTTAATATCTACATCCAGTAACGATGTAGTTTGCTTTTCTTGGGCGTCTGATCCGGAACTTGAGTTGTCTAGCCCAATCTCTCGATACCTGTGTACCTTAGTAAGTTTTCTTTTGGGTTTTTGCACTGTTGCAGCCTGTTGATAATGATGACCTTGCACTGGGAGATTGATTTGCCCTTCTGTATATTTGTGAGTCTCTTCCAGTGCTTGAGTTAGTTCTTCTTCCGTAATTTTTCTGGGTCCTTGAGTGGTGGTGGTGGGCAACACATGTACTCTCTTTGGTTGTGGTGCTTCTTCCTCTTTCTGTAGGACTTCTCTAGGCAGCTTTGTACCTCTCATGGTTCCTCTCATCCGCGGTTGCGAACTTGTTTCTGTTTCTTCTGCTTGTTTACTCCCTTTCTTTTGTTTAGGTACTGTAGCACTCTTGACGTATTGAGCCAGTTCCATTGAAGATGGCATCTCCCGCAAATATTCGCGCATGCCCAATGCATGGTAAATCATGATTGTGAGGGCAGTAGTTCCATTAAGGAATTTTTTATTCTCCCACTTCTTCTTGGCCTCGAACAATCTTTCTTGCACATATGGGGTAAGATTTACCTGATTACCAATTTGTTTTATGGCATGAGACAATAATTGGACAATAATTTTTTGAGGGGCCGTGTATCTGTTCATGCTCGGAAAACAAAAATGTTGGTGAATCAATCTGACCTCCTCTTCAATGTCCACTCTGTTAATGTCGACAAAGGTTCTAGTATTTGCTCCACGAATTTCTTCTTTGGCCGTGTTGATACCATCTTTCTCCCATTCAAAAGCTTCTTTGATTAAGTCGTGGGAGAACTGAATGACTACCCATTCGCCATTCTTATCCATCACATTGGCTTCTGGCACCAATGGATCATGTAGTGCTGGTCTTAAAGTGTTCATAACCTGTGTGCATCGTTGGAAGTCCGGCTTGTAGATGGGTAACTCAAAATATTTGTGAATTCCTGCTTTCTTCATGATATCAATTGTAGATGGCATGCCATGCAAAATCTTGAAGTCCTGGGACATGATCGGAAAGTGGTGATCTGTGTCCATAATCTTTATGTTGGCCAAAAAGAGATACTCTTCCACAGGCTGTTCATCTCTGAACCAATGTCCTTTTGCTTTCGTAAGGCATTGGGGAGGAAATTCCTGGACCTCCTCTTGGATTGTAGCTTCAGAGTCTTCAGAAGCCATCTGCACTTAATATAGAGTGTTAATCAGTATCCATATATTTTTTAGCAATCCTCCTCCATGTGTTGATCAATAATTTACTATTGCTCCGAGTGCATGGTGCCGTCCCTTTCCCGTGGGTGTGAGAAGGGTAATACCTGAATTTTTCATGTATTTTTATATTTTTTTGCTGAAAGGAAAACATAAAAGTCAGTCCAAAGCCGAAGCGTAGTTTATGTACATAGTATGTCCATTCCTAACAGTTTAAAGCTAAGAGCTAGTCTCACTTGGAGATCGTGCACCACTAGTTTGATAACGTACATCCTGTGCCGAATGCATGGCCTTGTAATGTGGCCCTATCATGCATACTTGGGTGCATCAGACACAACATGAGTGCAATTGGGTGCTTTTTCTCCTCGATCATTTTGCTCCTTGTGGTAGCTTTGGTTTCCACGCCCATTTTGAGAACACTGAGATAGGTCTCTGGGTTTTCTCAACTCGTGCAGCTCTTCGTGTTCCATTTGCCTTATCCACAGTCCGATGGAATTTGACATTGCTTTGTGATCTTTTCTGATGATTCTCTGGTGGTGGTGGCCTTTGCCTCGTCTCCTGTGGCGTTTCCACCTTGGTCTTCACATTCTGTTTAACTGCTTGTATGACCTTTTTGGGAATCCATATCTGATGTCGAGATCGTTGAGCTTCAAGCAGGGGCTTGGCAATCCATACTTGTACGGGTTCTCTTCGTTTGTAGTTCTTTGTAGCTGATTTGGTGATGTCCGTTTCTTTCTTCAAAGCGCTTGTAGACCTTTTTTGACTCTGTACCTGATCCTTCCGTACCCATATATATTTGGATGGTGGTCTGTTCGAGTATCTGCTTGTTAGTTTCCAATAGTGTGAACTTTGGATACTTTGAGCCTTTTTAGGAGAGAGCGTCTCCTTGATGGTTGGTTGATTCTCATTTACTTTGGGTAGCTTCGACGCGATAGGGGATGTCGGAATGATTAAAGTTTCAGTTTCTATGCATTTGCTTTTTGAGGGTTGAATACAGTCGTTACTATTTTTCATCACTTCTTGAACTTCCTCTGATCTTTGTATTGACATGGCTTGGTTACATGGTTTCTCTTCAAGCAAGCTGAAAACCTCTTTATGCCCTATCGTGGCTGAAATATATCCTTGAGCCAGATGGATACATGCTTCTGTTTCAATGATCCAGTCTTGTCCTAGAATGAAGTCTTCCATTAAATCGTTATCCTCACATACTAGGACTCTTTGTTCCATGGAGGAATTTCCTATGTGAAGGGAAACATTAGTTGTTCCAATACAGTCTAGGGTGTGACCTCCAATTCCTATTAGTTTGGCTTTCGTGGGATTCAATTGCAATTGCAGTTCATTTGCTATTCTCTTTCGCATGCAGCTGAGGCCTGCTCCTGAGTCTATCAATGCGTCTATCAATTTATACTCCGTCTGACCAATCCCTAGGTTTAGGTAAGGTTGTGTTTTACATATAACCGTTGTGTCACCATTTTTGATCTGGTAGTTTGCCATAGGGATGGGCTCTTCTCCTTGGAGATAGCGTTCATCTCTTTGCCTGATCCACTCCTTGCGTTTTCTAATGCGTTCTAGGGCTTCCTGTCTTGCTTCTTCTCGTATTCGTTCTTCTTCCCTTTTCCTACTTTGGGCTCCCAACAGTCTAGCTAGCATTTCATCGGTCAGAGGCTCCATAAATCGTTTCACTCGGCATCCACTGATGTAATTAGGAAGAATGTCTCCGTCTAGTGTGGCGAGATTGACTGCACCACTAGTGGAGATTCGATTTATGATCAGGGGTCCATATCCACGTTTCTGTAGTTTCTTTGCATGCTGTTTTAGGGTGTATACTAGGACTAAGTCGCCTTCTTTTAGTCCCTTATCTTTAATATGTGAGTCATAATATGCCTTTTGTCTCCGTTTAGCGGCATAGATGCCTGCTACCGCTTGCAATCTAGTCTCATGCAGCTTTTCAATTTGATCTAATTGCTGAGACAATTCATGACCTCTCCACTCATATTGCTGGGCTACTTTTAATGTAGGCACTAAGAAGTCAATTGGCAAAATTGCATTCTGCCCATACACTAGGTTGAAAGGTGTAGTTCCAATGGCCGTTTTATATGCCACTCGGAAGGCCCAAATTGCGTGATGCAATTGTTTGTCCCAATCTGACCTTCCATTATTGACAATCTTTGTCAATACCGTACATAGTACTTTGTTGGAACTTTCAGCCTGTCCGTTAGCTTGAGGATGGTATGGGGCTGATTTTTTGTGGATCACTAAGAATTCATTCATTAGCGATTCAATGACTTCGTTTAGGAAATGAGTTCCTCGATCACTCACTATCTCGATCGGTAGTCCAAATCGTGTGAAAATGTGCTCAAAGAGAAATTTTGCTGTAGTTTGAGCATCATTTTTTCGAGTGGCTTTTGCTTCTACCCACTTTGTCAAGTAGTTGGTGGCTACTATGATGTATTCCGCATGTGATCCTTTCGCAGGTGGGTTGATAGGTCCTATGAAGTCAATTCCCCACTTGGTGAATGCTCTCGCACAAACCATGGGTCTTAAAGGCATGTTATCTCTTCTAATGGGATATTTTGCTCTCTGGCATGTTTCGCAACTTCTCACATATGTCTCCGCATCCATATGTAGAGTTGGCCACCACAAGCCTGCAAAGAGAATCATCTTGACCGTTCTATCTGCTGAAAAATGTCCTCCCGCAGCTCCTGCGTGTGCCATTTCTAATATGGGAAGGTATTCTCCTTCATGCACGCACAATCTGAGTTGATTGTCTCTCCCTCGTCTAAACAGTTGTTTCCCCATTATCACATAATCCTTGCTCATTTCTTCTAGGGATCGCTTTCTTGCTAGGCTAGCTCCTATTTCGTGCTCCTTCGTTTTGAGGAATTGCACTAATGTTTTACTCCAATTAGGCGCTATGGTAGAAAATGGTAAGGACACGTGATCCTCAGGGCTAGTTTCCTGGCATTCCATACAAGTACTTACATACTCGTGAACGTCCTTGGACATATCAGGCCAATATACGCCTATTTTTTTTAATTCGCGTATTGTTCCGTGCATCCCTTGATGGGTTTTCCACTTGTTGACATGTGCTTGCTGAATTAGTTGCTTCTGTTCATCCTCCTCGACACATCTCAATAAAACTCCGTTAGGTTCCTTATAATACATGTTTCCTGCGACAATGTGTAAGTTCCTTGATTGAAAAATTTCTTTTTTGCTATTCCTGTTGATTGGGTGCTGAGGGCCATGAGTGAGTATGGGAATTAATCGTTCCGCCCACTTAGGACATACTTCAAGATTGAACAAATATGTATCTGGTAATTCATCCGGTACTCCGTTAGGTGGCTCTCCGTGTTTTAATCTAGATAGGTGGTCTGCTCTCACATGTGTGTTTCCTTTTTTGACCACTACCTCAAAGTCAAACTCCATTAGTAATAAGAACCATCGTACCAATCTCCCTGTGTTGCAAGGCTTATTGACTAGATACAACAAGGCTTGATGGTCTATGAAGAATTTGAACTTGTTGGCTAAGAGGTAATGTCTAAACTTCTTCACTGCGTAGACCATTCCTAAGCCCTCTCTTTCAGTAGTTGTGTAATTTCTCTCTGCTTGGTTTAATTGTCTACTTGCGTAAGCGATTGGATGATCAAGCTTTCCTTCATCGGCCGGTTGAGCAAGGATACATCCAATTGCATAGTTCGAAGCATCAACATGAATATGAAAAGGCTTGTTCCAGTTGGGTGATTTTAGAATTGGGGCTGTACTCAGCCTCGTTTTAAGCTCGTTGAAGGCCTTCTCACACTCGTCCGTCCAAGTGAACTGAGTCAATAGACCGTATAAGGGTTTAGCTATTATGGCATACATGTGAATAAACCTATGGTAATATCCACAATGTCCCATAAAGGCTTGTACTTCCTTCGCATTCTTGGGTCTTGGTAAGTCCAATATGACTTTAATCTTATCCTCATCTGTAGATATTCCATTCTTTGAAACAATGTGTCCTAGGATTTTTCCTTGTCTTACCATGAAGACACATTTCTCAGGGTTCAAGCAAACTCTATACTGCCTACATTTGTTGAATATTTTCCGTAGTTCCGGTATGTGTTCTGGTCGTTGATTTGAGTATGTACACAGATCATCTACGTATACTTCCATGCTTTTTCTGAGAAATTCTTTGAAAACATGACACATCAATCGTTGGAAAGTGGCTGGCGCATTAGTGAGCCCGAAAGGCATCACTCTAAATGCATAGATTCCCCATTCAGTCGCGAATGCGGTTTTATGCTGGTCCTCAGTTGCAATAGCTACTTGGTTATAACCAGAGAATCCATCCAAGAAGCTATAGACCTCCTTGCCGGCAACTCTTTCCAAAAGATGGTCTGTGATGGGTAAAGGGAAACTGTCGCGTATAGTTGCTGCATTTACTTTTTTTAAGTTGATACACACCCTTAATTTTCCGTTTTTCTTGGGCACTACAACTAGTGGTGATACCCATTCTGTGTGTTCAATCTCATAAATGAATCCTGCCGCTAGTAATTTGTCAATTTCTTCCTTTATTTTTGCAGCGTAAACTTCGTTATACGTGTAAGGGCATTGTTTAGAAGGTTTTGCATCTGCTGTCATAGGGATTCGATGAGCGCATATGCTAAGTTCTACACCCTTAAGGTCTTTGTACGTCCAAGCAAATACATCTCGATATTCTCGGATAAGGTGGATGAGTTCCTCTTCTTCCTCGTCTGATACGTCTTTCCCAATATACGTGCACCTCTCTTCTCCGTCTTCTATCGTTACAACAACTTTCTTGGTTTGTTCCTTGTTATCATAGGCTTCTCCATCCCGGGCCTCTCGTTTAGGCATTTGAGTTGCTATTTTCCTTTCTTCCACTTCGTATCTTTTAAAATGTTCTGGAACTTCGAAGTGGTCTGGTTCAGGTTCCACTTTACTTGTGTCCTCTCTATGCTCGTGCATTCTTGGGATAGTCTCAATTGCTAAGACTTCTGTCGGTTTTTCTTTTGATTCTTTTTGCATAGTTTCTAAATATTGTTCTTCAGAGTCGAACTCTGGTTCCATTTCTATGCTTTCGTACTCTTCTTTCTCCTCTTCCTCTACAATTTCTCTTGCTTCTACTTCTTGGAGAACAACCATGTAGAGGTTCACGTCATATCCTTCCTCGTCTATACAGTCGTTCATCGTCAATACTTCTTCATTCACACAAACGTCTAATGTGGCTAGGATTTCCATCCAGCCATGTGGTTCGAAGAGTTCATCTGAAAAAATTTGAGGCATATAATCGGGGTCTTCTACCGATCGATAATTAGGGTGCCCGATTGGCCACATTTGTTTTTTACACTCCTCCTTCTTGGCTTCTTTGCACATCCACAACTGGGCATCCTCGTGCATCCAAGATTGGTCACTTGATCCAGCACTGTGAATGGATAGGTCATCTTCCTCTTTGTGGACTGGATTCCATTGTAATGGAGGGACATCCCGATAAGCGAATGTGTGCAGGTTTATCTTCGTGGTGTTCCCTTGATGTTGGAGATATAATGAATCTTTACCCCAATCTTGTACTACTCGCATCTGTCGCATGAATGGTCGTCCTAATATCATTTCATAATTGTTTGCTTTTTCGAACTTACATATGGCCAATGTGTGTTCAAATTCCACTCCACACGTGGTTAACCTAATTCCTTCCAATATTCCTAGGGGTTTCTCTACATGACCATCTGCTAATTGTAGCTTCATGCGCGTGGGTCGTAACGCTGGTTTCCCCCACTTTTCCCAAATTTCCTTCGTTGCAATTCCTACTCCAGCTCCAGTGTCTAAGATGGCCTTGGTCATGTACCCATTGTAGGTGACAGGTAAGCACGTATTGCCTTCATCTCCTTCGCTAAATTCTCCTACTTTATCAACTGGAACTTGTATTGTGGAGTGGTTTTCTTTTTCCTTTCCTTTCATTTCTCCTTTCTCTGCCGGTGGCTCTAATTGGTTTGCTAGCTGTCTCCATAGATGTGGTCTAAGTTGAAGCAACTCTTCCACCGTCAATTTGCATTGCACCTTTGTTTTCTTAAGTTCTGTTAGATTGTGTGAACTCTCTTCTGAGTTTCCTTTTTCTTTCCCATGCACTGTGGGTGCTCGTATTATTATAGACTCTCTTTCATATTCTCCCATGTAGTTAGGCAACGTTGAAATGCTCATGGTTTCCTCTCTTCCTTTATCAAATCTTGACACTTCCTCATATGCTTCCTCTAGGTTATGATCATGGTGACTTTCTGCTCCAATTATTTCCTCAAAAGGAGGTGGACTGATTCCATCCTTTTTCCATTGCTCTTCTCTAATTCTTTTCCACAAATCTTTGGACCAATCTTCCTCTAGGTCAGGTATTATGGATACCTGTTCCCCTTGAAATTTCATTCGTTCATTTCGTTCATCTTCCCGCCTAGGCTCCTTATCCTTAGGTTGTATACACTCTTCATATAGTTCCTGTGCGATCCTTGTTTCAGGTAAAATTGGGATAGTCTTTTCTAGAGTCGCCTGAGCTACTTCGATGAGTTTTTTGCATATCGACAGTCTTTCTTTCTCTAATTCCCCTTGAGGATAGAGTCTTTCATGTTGTTCTAGGTTTGGTCCCGTTTTGATTCTAGCTTGGTATGCTTTTAGCCACATGTCCAATTCCTCTGGCTTTGGGTCAGCTAGAATTGATCCTGGCTTCTTTGCCTCTGAACTAATTGGTGGTGTTTCTGGGGTCTCCTTATGCGTTTGTTGTTCGTTATGTTTTTTAGAACCCTTCGTTTGTTTTTTGCTGTTTTGGCCCTTGTTTCTTGCCCATTTCTCTTTGAGCTTTTCTCGTCTTTCTTTCCATTTTTGTACTTTGGTGTTTTGGGTATTCTCACATGAGTTCTCTGAATCCTCGACTATCTGAATGTTAGCGTCTCCTGTTTTATTGTTCTCTGGTTTCTCTTCCGGTTGTTTTCCCGTTTGTTGTTTTGCTTGAGCTCTAGTAATAGCTTTCAGCGGTACAGTGTACTCCTTATCACTTCCGGATTCTTCTATGACCTCTATTACATTGATTGGTGCAGGACCTTGAGTTTTTGTAGGGTTCTTAGGGCAATCTCTGAAAAGATGTTCTTTCCCACAATCACTACAGTATCCTTCCCAAATCCTGGGTGGTGGAGGGGTTTGTAAGGTCGAGGACACTCCTGAATGAAGTGATCCCCTCCGCATCTATAACATGGTCCTCTTTGCACTGGTGGTCTAATGGGAGGTCTCAATGGTTGTTGTGCTTTGGGCATTGTGTACATTAAAGTTGCAGTTTCTGCTCCATAATTCTGATCAAATCCTTCATATCCATAATAGGCCACGTCATATGCTGGTTCATATTCCATCATGTTGGCTTCATATGGATAGTACTCTCCTGGTGGAGGTTCATACCCTTGGTTGGTTGATTCTACATTGGTCGCTATTGAAGCTGGTATTATGGCTCTTTCCAAGTTTTCTTCTGGTTGAGTATACTTCACAGGTACAACTTGTTGAGGTTGTGATAGTTGGGGTCCCAAAACTGGTTGTGGTGGTGGATATGGTGCTTGCTCATATTGTCTTGGAACTCCTACCGGATACGGGTTGTATCTAGGCATCTCCCTACCAAGCTCTCTAGGTGGGTATCCATAAGGTCGGTATTGTGGTGGATTGACAGGTCGTGTTTGCCTATTAAAGGGACAGTTCTCAGTTGTATGATTGGTATATTTTTGCTCGATGTGGCAGTATGAAGAAGTCCCTTGTTGTTGCTATCTGTTGTGTGGATACATTGGTTGTGCACCGGCTCCTCCTCTGGTACACAAGTGTGTGGGATGTTCTCCTCCACATAAGTTACACCTCCTCAACATGGGCACTCTTTGAGCTGGATATTGGTAAGCTCTCTGTCCTTGGACTCCTAGTTTCTTAGCTAATAGTTCTGCTAGTTCTTCCATATTACTAGAATTGGACGTCACTGTGCTTCTTGAGTCTTCTGATTTTGTGAGGTCGGTAGTACCTTTGAGGTCCTCAGCAAGGTTATCTTCCAAGTCGATGCACTCTTGAAGACACTCACTCAATGTTTGCAGCCTTTTTACATACACTAGGGTTCTTAGGGTCCCGTTAGAGAGTCCATCCAAAAATAGTGAAATCATCTTTTGTTGAGTCGGTCTCTCAGCCATTGGGCATCTATCCACATATTGGTTGAATCTTCGGGCAGCAGTCTTCACAGTTTCTTTAGGGTTTTGTTTAAAGCTATGGATTAAAGATGCAGAATTGTGTTTAATCCCTCTCTTGGTGAATTCTCCTATGAATTCTTGAAAGAATTGCTCCATGTTTCCAAATCGATTGGGATCTAGAGGTTGGAACCAAGTTAGAGCCGTTCCCGTGAGGGTGAGTCCAAAAGACTCATACTGCACAAAGAAGTCCTCTACTTGTTCTGCTCTTAGAACTTGTTTAAATTCGGCAATATGATCATATGGCTCCCCTGATCCATCATAATGGTTTCTCATAAACTTAGCTACTTGGATTGGTCTCAATCTCCTCATTGGTTCAGGTGGTCTGGGCATTACAGGGAAGACCGGGGCAACTGGTCGTGGTGGAGGCATTCCTGGCTGTCCTCCCACAGGTGGTCGTGGTCTGACTGGTGGTCGGAAATGGTTCCCCATCCCTGTGTAGGTCTGATTATGTGTGCGCTCACCTGGAGTTGCAAACTGTACATGAGTACGGTTGGGCACACTTCTTTGACTGGTCTGTCCTGATGTGGTATGTTCCGTTTCTTGTTGATTTCCAAAAGGATTCTGCGAGGTAGTTGCCTGCTCCCTCTGAGGAAATACAGGCGCACCCATATATCTCAGCCGAGCCCTGTCTAGGACACCTACCGGCCAATATCTTCTTTGATTCTTATCTAGGTAAGTGAGTCTAGTTTCGTCCTCTGGGTCTTTCAGCTCATAGAATGTCATGGGGCTCTCTCCTATTCCTTGAACAGGTACGTCAGTTTGAAGCAATAAGTCTGCTCCGTGAATCATGTAGACTTCCAACAGGTAGTCGTCTTGAGGTATCAAGTCTCCTCTCAAGACCCGTGATACTTGTGATCTGCCTCTAGGGGTGGTCACTAACTCTTCAGAGTTGTTGGGATCCATGAACTCTCCTCTTTCATTGATCCTCTCCGGAAATTCAGTTACTATGTAGATGTGACCGATTTTGTCAATGTAAGCACCTCCCTCGTATTTGATAGCTGATCGTGGTATGATGGTGACATCTTGTGCTGTTGCCATTCTGGCAACGGACCTGTTTAAGCCATCCAGGTAGATTGGGATCTCCTGGGCATTTGTGGATACATATTGTAAGGAGGTACGGTAGTCTCCCTCAACAGTAGTCATGAAATTTCCTGCTGGTGTAGGTCCTTGCATGTCTTCTGAAGCCATAAGTAGCTCCTCTTCCGAGTCACTGGAAGTTTCTAAGTAGACTGAGTGATAACTAGCCTGAGCTGTACTCCCTACTGAGGATATGACACTCCTTCTACTACCTAGAACTCTTCCTGACCTCAAGTTCATTCACTCTCTGAGGCCTCTCTTTATGCTGCTTAGATTTACTTTGGACAGCTCTACCAATGATTCAGTTTGCTTGCCAAAAGAAGGGTTTACCTCTGGGCGATACCACACTTGGCGATACTGCTCTCGGCGATACGATACCAGAGCTCCAAACGATACGATACCAGACACCCAGACGATACGATATCAGTCTGGTGTCGCGATACCAGGTTTTAGTGCCAGACGATACGATACCAGATATTGTGTCGCGATACTACACTAGGAAATACCACGATACGATACCAGCAGAGTAGACGTTACGATACTGGAGATAAGAGGCGATACGATCTCAATGTGGTGTCGCGATACGATCCTTGACAGGAGACGTTACGATACCACCGCAGTAAGTGAGATCGCGATACTAATCTTGGCGATACGATACCACCGAAGCAGTGTCGCGATACCAAGATAGGCACCTGACGATACGACACTTGTGAGGGCACGATCGCGATACTAAAGCAGTGTCGCGATACTAGGGTAGTGTCGCGATACCACCGTATCAAACGATACGATACCACTAGGTAAAGTGAGGTCGCGATACTAGAAACTTTAGGCGATACGACACCACAATGGTGTCGCGATACCAAGTATTAGTACCGGACGATACGATACCGGAGTTCAAGCGCGATCGCGATACCGACTCAGTGTCGCGATACCAGAATGGTGTCGCGATACCAAAGCAGGTATCAAGCGATACGATACTTCTGGCGAGTGTCGCGATACAAGGGAATTTTGGTATTGCGATACCAAAACTCAACCGATCGCGATACTCAAGCCAAAAGCAAGATTTTTTCCTATCTTTTTTTACCCCCTTGCTCTCCTCACTCTCCTCTTCCTTCCTAGACCTCTGTACCACCCGAAAAGAACCAGAGAAATCAGTTTTTCCCCCCCGCGATACTGCGCAAACTTTTAATCATGCCTTTGATCATTTTTAAAGTGTTTGTGACAGATAATTTGAGAGAATGTTTACCTTGGTATTGTCTTGATTGCAATGTGAACTCAAAACCTAGCTCTTACTGCCTGAATGCCACGATACCAAGTCTACGATACTGGTCGCTGCTCCCAAACGATACCAGAACACTGTGAAGTGTCAAATGAGCCAAATTTTTTGGTTTTTATACTTTTTTTGACTGAACTTAAAATTTTTGAATTTTTGGAGATTTTCTGAGGATTTTGACCTACTCCTACTCCTCTTTCCCTCACTTCTCCTCTCCTTCTAACCTAACTCTAACTCCTCCTTCTCTTCCCTCCTCCTACACTTAAACCTAAAGCTTATCACACACACCTCAAGGATGAGAAGTGACAAGTGCTGAAATGGAATACTACTCGTCAATGGACAAATTCGCCTCTACAAGTACGATTCGATCACACTTGCTCTCTAACTATCACGAAGGCACCTTGGTGGAGTGCTTCCCCGGCAACGGCGCCAAAAACGTGTGTACTTGAGCCGTAATGACTCAAGGACTTGTACCAATGAGACTATACCTCGATTGCCATACAAGTGCATATAGTGGAGTTCTTTTCACACATTTAATTATCAATCCTAAGGAGTGACTTACCAAGTGTATGAAGACATTTGCACACGTGATAGAAAATGAAGTGAGTTAGCTATCCAAGCATGAGAAAAGACTAATACTACCCACACCTACTGAAAAACTGGAAGTGTTGCCGCAAACCTACTTTCAGCAGTTTTGGTTTTTTGAGGTTTTCTCCCAGCCCAGAACTCCGAACATAGGCAATAGGGTACTCGTTTCGAAGCTCTCGACGAGACGAATCCAATGGTGGTGGTTTCACTCAATTCTGACCACTCTGCTGCAAGTTATGGCAGAAACAGTGAATTACGGGAACTACTAACACCCGCGTTTTTGCTTCTCCTAGCTTACGCACACACTATAGCCACTCAAAACATGAGGGAAGGGGTAGACAACAGTCCTACACTTGCATTTCAAGCATCACACACACATACATGAGCAAAATGAAGATCAAAATCAGCAAGGAAGAGGCAAACTCGAAATTTCAGAAGTGCTCTTCTTCACAATGACAAGAAGTCCTTTACAATGAGTCACTTTTGACTTATATACTAGTGCCCTAAGTTTGGTCCTTTCACACAAGAGACCGGCACTTTATTCACTAAAATACTAACTTCCTACTAATATACATGGGTAATTCACTAATCTTCTGAGGGGATGCATCTAGAGGACTCCTCTAGTGCATTTACAATGGAAAATATGTACAAAAGTGGTTATGTTACAAAAAATTGTGTGTCCAAATCGGAAAAATTTTGGGGCCCGTCTTTTTTCTCTGCTTTCTGCGCTCTTTAGCTCTGCAACACCAGTACTGCACCATAGAACGGAGGTACACCAATCACACCACGCAAGATTGC
Source organism: Ceratopteris richardii (assembly GCA_020310875.1). Lineage (NCBI taxonomy): Eukaryota > Viridiplantae > Streptophyta > Polypodiopsida > Polypodiales > Pteridaceae > Ceratopteris > Ceratopteris richardii. The sequence goes on along the minus strand of CM035435.1, from coordinate 6,023,573 downwards.
CCATACAATAAACAAGCAGTTAGGCAAACGTACCCACAATAATACCTGCAACAAGGAAGATACCAGAACCAGTACCCACCTCAACAATATGGTAGACCACAGCAACCCTATCAAACCCAACAAAGCCCTCAACCCGTGTTAGTGCAACAACCCCCTGCTCCAACCAATGTGATTCCAGTAAAGTACAGAGCAATAGAAGAGAATCTGAATAGAGCCATAGTGCCAGTGACACCATTGCTTTCTGAAAGTGATCCCGATGATCATAATTTTTACTCTACTCACATTGAAAGCCCGGAGGCTTATTACATGTAGTACCTGAGCATGATGAGTCATACTATTATGAGGACCGGAGTGAACCTAGTGGGGAGCCTGAGTATGCAAATGTCATGTACACAAACCCCAACTCTAGACCTCAGCCTAGGCAGGTAAGACCCCCATTTCCTAGAGGGCCATGCTTCAGATGTCAAGGAGATCACCTCATACGTGATTGTCCACTACCGGCCCCTACACAACCCCAACTAGTGACAATTCAGGGCTTCTGTCAAGATTGTGGAAAAGAGCATCTCTTATGAGATTTCCCGAAGAACCCCAATAACCTGCCAAAAATCACTCCTATCAACGTCATTGGACTAGTAGTAGACTCTACAGGAAGTGTAAGTTCCACTGTCCCAATGCATGTGGTCACTAGAGCTCAAGCCTTGCAGCAAACTCAAGGATTAGGGCAAGAAAAGAGTTCTGAGGCTAGTGAGATAGAGAGTATAACCAAGAAAAGGACAAGAGCATGGAGAGATATCCGGGAGAGAATGAAAAGTCAATGGTCAAAGAAAATGAGCGAACTTGAAGAAAGCTTGAGAGAAATCAAAGCAAAGATAAGTGAACTCGCATCTCAAAAACACTCTCACACTAACCCTTCACCACCGTTTCCATCTCCCGCCAATCCATCACCTTCCATTCCCCAACCTTCTAATACACCACCCTTAACCCACCCACCACCCAGAGTAGGATTAGTCCTAGCCGATCCCACTCCTGAGGATCTAGACATGATGCTTAAAGCATATCAGGCCAGAATCCAAGAAGGGCAAAATGTGACAGATCATGACAAATGTTACCCTAGAGTCGATTTAGAGGTAGAGAGAACAAAACTTTGTGCTAAGATGGTAGAATTGGCGCAAGCCATGTTTGAAGCCAGTCGCTTGTTCAATAGCCCTAGCTCCACTAGAACACCGTTGCATTTTGATGGTTTATTAGATAGATTGGAGAGGTTACTTATGAAGTCTGGAAAAGGAGCCACCTACCAGGCTGAGGAGAGGGTGAGTGATAGAACAAGCATTCCTCCCGAGGAAGCGTATGTGCCTAGTTCCACCGAACCAGACACCTCTACTTCTATGAATAGGTATTCACCAGAGTTCGTGAGATAAATTCAAGAAGAGAAGTGGGCAAAGGAAAGTGAAGTCCCTCCTCCCATTGAACTTGTGGATGACGCACATGAGCAATTCCCATAGGACCCAGCTAGAGATCTAGGTGTGAAGGAAACCCATAGATCAATTCAAGACCCAGCCTATGCACCTGTAGTATTTCCTGACGAAGAGTTTCAACCTCACGGCTGGGCGGAAATTTTAGCAACCATGGATGTAGCCATCAATGAAGAACAATGGACACCCCACTGTGATGAGGAGGACTATGACATTTCAATCTTCTCAATAGAGCCAATCATGGGAGATGCGGTTTTAGAAGAATGCGAACCTAGCCCTGATGCACTCGAGGATGCAAGTGACTCCGATCTAGAGTCAATCATCATGGACTCACCTTTTGCATCAGATGAAGAATACTTCTATGAGGTAGAAGTTCACCCTCAGAGACATGGAGAGATCATTAAGGATATGAGATTAACCACACAAGTGACCACTAAAAGTGAAGGAAAGAAAAGAAAGAAGAAGGAAGTCACTCAGGAGGAAGAAGAATCCTTGTTTGAGGTCCCCGAGAACTTCAAAAGATATGAAATAGATGATAGGAGAGTCATGGTAAGAATGCCTAAACGTGAGGCACAATCAGGAGAGGCCTATGATAGCAAGGAAACTACTAAGAAAATAGTGGTAGCCATAGAAGAGGGAGAAGAAAGATGCACCTGTAGGGCATGACGTGATGGAAGAAGAAGAGCAAGAGTTGATAGCTTTGCTAAGAGAGTATAGAGATGTATTCGCTTGGAGCTACAAGGACCTAAAACATGTGGACCCTGACATATGCTCACATACGATCCCCATGACCTTAGAGGCCAGGCCCTCTAAACAAAAGCCATACACATACAATGACAACTATGCTTCCAAGATCAAAGAAGAGACAGATCGCTTGGTTGAAGCTGGATTTATCTATGAAATTGAGCACACTTAATGGGTATCCCCCATTGTAGTGGTGCCCAAAAAGAATGGCAAATTATGTGTATGCATTAACTTGAAGAAGGTTAATGTAGCCACTATCAGGGATAGTTACCCGCTTCCTATCACTAAGCATCTATTAGAAAGGGTAGCCAGCAAGGAAGTGTAAAGCTTCCTGGACGGGTTCTCTGGCTACAATCACGTGGCTATTGCACCAGAAGATCAGCATAAGATGGCTTTTGCCACAGAGTGGGGCATATTTGCCTTTTGAGTAATGCCATTTGGTCTTACTAACGCACCAGCCACTTTAAAGAATTTCTGAGGAAGAATTTGGAAGTCTACGTTGATGATCTTTGCGCTCATTCCAACATTAGACAGACCCATATACCTGAACTCAGACAAATCTTTGACAAATGTAGAGAATATCAAGTCTGCCTGAACCCAAAAAAAGTGTGTTTTCATGGTTAGGCAAGGCACGATTCTAGGACACATAGTGTCAAAGAATGGCATATCCACGGATGAGGAGAAAGTGAGAGCCATTGCAGAACTACCTTGTCCAAGGAATGTCAAGGAGGTACAAGCCTTCATGGGGCATTGTGGTTACTACCGCTGATTCATTCACATGTATGCTATCATCGCAAGCCTGTGTATGATCTCCTAACTAATTTTGAGTGGACTGATGAATGTGAGAATTCCTTCAATGAGCTTAAACAATGATTATGTTTAGCACCTATCTTGACCACATCAGATTGGAACAAAACCTTTCATATCCATGTGGATGCATCCAATTATGCTATTGGATGTGTACTTGCACAACCTACTGGTGAAGGTAATATGGATCTTCCAATTGCCTATGCCAGTAGATAGTTGAATGCAGCTGAACGAAATTATACCACCACTGAACGAGAAGGATTAGGCATGGTGTATGCGGTTAAAAAGTTTAGACACTATTTTCTTGCAAACAAGTTTAAATTTTTTAGTGATCACCAAGCTCTACTGTACCTGGTAAACAAGCCATGCAATACAGGCAGATTAGTAAGATGGTTTCTCTTACTAATGGAATATGACTTTGAGGTAGTGGTGAGAAAGGGCAAGACTCACCTGAGAGCAGATCATCTCTCAAGGCTCACATCAAGAGAGGCCCCACAAGGAGTATCAGACGATCTCCCTGATGCTTACTTGTTTAATTTGGAAGTTGTACCTCAGTGGGCTAAGCCATTAGTGCTAGTATTGACATATGGGCCTAATCACCCGGTAGTACACACAGAAGATAGAGAGATAGTAAAAGCTCAAAAGTATCATATCTTAGTAGGAAGTATGTACAAACATACGGAGCAAGGAGTATTAGCCTGTTGTGTGGAAGAGGACGAGTACGCTAAATGGTTGCAATTAGCACACGTAGGTGCATTAGAGCAACACTACTCAAAACAACGAACCCTACAGACACTAAGGAGACTAGGAGTGCATTGGCCAACTATGGAAGTTCATGTCCACGGAATGTGCAAAGAATGCCCAATTTGTCGCACTAAACCACCAGTGGAACATGCTACTCTTTATCGAATATCTTTAGTACCAGATTGGAGTGAACCATTCGTAGCCTTTCTGAGGATGAAAACATTCCCTCAAGATATGACTTTGGCTAGAAAAAGGAGTTTGGAACAAGAAGCCTTAAATTACGCAATCATTGGTGATAATTTATACACATGTGGTAAAGATGGTTACCTGAGACTGTGCGTCCATGAGAGCGAATACCTCAAGATATTAGGGACTGCTCACCAAGGTGTGGCAGGATGACACTTTGGTCCAGATCCGGTGGTCAAGGCAATACTATTTGTAGGATTTTGGTGGCCCACCCTTCACATGGATGCACATACCTACGTGAAGAGGTGTGAGGTTTGTTAGTGGACTCAGTATCCTATACGCAAGGATGAGATGCCATTGAAACCTATGATGGGTGGACGTGCATTTTCTAAGTGGGGAATAGACTTTGTTGGTCCTATTAATCCCCCAGCTAAGGGTTTACATGCTGAGTATATCATTGTGGCCACATACTATCTAACCAAGTGGGTAGAAGTGAAAGCCACTACGAAGAATGATGCTCAAACAACAGCAAAGTTCTTATTTGAAAATGTGTTCACTAGATACGGATTGCCAATAGAACTAGTGAGTGATAGAGGCACACACTTCTTGAATGAAGTTATAGAAAACCTTCTCCAAGAATTCTTGGTGATACATAAGAAGTCTGCCCCCTTTCATCCACAAGCTAATGGCCAAGCTGAAAGCACAAATAAGATTCTATGCAATGTATTGACCAAACTAGTGAATAATAAACGCTCTTATTGGGATAGACAGCTACACCATGCTATTTGGGCATACCAAGTTGCCTATAAAACGGTACTCCAAGCCACACCCTTTCAGATGGTGTTTGGCCAGAATGCGGTGCTACCATTGGACTTTTTGATACCTACATTGAAAGTAGCACAAGAGCATGACTGGACAGGCCATGAATTCTCCTCCAGAATCTTTGATCTTGAACGCTTAGGTGAGACACGATTGAGAGCTGCAGCAGGAATCTATGCAACCAAGAAGAGGAAAAAGGCATATTTTGATGCACATGTGAAGGATAAAGGCTTGAAAGCAGGAGACCTAGTCCTAGTCTACACATTGAAGCAACATCCACAAAAATTAGAGAAAAGAGGCTATGGACCAATGATTATCAATAGGATCTCCACGAGTGGAGCAGTACAACTAGCCACTCTAGAAGGTGACATACTATCAAGTTACATAAGCGGATGCAGAGTCAAGTTATATCAAGAACCCCTAACAGAAGAAATGCTAAATCGACTCAATACTGCAAAGAAACGCAAGGAAGAAGAAAAGCGAATTCGAGAGGAAGCACAGGCAAAAGCTTTAGAATGAATCCGACGAATGAAATTGAGAAGACAAGGTAGAGATCAGCCCATGTCTGACTCTCAAGAAGTTTTAGGTTATCACATGGCCATGTGCGAGGCCTCAGGTGAACGGACCCACAGGATAGTTGATCGCCGACCTTTTGTGACCCTAGAAGTAGGACAAGGAGAGAGTGCAAGGACAGTCAGAGCTTTAATTGATTCAGGAGCAGCCACTAGTGTAGTTTGGCTCTCTTACTGCCAAAAATTGGAATTGAAGGTCAAACCTATTGAGGCATATCTCATAGGGCTGGGAGGAGTTGAAACCCCTTGCATGGGAGAGGTGGAACTTCCCCTCTACATTCAAGAGGTCCTCCTGCCAGCAAAAGTGCTTGTATGTGAAGACGAGGATCTTATCGAACCTCTTGTTTTGGGCCAAGACTGGATCTATGATCACGCAGTCAACCTCAACCTAAGAAGTGGACTTCTTTAGGCTTGGGCAGGCCAAAGCCGCCTTAGGATTGAATTAGAAAATCAAGCACTCAAACCATTAGAACAGGCACCAACTCCTGGTCCCTCCAGGAACCCATTTGACGATAACCATGCAATTATTGTCCAAAGTTCTATGGTGCAGAAGATTGTCACTCTTGACGAAGGAACAAAAGTCAATGAGGAGTTCCCATTTGTTCCAAAGAAGATTCGAGAAAGGCAGGCTGAGCAACACATGACACTAAGGAGACCGATGATCAAGAAGCATGTGCACCAACTTGGGCAATATGAAGTACCTCGTGGCATGAAGCAGATCTGGATACGCAAAGCGGACAAAACTACAATTCCAGAGACAGGTTCTCAGGAAAGTATCAAGTGAGCCACACCATCAAGGACTAAAACAAAGGAGTTCCCTAGGCAACACTCTAGACACACTCTTTCTATTTGGGTCCCTAAGCGGTCAATGAAGGCTATCCCCACTCCTAGACAGATATGGGTGCCCAAGGCCTGCTTATGAGCTCAAATAGCTTCACCTCCAGTCACTAGGATAAATCAACACTCACAAGTACTCTTGGCAAATAGCTCAGGGAAGATACATACACCTCACACTGTTACACCATCGGTCGAACCTAGACATGTCTCGAAATGGGTGCCCAAAAGGTCCCAAATCCAACACAATCTAGTTCATAAACCTTTACCTGTCATCAGCTCTAAGAGCTACGAATCCTCAATCAAAGTCTGGAGACTTAAACCGTGTATCAAACCCCCTGACCCAATTTTGTAAATCCATCCACTCTGATGTAGGTGCATTCTGAGTACATTGCATATCCAAAGTATGCATCTAGGATGACACTAGCCACTAACCACCACTCACATCTATCACAAACACTTCACCTCTAACCACTAACCATCTAGATTGTTATGGTAGTATTGTGGAGGGAACACCATCTCCAAGGACCACAATTAGGGGGCATTGCACAGCCCACTCCATCAGCCCCTCCACTACCCACGGACGCTGAGTTTTCCTCCATGGCTACTTTGGGAGAGGCTACATCCTTCGACTTTGAGAGATTTTTGCAAATAGCATAGTTATTTGAGAGTGACTTCTTCTCAAACACCGACGGCCCTGGATCATCATCCCAAAGAGGACGACCACATGGTGAGGCACGAAGAGTACATTGGGAAGATGAGGCACAACATACTCATGCTGAAGGCACACAGGATCAAGAAGAGGCGCAGGGAAATGAATCATAGGAGAGTGAGGAGGAAGCCCCTGCTTACACTGCACAACTCAAACAGCTCTACAAAATGATCAAACAGGTACAAAAGAGGCATAAACTATCAGAAGAGGCAAATAGAGCGATGGTGAATCAAATGCTTCAGGCACAGAATGCGGACCCCCACTTTGTTGAATCATTGAACCTTTTGGCTGAGACATATGGGATTATAGAAGTTATGCGGATCATGTTACATCGCAACCCTCCTCAATACGATCAATGAAGGCTGGATACGTGACCACGAAGGGGAAAGATGATTCAAATGGAAGTCTCTACCTCCCTCGCTACCACAGCTCAAGAAGACGTTCACATGGCCAGCCCCACTCACAGTGATGCACACGTTGATAGCACACACATACCCTCCCCACCATCACCTCCCCTCCAGCCCATCGAACCCCTTATCACTAGTCTTCCTGACCAACCAAGAGTCACACTCAGTGAACCTTTGCCACATACTACCATTTCCCCATCCTTCCCTTTACCTCTATCCACCAGTTCTAGCCAATTTTCCAAACCTCCCATAGGTCACTCCGCCACCGATCAAACTATAATAGGTCACCCTTCATATTTCCCAGCTCTCGGACATCCATTGGCCACTACCCAAACCTTAAAACACACATTTCCTGTCACCAATACTCTTCCTCTTTCCCAACCCCAAGCCAGTGAGCCTCAATTAACCTCCTAAGAGCCTACACAAGCCACCCTACCTCCATTCTTGGCAAACCTTGTTCAACAAATTGAGAATTATAAGAGAAAATCCCATTCCCATCCCACCTCCCCCACATTCACCGCCACCACTAACACACCACCCACCATTCCTGTATTCACAATTCACACTTCACACACAATCACATCCGATCCCATGGACATTTAACCCTCCACAGGACCACTCACCACCACTTTTGTCTCAACATCACCACTTTTAACTTCACACACATCACTGCACACACCCACTAGCAGCACAACATCCACTTTTCCCTTCCCCATTTCCTGAACCCTTGCATCTTTCACCTCCACCTCTGCATCCACCTCATTTAGTCATGCACTTGACACTGTTTGAAGATGCTGCCTAGCTTAAGCGGGAATACAGATTGTTGGAAGAAAACAATAAAGAGCTTTGCACTCTGTCGTCCCACCTCCAGGCACGTGTCAATGCCTTGGAGTTGAGTAACACTGCATTACAACAAGAGGTTACTGCCCTCCAACAATCCCATGCGGAGCTCGAAGCCAAACATACAGAGATGAGTAAGGCAACGGAAGAACAACTCAGAGATCAGCTAGCTCATAATGCTAGACTACAAAGAAACATGGCCTTACTTCACCGACACTTAGCAGATGCTCAAGAAGAGAACATAAGATTACAACAACAGAATCAAGATAATCTTGAAGCAGCCATAGAAAACACTCCAGGGGCACCCATTGATCCTGCCAAATTCCAAGCTATCCCCTCAGAACACATTCAGTAGGTATTAGAAGATTATGCGACCCTCTTAGAAGCACACGAACAATTGGCAGACCAAGTAAAGGGACTACAAAGATCCCAAGTGCCCCCACCACACCCAGCAGAACTGAAAGAGATGGTCAATGTTGCTACTTCACCAAAGCCCGAATCTTCAACGACCAACGAGGTACTTGAGCTACGCCAACAAGTGGCTGAATTAAAGATTAAATTGTTACAATATGAACGACCGCCCTCCCCACCTGATCAAAAAACAGAAGAGGAGATTATGGTCGTCCCTGTGGAAGAGACATTTGAAGATAACTATGAGCCTCAACCCCTTCTAGGAGGTAGAATCACTGACGAGGGACAGGACACTTACGAAGAACCCCCATCGGCTTGGATGAAGCAAGTCGAAGAAATGGGGCCCACGCACGAAGAGCCTATCTCCACTCACATGATGGCCATGAAAACTATCGAGGATACAATACTTCAGTCGGAGTATTTCAGGCACTTGGCTCCTAGGAGACTGATAAGTAGTTCTGAGTTACAATATAAGCCCTACTTTGTCCTATTGGCAGACTACATAGCAGAGATCAAAAGGGTCACCAATAGGTATCCTTCTTTTGCCACACAGTTCCAACCAGATGACATCCCGGAAGAAGCTAGAAAAGGTGCCATATTCCAACCCATTTGGAGGCAAAAATTACTGGAGACTTATCCGGAAATGTTACGAACATGGGATCATGCTCCCATGCATTTGAAGTATAACCCTTGCTTTGGGCCAATACAACGAAGAAGATCATGGAAGGCATTTGCCATCAAGGTTCAGAACAATGCAAATTGCAAACAATGGCTCAATTACCCCTCAATTGCACCACCAACAGGCACACCAACTGTAGCATACATGATGGCTACTATCAGAAATTGGATGCCACGCCTTCACCCCATGCCAGATGTCGCCACGCAGAGGATGCTCAAAATCCTAGACATGATGCAAGTAGTGTTAAAGACCTTCCGCAATGTACGTCACATCAAGCCACCAATTTCGGGCTTCATAAATGGTAATTATGACTTACTTTATGATATGAGCACGACCCTGAGTATCCGAGTGGCTTATGTGTGGCATGCACGAATAAGATATCTCCCTACTTGCTACAAGCAAACGTTTGATGACATATTCACCACGGGGTTTTGGGAATTACACTCAGAAGTGTTCATGCCACGCCCAACTCATCTGCTACAATTATTCGCGTGCGAACAAATAATGCATTCAGAGCTCTACACCACGCCACAACTAGACATGCCTGGTGTAGTTAATTGGGATGCCCTATGAAGAGATATGGTCAAGGGACTATGGATCAAAGAACAAGAATTGGCAATCGACATACTACATCAGTACGTTGATCAAACCATGGAGCAGAGGTCTGTCAGAGATGACAGACGCTAGGGGGGGGGAGAGTGTTGGCATCATACGAGAAGAAGGAGGCATGGGCATACATGCATATCTAGCACTGAGGCAACCCATTAAAATTATTCCAATCCCTACATCATTTTTAAAGTGATTCTCATCACTAAAAACCATTGTAAATACCGTTTCACCTTTATGTAGCTCCATTTTGTGCAAGCCAAGGATTCCTTGAGCTTGAGGAGCTTTAGAAGTAATTGCCTACCAATTTTCATATTTTATAGACCTCGTTTGAGCCCTCAAATAAGCCCTGGAACCTAATTTTTAACTAGGCCGGACACTAGGTCTGGAGAGGGCCAAAGCTAGTCAAAAACTATAAATAGAGCTAGAGAGTTCATTTTTGGAGCTAGCTTCTTGTAGTTTTGAATTTGTATGAGAACGTTGTTGCAATACAAGTGATTCCATTGTCTTGCTCTCTTTGTTCTTGCCGTGTGTGCGCATGTGTGTGTATGTGTGTGCATGTTGGTGTGCTTCTCACTCACACATTTGTGCCTTCACTTGCACGAGGTCTTCATATCATCCTCATGTCTTCCCGGATCGACATTAAAGGAGGTGCTACTCATCACTGAGATTATGCATGGCGTGCACGAATAAGATATCTCCCTACTTGCTACAAGCAAACGTTTGATGACATGTTCACCACGGGGTTCTAGGAATCACACTCAGAAGTGTTCGTGCCACGCCCAACTCACCTGCTACAATTATTCACGTGCGAACAAACAATGCATTCAGAGCTCTACACCATGCCACAACCTAACATGCTTGGCGCAGTTAATTGGGATGCCCTGCAAAGAGATTTGGTCAGGGGACTACAGATCAAAGAACAAGAATTGGCAATCGACATACTACAGCAGTACTTTGATCAAACCGTGGAGCAAAAGTCTGTCAGAGTTGACAGACGCTAGGGGGGGAGAGTGTTGGCATCATACAGGAAGAAACAGGCATGGGCATACATGCAGATCTAGCACTAAGGCAACCCATTAAAATTTTTCCAATCCCTATTTTTAAAGTGATTTTCATCACTAAAAACCATTGTAAATACCGTTTCACCTTTTTGTAGCTCCATTTTGTGCAAGCCGAGGAGTCCTCGAGCTTGAGGAGCTTTAGAAGTAATTGCCTACCAATTTTCATATTTTTTAGACCTCGTTTGAGCCCTCAAATAAGCCCTGGAACCTAATTTTTAACTAGGCCGGACACTAGGTCTGGACAGGGCCAAAGCTAGTCAAAAACTATAAATAGAGCTAGAGAGCTCATTTTTGGAGCTAGCTTCTTGTAATTTTGAATTTGTATGAGAACTTTGTTGCAATAGAAGTGATTCCATTGTCTTGCTCTCTTTGTTCTTGTCGTGTGTGCACGTGTGTGTGTATGTGTGTGCATGTTGGTGTGCTTCTCACTCACACATTTGTGCCTTCACTTGCTCGAGGTCTTCATACCATCCTCATGTCTTCCCAGATTGACATTAAAGGAGATGCGACTCATCACTGAGCTATAGCTTGGTTGTGAAATTTGTTGATGACAGGTGTACAGTTCATGATCTGTCAAATGGCGATGTGATTATTGCTTCTGGCATTTTATGTCGTGGGGTGTATAAGCTCATAGATTATAAAAGATCTGTAAATGATTTGGCATATGAAGTAAATGATTCTCAGGCTATGTTAGATGCAAAGCTTTGGCTTGCACGCTTTGGTCATCTGAATTTTGCTAGTTTGCTATGCCTACAGAAATCTGAAATGGTGTCCTCTTCGCCCAAACTTGAGGCACCTGGAAAACATGTTTGTGAAGGCTGTATTTTGGGCAAAATGCAGCATTCATCCTTTCCAAAAGATGGTTCAGTTCCAGCTACTCAGAAATTGCAGCTTGTACATAGTGATGTCTGTGGTCCTATGCAGACACCTTCTTTTGGAAATTATCTTTACTTCGTGACTTTCATTGATGATTTTTCCAAGCATGCATGGGTATATCCATTGAAGGCAAAGTCCGAAGTGTTCATGTGCTTCAAACAGTCTTTGGTGTTGGCTGAAAATCTATCAGCATGTAAAATGGGCACCCTCCGTTCTGATCGAGGGGAGGAATATATGTCTTCTAATTTTAATGCATTTATGGCTGAACGTGGCATAAAACACGAGTGTACAGTGTCGTATACACCTCAACAGAATGGAGTTGCTGAATAGAAGAATAGGTCTCTCATGGAGATGGGGAGGTGTATGGTCAAGAGTCAGGCTTTACCTCATAGTTTCTGGCTTGAGGTTGTCATGTGTGCAGCATATGTACTAAACAGGTGTCCCACTAAAGCACTGTAGTCTATCACTCCATATGAGGTTTGGCATGATCGCAAGCCAATTGTTGCTCATCTGCGTGTTTTCAGTTGTTTGGCATATGAATTAGTGCCTGAACAACATCGCAGAAAATTGGATGATAAAGCACTAAAATGTATTTTTGTTGGATACAGTTCTGAAAGTAAAGGCTATCGTCTGTATCATCCATAGACTAAACACATTGTGGTTAGCCGTGATGTTATATTTGTGGAAGATGCTATTCAGCCATTGCTTTCATGTACTAAGGAGACATCTGTTAGCTCCAAAGACATGTATGATACTTTGATGCCTCTGTTTATAGGTGGACAGTCTAGTGCTGGTCCTAATGAGGCAACTTCTCAGCCTTTGCAGGTTTCATATGATGATGCATATCATTCCATTTCTGATGCAGATTTACATGATGCACTTGCTGATGAGAGAGCTGATATTGAGGAGGCAAAAACTATGCCAAAATGGCTGGTGCAAACTTTGTGTGACAGCAAATTAGATGCACCTTTGTCATATCTTACTCATTCACGCTCTCATAGTGCCTCCTTTGCATCAGATTGCTATGCTATGGCTACGTGTAGTCTCTGTGATGAGAATGAACCTGTTTCTTTTGATGAAGCACAAAATTCAAAAAATTGGATGGCTGCTATGCAATTTGAATATGATGCTATAATGAAGAATGATACATGGTCTTTATGTGACTTGCCTCTTGGCAAGAAGGCCATTGGAACTAAGTGGGTATACAAGCTGAAGCGTAAACGTGATGGTACAGTTGATAGGTATAAGGATAGGCTTGTTGCAAAGGGTCATGTGTAGGAAAGAGGCATTGATTTTGATGAGACCTTTGCACCTACATGCTGTATGACTACTGTTCGGAGCATTTGTGCACTTGCAGCCCATCATGGTTGGAATGTACATCAATTTGACATTAAAACAAAATTTTTCAATGGTGACTTGCATGAAGAAGTGTATGTTTTTCAGCCCTGTGGCTTTGTGCAGAAAGGGCATGAAAACCAGGTATGCACGTTAAAGAAGGCATTATATGGTTTAAAGCAAGCACCATGTGCTTGGTATGAGAAGATACATGCCTATCTGGTTGCACATGGTTTTGAGAACAGTCCAACTGAAAGCACCTTATATGTTAAGTGTGCTAATGATGTGCTTCTGATCATTGTTTCTATGTTGATGACATGCTTCTCACTGGTACTATTGAGAAGCATATTGCTGATTTGAAGGCTGATTTGCATGCCTCATTTGAGATGTCTGATTTGGGGCATTTGCATCACTATTTGGGCATTCAATTTATGCAAGTTAATGGTGGAATGGCTTTGTGTCAAACGAAATATATTGACATATTATTACAGCGTTTTGGCCTTGAAAACTGTAAGCCTATTGCCACTCCTATGGAGACATGTTTACGATTGAGTCTTCATGATGCTGGAGATGCATTTAATGTTGTTCTCTATCAGCAGGCTTTTGGATGCTTGATTTACTCATGCATTACTCGGTTAGATATTCAGTTTGTTGTCTCACAGGTGAGCAGATTTATGCATTGCCCACGACTCAAGCATTGGCAGGCGGTTAAGCGCATCTTTCGCTACTTGAGTGGTAATCGGCTACTTGGGTTGTTTTATCCCAAGGGGGGATCCCTACCGCCAGATTTGCATGCTTTTTCTGACTCTGATTGGGCTGGTTGCTATGACACTCGTGTGTCCACTAGTAGCTTTTGCTTCATGCTTGGTAGCTCATGTATATCTTGGTTGAGCAAGAAGTAGCCTACTATGGCCACTTCCAATTGTGAGGCTGAGTATAGGGCAGCTTTCACAGCTACTGTTGAGTGTGTGTGGCTCAGATGTCTTATGGCTGATTTGGGTGTTGGTCAGTCTTCTGTCACCACCATCTTCACTGACAGTCAAAGCGCATTGGCAGTTGCGAGGAACCCTGTGTTCCATGCTCGCACTAAGCACATTGAGGTGCATTATGTTGGCGAAAACTTCGGTTTTAACGTCACTGGTGCGGAATTACTTTCGCCCTGAAGGTGGGTTTCGCGACAAAGCTTGAACTCTGTCAGGCCTGCGGAAATTGCCGCGCCACCTAAATAGAATGCTAAACTAGAGTGATTCAGAACACCTCTGTGATCAACAGTAGCTCAGCCTCATTAACGTCGCTTTAACTGTGTTATCCTGCGACACAAGTTCCACCGGAACTTCACCAGACTGTCACTGGACTGACACCGTAGTTGTACCAGAACTTCACCAAAATAAACTTAGTTCTGTTCGTAATTGCTTCGGATGAACTTATGTGACGTAAGGAAGTAGTGTGTGAGCTTCCTTCACCGAATGAACTTTCCTCTGGAAACTTCACAGTTCTAAAATGCTACTTTCCGGTTAACTTTTGTACTGTGTGTACATCTTCATTCCACCGGAAATTGTAATAAGCTTAAAGTAGAGAAGTCTAGCTACAAGATGAGCTATCTCTCATACAAAGCTTCGAACTCTGCTATGAGTTATACTTCGTTGTTCTACCGGAAAATCCTGATTTCTGAGAAACTGTAACTGACCGAAAAATTACTGAAATATGTTTACTGAGTAAACTGTTATTCACCGAAACATGCGTTTACAGAGAAGGTACTGAAGCACGTTTAGTAACGACTCGTGACAGTTAACGATAAACTAAGCTTCCTACCGTAACACGAAATAACTTCAGATTCTTCACAAGTAAAGATTGCGCGCAGACATCCACATGAACATGTGTTTTCGATTAGAGAAGATGTGTACAAGTAAGCTTGGCCTCTTCTTGCTCAAGTTACAGAAACTCTCCTACAGTGAGTAGTCTCTTATTACCATCTCTCTTCAGATGAAAAGACCCGACACTTCAGGCTTGTGTTATTCATCTGTACATACGCGATCTATGGCGTCTTCTGAGAACTTCTAACTCTCTCTTCACTCATACGCGATCTATGGCGTCTTCTCTCAGTCTCTCGTTCTCCTCTGTGTACCGCCTACGATTCTCTCTCCGTGTATATCTGCGTCGCGTTCTTCAAATCTTGCTGTATATATATATACAATTTCTTTGGCGCTCCTCTGCTCTGTCATTCTTAAATTCGCGTTATGCGCGCCTTACGCGCCCGCCGCGGTTAATTTCTCTGTTATGCGCACACAGCGCACTAACTTCGCATACTGTACACTTGTGCATAGATTTTCCGGAAGATTCTGTTTCTCTCTTGTTTGTTGCGTCAAATTCGTGAGTGTTTCCTTAACAGCTCCCCCTCAATCACTAATTTGACATCTTCCGGTCTTTCATATATCTTCCTTTCTTTTATTCCTGCCATCTCTTTGAATCTGTTTGTCTTTGTTCCATCCAAGCTCTTTGTCAGAATATCTGCAATCTGATCTTTTGTAGGAGTGTAGACTATTTCTATCTCTTTCTCCATTACTTTTTCCCTTAGGAAATGATACTGAATCTCTATGTGCTTTGTTCTTGCATGAAACACAGGATTCGCTGCAAGATACAGCGAGCTCATATTATCTCCATGTATAATTGGTATACCTTGATCTATACCCATGCTTTTAAGTAACGTCTGCATCCATATTACTTCTTTTGCTGCTTCTACCAGTCCTTTGTATTCTGCTTCTGTTGATGATAAGGCTACTGTGTGTTGCTTCTTCGAACACCAGCTTACCAGCTTATCTCCTAGGTATATCATATACCCGTGCGTTGATCTTCGGTCATCTTGACTTCCTGCCCAATCTGAGTCACTATATGCTCTGAGCTTTATATCTGACGTAAAAGGATAATATAATCCTTCCTTTATAGTTCTTTTGATATATCTGAGAACTCTTTGTCCTGCAACCCAATGTTGCTCTGTCGGACAATGCATAAACTGTGAGAGAACTCCCACCGGAAAACTGAGATCCGGTCTTGTTAGCGTAGCATATATTAGGCTTCCTACTAACGATTGATACTTCTTCATATCTTTAAACTCTGTACCACTATATTTGCTGAGTTTATGATTTACTTCAAGCGGTGTTAAAGCTTCTCTGCAATTTTCCATGTTGAACTTCTTCAGTAAGTTCAGGAGATACCTCTCTTGTGTGACATATACACCATGATCTGTATATGTGATTTCCATTCCTAGAAAGTATGATAACTTTCCAAGGTCACTGATCTTAAATTCCTTTTCTAGCAGTTTCTTTACCTCTGTGATTCCTGCATCTGAGGTTCCTGTAATTATTATGTCATCTACATAGATACAAATGTAGATCATTCCTTCTTCTGTTCTTTTGATGAGTAGACTTGCATCTGCCTTCGAACTTTGGTATCCAAGTTCGTTCAGATACTTCACGAGTCTGTAGTTCCAAGCTCTTGGAGCTTGCTTCAGTCCATAAAGTGCTTTTCTTAACCTGCAAACAAAGTTTGGGTATCTGGAACTTATAAACCCTTCCGGTTGTTCCATATATACTTCATCTGATATATATCCATTCAGGAATGCATTCTTTATATCTAGCTGACTTAGCTTCCATCCTTTTGATGCTGCTATAGCAATCACTGTTCTTATGGTTGACATTTTTGCCACCGGACTGAACGTCTCGTCATAGTCTATGCCATGCGTCTGAGCATAGCCCTTGATAACCAGTCTCGCTTTATGTCTGGCTATCCTTCCATCTGCAAGTTTCTTTATTTTGAAAACCCATTTATTTCCAATTACTTTCTTACCGTTCGGTTTAGGAACAAGCTCCCATGTCTTGTTCTCTTCCAGTGCGCTGAGTTCTTCTTCCATTGCTTCTTGCCATTGCTTCTTGCCCTTGGCTTCGTCATAGCTCTGAGGTTCTTCCTCTTCTTTAACCATATATGCATAGTCTTGTTGAGTTATATATGATGTATCATACGAGTATCTTTCCGGTTGTCTTCTTACTCTGTTTGACCTTCTTGGTTCATATTCTTCGTGTGTGTCTGAGTACCCGTCTTCATCTTCGTTCCTTATACCTGTTCTGGTTCTGGACGTACTCGCCTCGTCTTCTTTGTTTACCTGTACGATTGTTTTACCTTTCTCTTTTCTTTTTATCTCTTCTTCAAATTCTTCAGCTGTATGACTCTGATCTGCATACCAGCTTTTCTGTTCATCAAATGTTACATCCCTGGAAACAGTAAAATGTTTGGTTAGAGGACTCCATAACCTGTAACCCATCTGTTTCTCGTCATATCCGACGAATACATATTTCTCTGCTTTTGGTTCAAGCTTATGTCTCAGTTGAGACGGTACATAAGCATACGCTACTAATCCAAACACTTTGCAGTGATCAAGTGTTGGCTTCTTTCCCCACCAAGCTTCATAAGGGGTCATTCCTTCTAACGCTGTACATGGTAACCTGTTTACCAAGTATGTAGCTGTATTTACAGCTTCAGCCCAAAGATAATCCGGGCAATTCTTTTCTTTTAGCATAGCTCGTGCAAACTCGACTAGAGTTCGGTTTCTCCTTTCTGCTACACCATTCTGTTGTGGTGTATATCTGCAGGTTATTTCTCTCTTAATACCTGCATTCCAAAGATAGTCATTGAATTCTCGGGAGAAGTATTCTCCCCCTCCATCAGACCTCAGTCTTTTAAGTTTTCGTCCGGTGAGTCTTTCGGCATATGCATGAAAATGCCTGAAAGCTCCGAAAACTTCTGATTTCTCTTTCAGAACATAAAGAGTTATCCACCTTGTTGCATCATCAATGAATAAAACATAGTACCTTGATCCGCTGATTGATCCTTCTTTCGTTGGTCCCCATACATCTGTATGTATGAGTTCTAGCACACCGTCATGTTTGAATCCTTTCTTCTGGAAAGGTAACCTGTGGGCTTTTCCCATTTGACAGGCTTCGCATTTGTGAATCATATGTTGGTTCTGTACATTCGGTAATCCTAGTACAGACTGATTCGCTATCATAGCTTTGATTCCTTTTTCGTGAAAATGACCTAATCTCTTGTGCCAGAGATCAAGTTCTGTAATTACTTTTTCATCATGCGTGAGCAGCGCTTGGCCAATGTTCCCTTGTACTCTTAACGTAAAGAGTCTCCCTTCTTTCTTACCAGAGACGATCTGATAATATCCGTTCTTGGGATCTTCTACAAATACGCCTTTGTTTGTAAATCTGACCTGGAAACCTTTTTCGACTATCTGTCCCACACTGATCAGATTTTTCGGTATTGTTGGAACATACAAAACATTGGTTAGCAAATCTGCTCCACTTTTGCATTTCACTTTTCCGATTGATTGTACTTTGTGTCTTGTATTGTCACCTGTTTGAACAGTGTGACTCGCACTTCCTTTTTCCAATTCTGACATCAGTTCTATGTTTCCTGACAAGTGATTAGAACATCCAGAGTCAATGTAAAATACCTTTAGATCTTCGTTATCAGATGTGTTGATTGAGTTCATCATCAACGATGTATGACTTTCATTCTGTGTGTCATTTACGTAGTTGTTGTAGGTGGTGTTGTAGGATTGGCTCTGTCCCCAACTTCTTGTTCCACCTCTACCATAGCCTCCTCTTTGGTTTTGTCTTCCCCTTTGGAAGTTACTTTGATATCTTCCGCTTCTACCTCTGCTATTACTGTTCTGGCTTTGATTTGATCCTTGTTGATTGTGCCAACAGTCATGCGCCAGATGATTACTTAGTCCGCAAATCCAGCAAGCTTTCTTGGTGGTATTCTGGTGGCTTCTTCCTCTTGCTCTTCCTCTGCCAGCGCCTTTACCTTTTGCGTAATAGGCCTGAGAGCTCGACTCTTCTTCGTCTTTTGACTTACCCTTGTCTTTCTTCTTGTTCTTCATGTACATTGCAGAGCTCTGTCCTTTATCTGCATCTCCTTTCAGGTCTTGCTCATATGTGAGCATCAAACTGAGCAGCTGATTTAACTCTGGTACAAAATGATTTAGGGAGAGTTCAGTTGATAGTACGAAAGGTTTCCACCTTTCATCTCCTCTCAAACCTGTGAGCACTTGCGCTATCAATCTATGATCTTCGACTTCTTCATTTATGGATCCAAGACTATCTGCTAGATCCTTCATTTTAGTGACGTAGTCACTGATGCTTTGACTCGGCTTCTTTTTGAACGTTGTGAACTCGGACCATAGGCTGGCCTTCCTAGCTTTCGTAGTATTCTGGAAGTGATCTTCCAATGCGCTCCATATGTCTTCTGCTTTCTCCAGACCTCTAATATGTGGTAGCAGATGATCTGACACAGTGTTGTAGATGTAGGCTCTTGCCGTTGCATCTTTCTTTTGCCACAGCTTTAGGGCGTCTAGTTCTTCTTTTTCCCGTTGACTATCATCTTCGAAAGTCGGTTTCTTTTCTTCTCCGGTCACATACGTCATTAAGTCCTTACTCATAAGTAAGGCTTCCATGCGCATTACCCATGCAGGATAATTATCTCTGTCTAGTTTATCAATTTGGACATGATCTGCCATGATCTTCTTCCTCTCGTGGAATGATCCGGCTCTTATACCGATTCTTGGGAAAACTAACCTGCTCTGATACCAATTGTTCGCGAAAACTTTGGTTTTAACATCACTGGTGCGGAATTACTTTTGCCCTGAAGGTGGGTTTCGCGACAAAGCTTGAACTCTGTCAGGCCTGCGGAAATTGCCGCGCCACCTAAATAGAATGCTAAACTAGAGTGATTCAGAACACCTCTGTGATCAACAGTAGCTCAGCCTCATTAACGTCGCTTTAACTGTGTTATCCTGCGACACAAGTTCCACTGGAACTTCACCAGACTGTCACTGGACTGACACCGTAGTTGTACCGGAACTTCACCGAAATAAACTTAGTTCTGTTCGTAATTGCTTCAGATGAACTTATGTGACATAAGGAAGTAGTGTGTGAGCTTCCTTCACCGAATGAACTTTCCTCTGGAAACTTCACAGTTCTAAAATGCTACTTTCCGGTTAACTTTTGTACTGTGTGTACATCTTCATTCCACCGGAAATTGTGATCAGCTTAAAGTAGAGAAGTCTAGCTACAAGATGAGCTATCTCTCATACAAAGCTTCGAACTCTGCTATGAGTTATACTTCGTTGTTCTACCGGAAAATCCTGATTTCTGAGAAACTGTAACTGATCGAAAAATTACTGAAATATGTTTACTGAGTAAACTGTTATTCACCGAAACATGCGTTTACAGAGAAGGTACTGAAGCACGTTTAGTAACGAGTCGTGACAGTTAACGATAAACTAAGCTTCCTACCGTAACACGAAATAACTTCAGATTCTTCACAAGTAAAGATTGCGCGCAGAAATCCACATGAACATGTGTTTTCGATTAGAGAAGATTTGTACAAGTAAGCTTGGCCTCTTCTTGCTCAAGTTACAGAAACTCTCCTACAGTGAGTAGTCTCTTATTACCATCTCTCTTCAGATGAAAAGACCCGACACTTCAGGCTTGTGTTATTCATCTGTACATACGCGATCTATGGCGTCTTCTGAGAACTTCTAACTCTCTCTTCACTCATACGCGATCTATGGCGTCTTCTCTCAGTCTCTCGTTCTCCTCTATGTATCGCCTACGATTCTCTCTCCGTGTATATCTGCGTCGCGTTCTTCAAATCTTGCTGTATATATATATACAATTTCTTTGGCGCTCCTCTGCTCTGTCATTCTTCAATTCGCGTTATGCGCGCCTTACGCGCCCGCCGCGGTTAATTTCTCTGTTATGCGCACACCGCGCACTAACTTCGCATACTGTACACCTGTGCATAGATTTTTCGGAAGATTCTGTTTCTCTCTTGTTTGTTGCGTCAAATTCGTGAGTGTTTCCTTAACACATTATCACTATGTTAGGGAGAGGTTCTCTGCTGGGGAGATCAGCTTGGCATATGTGCCCACGCAGGAGAACATTGCAGACCTTTTCACGAAGGCTCTGCCTAGGGATAAGTTTGAAGCTTTTCGTAAAGCTTTGGGCTTACTTCCTTTTGTGGAGTGATTTCCACATAGCTTGGCACTTCCTTCTACATGAGGCCCAGCTCCTTGTTCACTGCATCACTCCCAGGGGGGATTTGTTGATATATTTAGGTAGTGATGTGTGTGAACACACTAGGACCGCCGGGGCACCTTTTTTCCTCTTTAGGAGGTTTCTTTCCCCCGGCTTTTATGTACGGCTCTTTCCCTAATGGGCAAATTATCTTTGTACATTCTCTAGTAATACATTCAGTATTGTGTGTTTGTGCTCCAAGCTTCTTCTCCTTTCTTGTGTTGTTCGCATGCTTCCGCAGACGTCTAACTTCAACAATCTACATATACACATAGATAGATAACCTCATTGTGATCCCTTTTGATGAATAGAGAAGGATGTGAGCTGCTAGCATTGAACCCTTGATCTTGAAGATATGTAACCAACCTGTTATTCTAAGCTCTAGGAGCTTGTTTCAATCCATACAATGTTTTCTTAAGTCTACAAACATAAGATGGATGATTAGGGTTTCCAAAACCTGTTCGTTATGACATGTATACCTCTTCACTTATCCAACCATTTAAGAATGCATTTTTCACATCAAGTTGGAGGAGTCTCCAATCTCTTGCAGTAGCTACACTTATTAATGTCTTGATTGTAGTCATCTTTGCAACTGGTGAGAATGTTTCCTCATAGTCTATACCATGAGTTTGTGAGCATCCTTTGGCAACTAATCTTGCCTTGTACCTGAAAATTGATCCATCTGAGTTTCTTTTAACTTTATATACCCATCTGCAACCAATTACCTTTTGATTCGACGACATTAGAACCAAATCCCAAGTGTTCATTTCCTTCAATGCATCTATCTCTTCTTTCATGGACTTTTCCCAATTAGGGTTTCCCTTTGCCTCTTCATAAGTTGAGGGTTCCTTTGAAATAGAGTCTTTTGCCAAGTATATTGAATGCTTTGTAACAAATGTGGAATCATATCCATACGTTTGTGGTTGTTTCTTCTGTCTTGCTGATCTTCTAGGTACTTGTTTGGAGCGTTCTCCAACCTCTTGCATTTTTGCTTTGCCTCTTCACTTCCATAGCTTGTAATCCTTTTCCCTTTCATCTTGTTCATCTTCTGTATCACTTCTTGGATCTTGGACCTGTGTATTGTTAAGGAAACACTCACGAATTTGACGCAACAAACAAAGAGAAAACCAGAATCTTCCGGAAAATCTATGCACAGGTGTACAGTATGCGAAGTTAGTGCGCGGTGTCCGCATAATAGAGCAATTAACCGCGGCGGGCGCGTAAGGCGCGCATAACGCGAATTGAAGAATGACAGGGCAGAGGAGCGCCAAAAGAAAGTGTATATATACAGCAAGATTTGAAGAGCTCGTGGGCAAGAGAGAGAATAGACGATGATACACAGAGGAGAACGAGAGACTGAGAGAAGACGCCATAGATCGCGTATGAGTGAAGAGAGAGTTAGAAGTTCTCAGAAGACGCCATAGATCGCGTATGTACAGATGAATAACACAAGCCTGAAGTGTCGGGTCTTTTCATCTGAAGAGAGATGGTAATAAGAGACTACTCACTGTAGGAGAGTTTCTGTAACTTGAGCAAGAAGAGGCCAAGCTTACTTGTACACATCTTCTCAAATCGAAAACACATGTTCATGTGGATGTTTGCGCGCAATCTTTACTTGTGAAGAATCTGAAGTTATTTCGTGTTACGGTAGGAAGCTTAGTTTATCGTTAACTGTCACGACTCGTTACTAAACGTGCATCAGTACCTTCTCTGTAAACGCATGTTTCGGTGAATAACAGTTTACTCAGTAAACATGTTTCAGTAATTTCTGGTCAGTTACAGTTTCTCAGAAAATAAGGTTTTTCGGTAGAACAACGAAGTATAACTCATAGCAGAGTTTGAAGCTTTGTATGAGAGATAGCTCATCTTGTAGCTAGATGTCTCTACTTTAAGCTGATCACAGTTTCCGGTGGAATGAAGATGTACACACAGTACAAAAGTTAACCGGAAAGTAGCATTTTAGAACTGTGAAGTTTCCAGAGGAAAGTTCATTCGGTGAAGGAAGCTCACACACTACTTCCTTACGTCACATAAGTTCATCTGAAGCAATTACGAACAGAACTAAGTTTATTTCGGTGAAGTTCCGATACAACTACGGTGTCAGTCCAGTAACAGTCTGGTGAAGTTCCGGTGGAACTTGTGTCGCAAGATAACACAGTTAAAGCGACGTTAATTAGGCTGAGCTACTGTTGATTACAGAGGTGCTCTGAATCACTCTAGTTTAGCATTCTACTACGGTGGCGCGACAATTTCCGCAGGCCTGACAGAGTTCAAGCTTTGTCGCAAAACTCACCTTCAGGGCGAAAGTATTTCCGCAACAGTAGGCGTTAGAGCCGAAGTTTTCGCCAACAATTGGTATCAGAGCAGGTTAGTTTTCCCAAGAATCGGTATAAGAGCCGGATCATTCCACGAGAGGAAGAAGATCATGGCAGATCATGTCCAAATTGATAAACTGGACAGAGATAATTATCCTGCATGGGTAAT
Source organism: Ceratopteris richardii (assembly GCA_020310875.1). Lineage (NCBI taxonomy): Eukaryota > Viridiplantae > Streptophyta > Polypodiopsida > Polypodiales > Pteridaceae > Ceratopteris > Ceratopteris richardii. The sequence goes on along the minus strand of CM035435.1, from coordinate 5,999,840 downwards.
GCGCATGGAAGCCTTACTTATGAGTAAGGACTTAATGACGTACGTGACCGGAGAAGAAAAGAAACCAACTTTCGAAGATGATAGTCAACCAGAAAAAGAAGAACTAGACGCCCTAAAGCTGTGGCAAAAGAAAGATGCAACGGCAAGAGCCTACATCTACAACACTGTGTCAGACCATCTACTAACGCATATTAGAGGTCTGGAGAAAGCAGAGGACATATGGAGCGCATTGGAAGATCACTTCCAGAATACTACTGAGGTTCCTGTAATTATTATGTAGATGACATAATAATTACAGGAACCTCAGATGCAGGAATCACAGAGGTAAAGAAACTGCTAGAAAAGGAATTCAAGATCAGTGACCTAGGAAAGTTATCATACTTTCTAGGAATGGAAATCACATATACAGATCATGGTGTATATGTCACACAAGAGAGGTATCTCCTGAACTTACTGAAGAAGTTCAACATGGAAAATTGCAGAGAAGCTTTAACACCGCTTGAAGTAAATCATAAACTCAGCAAATATAGTGGAACAGAATTCAAGGATATGAAGAAGTATCAATCGTTAGTAGGAAGCCTAATATATGCTACGCTAACAAGACCGGATCTCAGTTTTCCGGTGGGAGTTCTCTCACAGTTTATGCATTGTCCGACAGAGCAACATTGGGTTGCAGGACAAAGAGTTCTCAGATATATCAAAAGAACTATAAAGGAAGGATTATATTATCCTTTTACGTCAGATATAAAGCTCAGAGCATATAGTGACTCAGATTGGGCAGGAAGTCAAGATGACCGAAGATCAACGCACGGGTATATGATATACCTAGGAGATAAGCTGGTAAGCTGGTGTTCGAAGAAGCAATACACAGTAGCCTTATCATCAACAGAAGCAGAATACAAAGGACTGGTAGAAGCAGCAAAAGAAGTAATATGGATGCAGACATTACTTAAAAGCATGGGTATAGATCAAAGTATACCGATCATACATGGAGATAATATGAGCTCGCTGTATCTTGCAGCGAATCCTGTGTTTCATGCAAGAACAAAACACATAGAGATTCAGTATCATTTCCTAAGGGAAAAAGTAATGGAGAAAGAGATAGAAATAGTCTACACTCCTACAAAAGATCAGATTGCAGATATTCTGACAAAGAGCTTGGATGGAACAAAGACAAACAGATTCAAAGAGATGGCAGGAATAAAAGAAAGGAAGATATATGAAAGACCGGAAGATGTCAAATTAGTGATTGAGGGGGAGCTGTTAAGGAAACACTCACGAATTTGACGCAACAAACAAAGAGAAAACCAGAATCTTCCAGAAAATCTATGCACAGGTGTACAGTATGCGAAGTTAGTGCGCGGTGTCCGCATAACAGAGCAATTAACCGCGGCGGGCGCGTAAGGCGCACATAACGCGAATTGAAGAATGACAGGGCAGAGGAGCGCCAAAAGAAAGTGTATATATACAGCAAGATTTGAAGAGCTCGTGGGCAAGAGAGAGAATAGACGATGATACACAGAGGAGAACGAGAGACTGAGAGAAGACGCCATAGATCGCGTATGAGTGAAGAGAGAGTTAGAAGCTCTCAGAAGACGCCATAGATCGCGTATGTACAGATGAATAACACAAGCCTGAAGTGTCGGGTCTTTTCATCTGAAGAGAGATGGTAATAAGAGACTACTCACTGTAGGAGAGTTTCTGTAACTTGAGCAAGAAGAGGCCAAGCTTACTTGTACACATCTTCTCAAATCGAAAACACATGTTCATGTGGATGTTTGCGCGCAATCTTTACTTGTGAAGAATCTGAAGTTATTTCGTGTTACGGTAGGAAGCTTAGTTTATCGTTAACTGTCACGACTCGTTACTAAACGTGCATCAGTACCTTCTCTGTAAACGCATGTTTCGGTCATAACAGTTTACTCAGTAAACATGTTTCAGTAATTTCTGGTCAGTTACAGTTTCTCAGAAAATAAGGTTTTTCGGTAGAACAACGAAGTATAACTCATAGCAGAGTTCGAAGCTTTGTATGAGAGATAGCTCATCTTGTAGCTAGACGTCTCTACTTTAAGCTGATCACAGTTTCCGGTGGAATGAAGATGTACACACAGTACAAAAGTTAACCGGAAAGTAGCATTTTGGAACTGTGAAGTTTCCAGAGGAAAGTTCATTCGGTGAAGGAAGCTCACACACTACTTCCTTACGTCACATAAGTTCATCTGAAGCAATTACGAACAGAACTAAGTTTATTTCGGTGAAGTTCCGGTACAACTACGGTGTCAGTCCAGTAACAGTCTGGTGAAGTTCCGGTGGAACTTGTGTCGCAGGATAACACAGTTAAAGCGACGTTAATTAGGCTGAGCTACTGTTGATTACAGAGGTGCTCTGAATCACTCTAGTTTAGCATTCTACTACGGTGGCGCGACAATTTCCGCAGGCCTGACAGAGTTCAGGCTTTGTCGCGAAACTCACCTTCAGGGCGAAAGTATTTCCGCAACAGTAGGCGTTAGAGCAGAAGTTTTCGCCAACATGTATCATGCTTGCTTGCTAATTGATGAGAGTCAGAATCAAGATCATATGGTAGTGTTACCTTCTGTTTGTCTTCATCATACCAAGACCTATGTTCTTCAAACACAACATCTCTACTTGTAGTGAATTGCTTGGTTGAAGGATTGAAGAACCTGTAACCCATCTGAGTTGAATCATATCCAATAAACACTACCTTTGTTGCCCTTTCATCTAGCTTACCTCTTATTTGTGATGGTACATGAACATAAGCTAAACAACCAAAAATCTCGCAATGTCCAAGACTAGGTTTTCTTCCATGCCATGCTTCATAAGGAGTCATACGTTGAAGTGATTTGGATGGTAGTCTATTGACAAGGTACACAACAGTTGAAATAGCTTCTGCCCATAGATAATGTGGCAACTTCTTCTCTTCAAGCATTGTTCGGGCTGATCCAACCAATGTCTTGTTTCTCCTCTCTGCAATTCCATTTAGTTGAGGAGAGTACCTAGTAGTTACTTCCCTTTTGATACCTTTGTCCTGCAAGAACTCATGAAAATCTTTGGAGAAGTATTCTCCCCCTCCTTCAGATCTGAGTGTCTTTAGTGATCTACCTGTATGATTCTCCACATATGCAAGATACTTTTTGAAGCAATCAAACACTTCATTCTTACTCTTGATAGAGTATAGAACAGTCCATCTACTATGGTCATCAATAAATGAGACATAATACCTTGATCCTACCAATGAAGGTTCTTGACTTGGTCCCCATGCATTTGTATGTACTAAGTCCAATACGTTGTTGTGGATGTAGCCTTTTTGGTTGAATGGTTTTCTTTGTGCCTTCCCAATCTGACATGCATCACACCTATTGATCATGTGTTGCTTTGATATGTTCGGGAGTCCTACATCACTTTGATCCCTGCATATATCCTTCAAGGTTCTTTCATTCACATGATCAAGTCTCTTATGCCACACTTCAAGCTTACTTAGGGTTTGAGACCCAAAGTTGAATAGAGTTATGTTCTTGCTTTCTCCTACTTCAAAAGTAAAGAGCCTACCATGCTTCTCACCTCCGGCTATCTTTTTGAAGCCTTGACATGGATCCTCCACAAAAGCTCCATGTTGGGTGTGTTGGTGCAGTGCAATCAACAATTTAAGTTTTAATGAAGGTTTGGAAAGTCAAGGACTGAAGAAAAATTCAAGTTGTGAAGCATGAAGGAAGAATACATCCAGAAGATGAAGAGATGTACACATATGTACATTAATACAGAGATAGTTCACTTATACTTTTGTATAGGCATAATATTGTAAATCTTTGCCTATATATACAAGTAAAAAGTCAGGGCAAATATGAGAGAGCATGAGAATAGAGAAATCAGTAGTTGTATGAGTCATTAGACATCTTAGAAGTGATTTGAGTCTCTCTCATCACTCAGCTGTAAATTTCTTCAGGAATGGAAGAAAAATTACGCCCGATGTTTCTGAGCATTCTCCTTCTATGCTTGATCATTTCAAGAAATGTTTTGTAGATGTCTGAGTCCATAGTTAATGAGTCTATGGTTAAAGTTTGAGAGCCTAATTGTAAACAGGCTGTGAGAATTATGTGTAGGAACATTCATATGTGAAGAAGTGTTCACTAGTTCCGAAAACAGGTGCAAAATTGGATGTTAATGTTTTGGTCAGTTCTCCTTCCACAGTGTAAATTTTTGAGCAAGCAAGCACTCAATCTCTAAGTTAGAAGGTAAGCTATCTGTGACTAAAAGCATTTTCATAAATGGGTTATAGATTGAGAGAACCAAGTGTTAAAAGTTATAGGTGTCTAAATCGATTTCTTAGAAGAGCAGTTTTAGACATAGGTATTTTGTTGAGATCCTTTCTCAAGATATACTGAATCTTTTGGAGTGATTCAACTAGGAGAAGGTGCGCAAACTGTAGGTGACACCGTGTGCAAAGTTTCATCAAAAACGTTACACAGTTGATAAGTTAATGAGAGAGATATGTGCAGCAGACTTTCTATGTAGTCATCTCCTTCACAGATTTTTCAAAATCTTCATAATTGATCATTGATCCTCTAAAATTGGTGAAGGTTTGAGTTACTCTTGTTATAGAGGTTCTCTAATTACAAGAGTAGCTTGATCTTTTGGAGATTAACACTCTCCATCAGGGTGAACCTAACTTGCAAGCCTTTTTCAACTATTTGGCCTACACTTATTAGGTTTTTAGTGATAGTGGGTACATAGAGAACCTTACTCAGAATATTTGTCCTGCCATTGAAGCTTTGACATTACCAATCTTTTCCACATTGTGCTTTGTGTCATCCCCTGTTTACACTTCATGTCTATGCTTTGGACTTTCCAAATCAGATAAAAGAGCAATGTTGCTTGCAACATGATTCGAACATCTTGAATCTATGTAGAATGAATGATCATCTTCTTTACCTTCTTTGTGGCTTAGATTCATAAGAAGCAATGAGTCTTCATGTGGTTGATCTTCTGAATAATTGTTGTAGTCCCTTCTATTATAGCTTCTATTGTTATTGTTGAAGTTGTATCCACCTCTGCCTCTATTGTTGCCATATCCACCTCTTCCACTTCCTTTCTGGGTCTTCCCATTGAACCAGCACTTCTGAGTGGTGTGGTTGGTCTTATCGCATATGGCACAAGGTTGAAAATTGTGACCTTTGGCTATGTCTTGCTTTGGGCTTTTCTTCTTCCCTTTCCACTTGCTCTTGCTTGCAAAGTTGGCTTGGGAAGTCTCTTCTTCATCTTCTTCCTTCTTCTTGCCTTTCTACTTCTTATCCTTCTTAGCTCCATATAGAGCACTATTTGAATTACCATGATAAGAGTTACCTTCCGTTATGCTATTGTTGGCTTCTTGATTGAAGAGCTGTCCAAGAAAGATGTTGAAGTCTAGAGTTTGCACATCCATGATGAGATCATAAGCTGTCATGAAGGATTGCCATTGCTTATCACTTCGAATGCTGTTGAGAATTTGCCTCATGATGACCTCTTCTTCAATCAGCTCTCCAATGGACGCTAACTAATCCGCAACCTCCTTGACCTTGGTAGCAAACTCTGTGATGGTTTGTTTAGGTCTCTTCTTCATTTGGTTGAACTCGTTCCAAAGATGATTCTTTCTTGCTTTGGTACTAGCAGAAAAGAAAGTCTTGAGGGCATCCCAACTCTCTTGAGATGTCTTGCATCCTCTAATATGTGGTAATAGAAAGTCACAGATAGAGTTTAGTATGTAGGACCTTGCTTGAGCATCCCTTGCGCACCAAAGTGTGAGCTTATTTGTCTCCTCTTGTGTAGGTCCTCCTTTGGATCTTGGAATAGGCATAGATTCATCACCTACTACAATTCCATAAAGATTTCTACCTTGCAAATAGGCCTCTATCCTGATTTGCCAAGCCGCGTAGTTGTGTCGATCAAGCTTCTCGATCATTGAGGGAAATCTGTCACCCATCTTGATCTAGCTCTGATACCACTGAAAGAACTTGGAGAAGCTTGTAGAAGGTAGAAAAAATGCGTCTCGAAGTGACCAAGTTTGGTTTAGCCAACTGGCACAAGACCCGCCCTTGAGCTTATGGAGACTCAAGTAGACCTTATAGGCATGCGCTAAGTGCAAAGAAACACACTATGTACTTTGGAGCATCAAGGAGAATGAGTCGATACAAAACAGATAGGTTCCCCGATCGACTAGCTCAAAAAACTTACTATCTATGGAAGAGACAATGAACTTCAAATGCCCATAGCGACTAGCGTGATTACAATTAGAAAAACTTCTTTTATGGGAGTGATACACATAGGGTTGAGTGTATACAATGCACAAAAGGATAAGGAATAAGCAAAATATTTTATAGGAGTGATTGCAACATTCACCGGTGGTACTTCCTATTTTTCAGGAGTACGTAGAGATTGACCCCGAGACAGAACAACTCAGATTTCTCCCAATCTACTAAATTAAATGCTATGAACATCTACAGGCATAAAATAGACACTAATACCTTTCCAATGTGGCACCTTGCACTCAATTTGGAGCTCTGAAGAGAGAGCAGCAACCTCTGCAAGATTACTGTTGGCGATGAAGATGATGCAGAGAATTGAAGGAGCAAGACAATGATGGTCACAAGTGTATGTATATTGCTTCCATGTAATGTACAAGTGATTTCAAGTATTTATATAAACTCTAGGAGTGTTCCATGACTTCTACAAGTGAAGTTTGAATTCAAACGAAGGTGGGAATGGTTGTTGGAGGGAATCAATTCACTTTCCTACAATCTAGGAAAACTGAAGATCTAGTTTGATCTACTTTTAGGTGATTGATTGCTTGATTGAATGCAACTTCAACCACCACAAATTCGTGGGATTTGGGCCTTATCTTTCTATCTTTACATGTGTAAAGCTCAAGGCTTTTACAACGGTAAATGAACCATTAAAAATCTCTCAAAAAAATACAATAAATGACCATAAGAAAAAGAACTCTCCAACGGATATTCTTTCAACGCGATAGCCTTTGAGGTAGATCAAATCCACCTCAAGCATAGTGTAAGCTTGATGTTCCAACATTACTTCTTCATTTCATTAATAGTTTTGCACTTGTTGCATTGTCTTAGAATCCTAGACGTGTTTATATTGAGCATGCAGAGAAGGATAAGGTAGTAAATGAAAGTAATAAGAAAAAGGAGTGGTTGAGGGACAAGAACACTAGATGGGAACATATTGCATCAAATGATGTAAACAAATGGTCTTTTGGCTATGGAATCAATGGGCCTACATGTCGTCGGGCATCCACTATAACACTAGTCTAATCTCTCATGAAAGTCAACAATCAAAAGACTTGTGTGATGGATGACCGTATTGACAATAAGCTTGGAAACTTGTTTTTTAGTAGTAATAAATTCTTAGTAACTTTAGCGAAGTGAAAAAGGAAGCTGTTGTTTCTTTTTACATGGATTAGAAGCCAACAAACTAAGGGTTATGCATCTCTTTTTGTGGGGGTATTCTTCATCCTGACATATGTTGTCAGTCATGGCTTTTGTCAGGTCCAATAGTGATGCCCTACCCTTGATGCTTCTATTGTTGGAAACAATGTTAGAATAGTCTAAAACCCTTAAAATATTCCAATAGCCCTATTTTTGGGTAAACACATTTTTGGGTAGAAAATCTCAAAAAGAATTATTAGCTTATTTGATAGAGCTTGAAGATAGCTTTCATTTGATATATAAGGTTCAATTATCAAAGGTCCAGCTCATGAGAAAACCCTAAGCCTATTTTCTATCCAAAATAGGTTTTTATCTCATTTGAACCCTCTCAATCCATCGATTAAGGACACATACTTTATATATTTAGTTGATGTCACTATAGAGAGATTGCAACAAAAATATAGGCTCCAAAAGCAAAAACATATGACAAAAAGAAATTACTAATTATGAGATTTTTGTAAAAAATAGCAAATTGGTTTTTTAGCTTTTCTGTGCTTTTTTGTAACTAATCATTGAGGGAAGCCACAAACTATATATAGAGCCCTTATGGGTCACTCGTATCACTTAATCATCAATAAATGCAAGAAGTGCTCAAGGCACACAAGCTTGGAGGAACTCATCTACCTTGGAGGAAGTGTTCTACACACTTAGAGGAGTTGTGCTCTATCCTTGGTGTAGTTGTGGGGAAGATTCTATCTGGAAACCATTGCCACATTGCTAGTGTACTATGAGTAACAAGTCTATATCAGTTCCTTACTTATTAGGTCATTACTTTCTGATTTGGGGTTTTTGAAACCCTAATTTCATAACTAGGGTTTGTAATGAAATAGTTCTAAACTATTCTTTTGCCTAGATTCAAAGTTTATAATCATCTACACACATTGTCATTGACATTCATATATAAAATAGTGTAGGTAGTGTTGGAGAAACAATCACTAACTGGACATATATTTGAAGGTCAAATCTTAGGAAGAAAACCCCATGCCTATGTGAAGGGAAAAATTCACAAATGTATCATATTTGTAAAGTTAGTTCACTTTAGTTCTAGAAGTTTTTTAAAATCACGAGAATACGAAAATCTATATAAGTTAGTTTGTATCAACTGACGCGGTGAGAGAGAGAGAGCAAGAGAGAAGAAGTAGAAGAAGGAGTTCATTTTATACGACTGAGTATGGTCGGGCTTCTCTGAGCGAGAAAGCATCTGTAAAACTTCTGAGTTTTCATAGCTATGAGAAAGAACTGAGTAAAGTTCTGTGTATGAGTCTCTCTCCATCATCTCCATGCTTGCCTACTGTGTGACGAATTCAAAAGTTCATGTTTTCTGAGCAATTCGATGCCTGGCATCGAATCTTGGCTAATAAGTCATTTTTTTCATTCTCTGTGTGTTAACTGTTGTTGAATCTTCTAAAAATATGAAGTTTGTGGAGCAACTCGATGCCTGGCATCGAGTTCCAGCATAAAATGGATGCCCGGCATCGACTTCTAGCATATAAGTCATCTTCTTCATGTGTGTGTAAAATAGAGTGTTTCTGGTGCAGAAAAATAGCCAAAAAAAGCCCAAAGTCGATGCCTGGCATCGACTTGGACTGAAATTCGATGCTAGGCATCGAATTTTTTATTTTTGGACACCAGGAATACTAAAACAGGCAAAGTTTCCAGTTTTGGAAGCTCATACAGGGTCATCTTGTGAGAGCCATAACTTGAGTTCTAGAGATTCGTTTGATGCATATGATAGCTTTTTGGAAAGCTCTACTCTTCTAGTTTCAGCTTATAAAGTTTCATGGAGAAATAATACTTGAGCGAGGAGAAATCAACAAAATACTGAAGGTATGTCATTTCGGTGACTAGGAATTTCTGTAGAAGCAAAGTTCTCACTTTAGGCTATCATTTCTCAAAGTTTGGAGTGGCAATGAGTTAATGGTGACCATAGAGGTGTTCTAGTGTCACATTAATTCATTTCTTGTGGTGTTTCATACATCAACAAGTGGTATCAGAGCAGAAAGATTCTCGAGAGCAGCAGACGACAAAGGTACGAGAAGTTTTGTAAAGTTTTCCAGTAAAGTTTGAAAGGTGAAGCATTTGAAGACACAAAGGCATCAAAAGGCTACTTCAAAAGTATCCTCATACAAAAAGAACTTCAAAAGGTATTATCCTTTATCCTTTAAGCTCACAGGTTGCAGCAGAAGGAAAGAACTATGGCAGATCATATCTCCATTGACAAACTGGACAGAGATAATTACCCCGCATGGGTAATGAGAATGGAAGCCTTACTTATGAGTAAGGATCTCATGATATATGTTACAGGTGAAGAAGAGAAGCTAGTATTTGAAGATGAAAGCCGACCAAAGAAAGAGGAACTTGATGCTTTAAAGCATTGGCAGAAGAAGGATGCAAGTGCAAAAGCATACATCTACAATACAATCTCTGATCATTTGCTACCACACATCAGAGGATTGGAGTCATCTGAAGATATATGGAATGCATTGGAGTATCATTTCCAAAGTACTACCAAAGCAAGGAAAGCAAGTCTATGGTCAGAGTTTACAACATTCAAGAAGAAGCCAAGTCAAAGTATTAGTGATTATGTCACTAAGATGAAGGATCTAGCAGATAGTCTTGGATCCATAGATGAAGATGTTGAAGATCACAGATTGATTGCTCAACTACTTGCAGGTTTGAGAGAGGATGAAAGGTGGAAACCTTTTGTCTTATCAACAGAACTTTCATTAAATCATTATGTTCCAGATTTGAACCAATTGCTTGGTTTGATGCTTACATATGAGCAAGACTTGAAGGGAGATGGAGATAAACGACAAAGTTCTGCAATGTACATGAAGAACAAGAAGAAAGGAGATAAAGGTAAAGCAAAGGATGAAGAGGAGTCTAGTTCTCAAGCTTATTATGCAAGAGGTAAAGGCACTGGAAGAGGAAGACAAAGAGGTTTTGGAAGAGGAAGAGGTAATCAAAATAACAACAAAAAGGCTTGCTGGATCTGTGGATTGAGTAATCATTTGGCTCATGACTGTTGGCACAACCAACAAGGATCAAACCAGAATAAAAACAACAATAGCAGAGGCCGACGTGGAAGATATCAAAGTAATTTCCAAAGAGGTAGACAAAGTCAAAGAGGAGGCTATGGTAGAGGTGGAGGAAGAAGTTGGGGACAGAATCAATCCTACAACACCACCTACTACAACTATGCAAATGACACACAGAATGAAAGTCATACATCATTGATGATGAACTCAATCAACACATCAGATAAAGAAGATCTAAAGGTATTTTACATTGACTCTGGATGTTCTAATCATTTGTCAGGAAACATAGAATTGATGTCAGAATTGGAAAAAGGCATTTCTAGTCATACAGTTCAAACAGGTGATAATACAAGACATTGTGTACGTTCAATTGGAAAAGTGAAATGCAAGAGTGGAGCAGATTTGCTAACCAATGTTTTGTATGTTCCAACAATACCTAAAAACTTGATTAGTGTGGGACAGATAGTTGAAAAAGGTTTTCAAGTTAGGTTTACAAATGAAGGAGTATTTGTTGAAGATCCAGAGAATGGATATAAACAAATTGTCTCTGGTAAGAAAGAAGGTAGACTCTTTACTTTAAGAGTGCAAGGAAACATTGGTCAAGCTTTGCTCACACATGGTGAAGCAGTGATTACAGAACTTGATCTCTGGCATAAGAGATTAGGTCATTTCAATCAAAGAGGAATTAAAGCTATGGTTGCTAATCAGTCTGTACTAGGATTACCAAATGTGCAAAGTCAACATATGGTTTATAAATGTGAAGCATGTCAAATGGGTAAAGCACACAGGTTACCATTTCAAAAGAAAGGATTCAAACATGATGGACTACTAGAGCTCATTCATACAGATGTATGGGGACCAACAAAAGAAGGATCTATCAATGGCTCAAGGTATTATGTTCTTTTCATTGATGATGCTACAAGATGGATAACATTATATGTTTTGAAGGAAAGATCAGAAGTGTTTGGAGCTTTCAAGCATTTTCATGCATATGCAGAGAGAGTCACAGGTCAAAAGCTTAAGAGACTGAGGTCTGATGGAGGGGGAGAATATTTCTCCCAAGAGTTCAATGATTATCTTTGGAATGCAGGTATTAAGAGAGAAATAACTTGCAGGTATACACCACAACAAAATGGTGTAGCAGAAAGAAGGAACAGGAGTTTGGTTGAGTTTGCTAGAGCTATGCTAAAGGAGAAGAACTGTCCAAATTATCTTTGGGCTGAGGCTATAAATACAGCTACATATCTTGTGAATAGATTACCATGTGCAGCTCTGAATGGAATGACTCCATATGAAGCTTGGTGGGGTAAGAAACCAACACTAGATCATTGTAGAGTGTTTGGATCAATTGCATATGCTTATGTGCCATCACAACTTAGGCATAAACTTGAACCAAAGGCAGAAAAATATGTGTTCATTGGTTATGATGAAAAGCAGATGGGTTACAGGTTGTGGAATCCTTTAACCAAACAATTTCTTATTTCTAGAGATGTTACATTTGATGAACAGAAAAGTTGGTATGCAGATCAAAGTCATACAGCTGAAGAATTTGAAGAAGAGGTAAGAAGATGTGAGAAAGGAAAATCAATTGTGCAGGTAAATAGAGATGAAGACTATATGCAAGCAAGTACATCCAGAAGTGGATTAACAAGAAGGAATGAAGAAGCTCCTATATTTGATGAAGAAGTGTATCCAGAAACTTATGAAGAATGTGAACCAAGAAGGTCAAGCAGGACTAGAAGACAACCAGAAAGGTATTCTTATGATACTTCTTACATAACTCAGAAGAACTATGCATATATGGTGAAAGATGATGAAGAACCTCAGAACTATGATGAAGCTAAAGGTAAGAAGCAATGGGAAGAAGCAATGAAGGAAGAATTCAATGCACTGGAGGAGAACAAGACATGGGAACTTGTTCCTAAACCAAATGGTAAGAAAGTAATTGGAAATAAATGGGTTTATAAAGTGAAGAAGCTTGCAGATGGAAGTATAGCCAGATACAAAGCTAGACTGGTGGTGAAAGGCTATGCGCAAACCTATGGCATAGATTATGATGAGACATTCAGTCCTGTAGCTAAGATGTCAACTATAAGGACAATCATTGCTATTGAAGCTTCAAAAGGATGGACTCTAAGTCAATTGGATATAAAGAATGCATTCTTGAATGGATACATATCAGATGAGGTATACATGGAACAACCTCAAGGGTTTATAGATTCCAGGTATCCAAATTTTGTTTGCAGGTTGAGAAGAGCATTGTATGGATTGAAGCAAGCTCCAAGAGCTTGGAACTATAGACTGGTGAAGTATCTCAATGATCTTGGATATCAAAGTTCAAAAGCAGACCCAAGTCTACTTATCAGAAGAACAGAGGAAGGTACAATCTACATTTGTATTTATGTAGATGACATTATAATCACAGGTACTTCAGATGAAGGAATCAAGGAGGTAAAGAGATTGCTTGAAAAAGAATTCAAGATCAGTGACCTAGGAAAGTTATCATACTTTCTTGGAATGGAAGTTACTTATACAGATCATGGCATATATGTGTCACAAGAAAGGTATCTTCTGAACTTGTTGAAGAAGTTTGATATGGAAAATTGCAGAGAAGCTTCAACTCCACTTGAAGTTAATCACAAGCTCAGTAAATATGATGGTGCAGAATACAAAGATATAAGGAAGTATCAATCTCTTGTGGGTAGTTTGATTTATGCTACACTAACAAGACCTAATCTTAGTTATACAGTGGGAGTTTTGTCACAATTCATGCATTGTTCAAAGAACCCACATTGGATTGCAGGTCAAAGAGTTCTCAGATATATCAAAGGAACTATAAAGGAAGGATTATATTATCCTTTTACATCAGATTTGAAGTTGAGAGCCTATAGTGATTCAGATTGGGCAAGTAACCAGGATGACAGAAGATCAACTCATGGTTACATGATATACATTGGTGATAAGCTTGTAAGTTGGTGTTCAAAGAAACAACATATAGTAGCATTATCATCAACTGAAGCAGAGTACAAAGGACTTGTGGAAGCAGCTAAGGAAGTCATATGGATGCAGACATTGTTCAAGAGCTTAGGCATTGATCAAGGTACACCTACAATACATGGAGATAATATGAGTTCACTTTATCTTGTAGCAAATCCAGTATTTCATGCAAGGACAAAGCACATAGAGATAAAGTATCATTTTCTCAGAGAAAAGGTAATGGAGAAGGAGATTGAAGTGGAGTACATTTCTACTAAAGATCAGTTAGCAGACATAATGACAAAGAGCTTGGATGGTGTGAAGACCAGCAGATTCAAAAGCATGGCAGGAGTAAAAGAAAAGAAGATGATATGAAGAAACAGGGAATGTCAATTAGTGATTGAGGGGGAGCTGTTGGAGAAACAATCACTAACTGGACATATATTTGAAGGTCAAATCTTAGGAAGAAAACCCCATGCCTATGTGAAGGGAAAAATTCACAAATGTATCATATTTGTAAAGTTAGTTCACTTTAGTTCTAGAAGTTTTTTAAAATCACGAGAATACGAAAATCTATATAAGTTAGTTTGTATCAACTGACGCGGTGAGAGAGAGAGAGAGCAAGAGAGAAGAAGTAGAAGAAGGAGTTCATTTTATACGACTGAGTATGGTCGGGCTTCTCTGAGCGAGAAAGCATCTGTAAAACTTCTGAGTTTTCATAGCTATGAGAAAGATCTGAGTAAAGTTCTGTGTATGAGTCTCTCTCCATCATCTCCATGCTTGCCTACTGTGTGACGAATTCAAAAGTTCATGTTTTCTGAGCAATTCGATGCCTGGCATCGAATCTTGGCTGATAAGTCATTTTTTTCATTCTCTGTGTGTTAACTGTTGTTGAATCTTCTAAAAATATGAAGTTTGTGGAGCAACTCGATGCCTGGCATCGAGTTCCAGCATAAAATGGATGCCCGGCATCGACTTCTATGGCATCGACTTGGACTGAAATTCGATGCTAGGCATCGAATTTTTTATTTTTGGACACCAGGAATACTAAAACAGGCAAAGTTTCCAATTTTGGAAGCTCATACAGGGTCATCTTGTGAGAGCCATAACTTGAGTTCTAGAGATCTGTTTGATGCATATAATAGCTTGTTGGAAAGCTCTACTCTTCTAGTTTCAGCTTATAAAGTTTCATGGAGAAATAGTACTTGAGCTAGGAGAAATCAACAAAATACTGAAGGTATGTCATTTCAGTGACTAGGAATTTCTATAGAAGCAAAGTTCTCACTTTAGGCTATCATTTCTCAAAGTTTGGAGTGGCAATGAGTTAATGGTGACCATAGAGGTGTTCTAGTGTCAGATTAATTCATTTATTGTGGTGTTTCATACATCAACAGGTAGGATATTTTATTACTGTTATACTCAAAAATATTATCTAGTCTCTATCTCTCACTCATCTCTTTTTTATTATTAAGGTTTGTATGCTAAGTTTCATGTGTTCAAAGATCCTTTAAACCTGTGATTCACATTGTTATTGAGGCCCTCCCCACTTCCATTATTTGGTTTTAGAGCATAGTTGACATACACTCTTAACAGACTTGAGAATGAAGACAAACTGGAAGGAATGTCTAACTATCCAATGTGGATTTTTATGATGATGAAGTTGTTAGTATGAAAGGACTTATGAAATATTATCAAAGGCACTTATCCAAGGCAAAGACAAGTCTAAGAAGAAGCTACTTCATCTTCTAGAAGACTTGTTGTTCTTATTTCTGCTCAACAGGAGGTATGTGAAGAAGAAGATATTCTTTCATCTTGAGGAATTCATAGTACTTATACCACATTACTTCCTATAGAAGAGAAATCTAGATGGTATTCAAGGGATGCACAAGCACTTTCATATATTGATATGAGAGTAAGGAGGCATATTATACACCAAATGAGGTCATGCACCTCAGGACAGACTTGGTTGGAGTTATAGAATCTCTATCAGATCAAAAACTGTGCGAGGAGACAGCTATCCAACATAAGGATGAAAGTTGGTGAGTCAATTGAGTTATGTATTCTAAAGCTCAACGATTTATAAGATCAATTACTCAATGTTGGAGTAAATATTTCACATGAAGAGATGGTAAACGCACTTCTAAACTCATTTCCATCTACATATTGTGCTTTTGTTACTTCTTTATCTCTCTCTACAACGGATACAGAACTTTAATTTGAAGAGTTGTAGTTCCTATTACTTCAAGGTGAGAATCAAAACCTAAACCTTCAAAGGAAGAAGCTTATGCATGAGTTACGATTGAATAGATAGCTTTTGATGACGTAGCATTAGATGCAATCTTAGAGTATCCTTGGATTTTTTATTCTAGAGCTACTAAGCATATGACATGATGAAGAAAGGTATTCTCTTCTCTTACTAACTCTTCAGGTAGAAGAGTAACTGTTGCAGATGGTCGTGATTTGGATATTGTAGGTGTTGGAGAATTAAACGCAAAATCAAGAGTAGGTGGAAATTTCATAATTTCTAATGTTCTTTGTGTACCAAAAATGAAGAAGAATTTTCTCCCTATCTCTTCTTTCTTATCCTATGGTTTTAAAGTTGTTTTTAAAAAAGAATCATGTTAGATCCTCTCAACTAATGAGGAGCATTGTCTACTTCAAGGTGAAAATAGAAGTGGCATGTTTGTGTTATCCAAAATTAGTCATGCTAATGTTGTTATGCAGTCTACACCTAAGGGGAACATGAAGTTGTGGCATGCTAGATTTGTTCATATTAGTTACATAGCTCTCAAGAACATCAAAGATCATGATATGGTAGAGTTTGTGCCTACTTTGCTTTACTAGATGATGCAAAATCATGTGAAGGATGTCTTGAAGGAAAGCGCTGCAAAGTACGTATCAGGAAACATGGATATATCACGACTAAAAGGAAGTTGTAGATCATACATACAGATGTGATTTCATGAGGAAGGAGATAAGGAAGAGATCTCACTCACACACTTTCACACTCAAAGAGGAGCACACACACAGATTGAGGCAAGGAAGAATGATCTTCTTCTTCTTCTTCTACTTCTTCTTCTTCTTCTTCTTCTTCTTCTTCTTCTTCTTCTTCTTCTTCTTCTTCTTCATCATCATCATCATCATCTTCTTCTTCTTCTTCTTCTTCTTCTTCTATTACATAAAATGAATATACAAGAATGACTTAATACAACAATACAACTCATGCAATATGTAAAGAATAGTACATAAGGAAAAATCCAATGTTCGTGAATGAGTAACCTCGCAAGAAACAAGTGTTCCATCACCCTTGATAGCTGAATCTAGTAAAACTCACTAAAATATCCTTGACATATACCAGTGTGAAAAGTGATATATGTCATCATCAATCATCACATGTTGAGCTTGATATCTCAACACTCCCCCTTTGGATCAATGCCATGTCCTCTAATCCAAGAATCTTCTAAACTTCTTCAACATCTCTACTTTGTGAATATATCAGCAACCTGCTCATCTGTCCTCACATAAACAAGATCAATATCACTTGCTAATACATTCTCTCTAATGAGGTGATAATGTACCTCGATATGCTTTGTTCTGGCATGAAAAAGAGCATTTTGTGCTAACTGAATGCTATTAAGATTATCACAATAAGTAATGATCGGCTTTTGCACTTCCACACCTAAATCTGCAAGTAGCATCTCTAACCATGATGCTTCACATCCGACCATTGTAGCACCTCTATAGCTAGCCTCTATACTCGAGAAAGCAATAGTGTTTTGCTTCTTGCTGCTCCAGGTAATAGTTTCACTCCCAAGTGAGAATAGAAAGCCAGTATTAAATCTTCTATCTAGAATATTACCAACCCAGTCTACATTAGTGTATCCAGAAACCTCCAAATCTACATCAGCTTCATAAAACGTAGCATAATCCAAAGTATCACTCACATAACATAGAGTGCACCTTAGAGCATCTAAATTCAGTTTCCTAGGAACTTGCATAAATTGAATTTCAAGTCCAACTATGTAGATTAGATCAGGCCTTCTAACTGTGAGATATATCAAACTTCCCACAATTTTCTTGTACATAGTAGCATTTTCAAATGCTTCACCTGATGTAGTATCCAACTTCAAATTTTGATGTAATGGCATAGATATTTGCTATAAATCATCCATATCATACTTTTGCAACATACTCAAGGCATATTGCCTTTGTGACATCCATATACCTGTTTCTATATGTATAAACTCAGTGCCAAAAAAATAGCATAGCACACCAAGATCTTTCATGTCAGACTCCTGCATAAGAAGTTGCTTTACCTCATTAGTGCTTTCTTCATTATCACCTCCTACAATCAATTCATCAACATTAATAGCCACAATCATGATGCCATCATCACCCTTCCTTGCATATAATGAATGAGCTGCATCACACATAGAAAATATAATGGTTGTTAAGTAATCAGCAATCCTTGCATGCCAACTATGAGGGGCTTGTTTAAGCCCATACAAAGCCTTTTGCAACCTACAAACGTATGGATTTGTTGAATCTCATATCCTTGTGGTTAGTCAATGTATACTTCTTCTTGTAATGCACCATGTAAGAAAGCATTCTTCACATCCATTGCAAAGTCCATCCTTTTGTTGTAACTAATGCAGCAATTGCTTTGACAGTAGACATTGTAGCTACAGAGTTGAACATTTCATCATAATCAATGTCATATGTCTATGCATATCCTTTTGCTACCAATCATGCTTTATATCTTCTTATGCTACCGTCAACATTGTGCATTACCTTGTAAACCCACTTGCAATCTATGGGTTTCTTTCCTTGTGGCAATGGAACCACATTCAACGTTTCATTTCCATGAAGTGAAGCCATCTCCTCATCCGTAGCTTTCTCCCAATCTGAATTTCCAATTGCATCAACAAAACAAGAAGGTTCAGCATCTTGTATTACATTGCTCATGTATGCACAATAACAAGCCGTGTAATTCTCATACATCAATTGTTGCACTAAATTTTGCATCCTCCCAAAACTTCTTGGACCTAGGTCACTTCTCCTTGTATCATCTGCATGTGCCTTTCTTACTCTTGGAGTTCTCATGGAGGGCAATCCAAGTTTCTCATCAAGGGACTTTTATGAATCGCTTGAATCTCCCACTTTTCTTTACTTTTCTTCGATGTAGTTGATGAATTTTCTAGACTGAAATTTTCACTAAATATTCCACTCCATGGATTTGAGTTGGAACAATTGCTTGGTGATGCACAAGTCCACTCAAAACTAGAGATTTTTCACTTGAGTTTTTAGCATTTTATTTGTCATTTGAGTGAAGATTATATCCTTTTTGGCATCTACATAGAAGCTGGATATCTCATCAAACACCACATCTCTGCTTACCTTCACCTCTCGTGTGAGTGGGTTATAACATTACATTTCCTTTTATCAAGGGATTACCCAATGAAGATACATTTTTCTACTTTTGGATCAAGTTTTATCCTCAACTCATCTGGAACATGTACATATGCAATATAGCTAAATACTTTCATATGTGATAAGTTTGGCTTTTTACTTGTCAACTTCTCTTCAGGTGTAACTTGATGAACACCAGTAGTTGGAGTATTGTTCATGATGTATATAGCAGTGCGCATAGCTTCTGCCCAATAACAATGAGGCATATTCTTCTCAACCATCAAGGCTCTTGCTATTTCTGCAATAGGTCTGTTTTTTTGTTTAGCAACACTATTCTGTTGTGGTGTTCCATGCATGAAAACTATCGTCGATTTTCATGACATTCTAAAAGCTATTAAATTCCTGTGACGTACCTCCTCCATCATATCTTAATGTCTGAATATACTTCCTTGTCTCATTTTACAACATAACCTTAAAATTCTGGAAGTGCGTGAACAGCTCACTCTTCTCTTTCACGAAATATGATCATAATTTTTGTGTATGGTTATCAACCAAAGTAACATAAAACTTGCACCATCTTTGTAGGACCCCAACCATTTCTATGTAATATTTCTAACACATTCTCACTAACATGCTTTTCATGTGGAAATGATGCTCTTGGTTGTTTAACAAATTGACATGCTACACATACCTCATGCATCGCTACAACTTAAAATTTGGTAGCCCATTGACAATCCTCCATCATATCTTAATATCTGAATATACTTCCTTGTCTCATTTTCCACCATAACCTTAAAATTCTAGAAGTGCATGAACACATCACTCTTCTCTTTCATGAAATATGCCCATACTTTTCATGTATGGTTATCAATGAAAGTAACATAAAACTGGCACCATATATGTGATCTTTGCACGACCCCAACCATTTGTATGTAATAGTTCTAACACATTCTCACTAACATGCTTGTCATGTGGAAATGATGATCTTGGTTGTTTAACAAATTGACATGCTACACATACCCTCTGCATCGCTATAGCCTTAAAATTTGGTAGTCCATTGAAATCACCTTTGGTTGCATGAATTTTAGCGTCTCCAAATTTGCATATCCAATTTGTTTGTGTCAGATCTCTATATGAGCAATAACTCCTACACCTTTTGCAAACATGGATGCATTCATTTAAGGAATTTTCACATTTAATGTGATAATCCTGCCCACTTTGTTTCCTTTGGCAATCAATCTTCCATCTTGTTTGTACTTTTTCTACATATAGACCATCCACATTGAACGTGACTTGTAATCCCTCATCAACCATCTGTCCAACAAAATCTAGATTCTTTGATATATTTGGAACGTGCAGCACATTCTCAAGATGCTTTACGTTCATGTCCTCCATAGGTAGTGTTATGTTTCCTATATTCTTGATTGGATGTGATGTTTCATTGCTTGTTTCAACATATGCAAGATTGGCAGTTTCTACAAACTACCAAACCCTTTAGCATAATTGCTCATGTGATTTGAAGCACCTAAATCAACATACTAGACATTACCATTTGACTTGAAAACATTACTAGTCATCATATTCATCATGTGATGTTGGATCATGAACAAGTTCTCAGAATCATCTCCACTTGTGGATGCATGGTTGTTTTTGTTTTGCTACATTTTGTTATTTTGATTCTTCAACCTACAATCACGTTCAAAGCGTCCAAGTTTACCACAATTCCAGCATCCTTTACTCTCATTATCAGAATATTTTCTATGGAAATTTATATTGGCCCCCTGCCTCAAAACTCTCCTCTACCTCTTGCATGAATTTGATATTTACCTTGGTCTTGGTTACTATTTCCTCTTCCCCTTCTAAAACCTGTACCTCTACCTCTTCCTCTCTCAAAGTGGAATACCTACTCAGAATTAGGATTTCCTTAGGAAATTGAGTCCTCAACAAGATTCGTTTCTTCAATAATTAGCATGGATGCTAGATCAATAAAATTCTGAATATTTTCCTTGGTTTGAATAGAAGTTCTAAACTAGTTATATGTAGCTCCTAAACCAAAAAGGCACACTTCCACCTTATCATCATCGTCGACATTCATGACAACAGATGCAAGTGACTCACATATGCTTTTGATTTTTAGGGTGTAGTCACTTATCGACATACCATTTTTCTCTGGTGTATACAACTCTTTCTTGAGTTGCAATTTTTATGCCTTTTTATTGGCCTCATACAATGTGACTAAACTATTCCAAGTTCCTTTCTGAGTCTTGGAATGTATGTGCCCAATCATGCTATATTGTATCCTAACAAATAGCGAGTACATTACCTTTCAAGCTCCTTGATTCCATTCTTCATATGCTCTTAACTAGTCTACATTATGACTCCTCTCTAGTCACTGTAAAGCATTTTTGTTCTCTCCTTTAATGTACTTATAATAACCTTTTCCAACCAGGGAATTCATCATTCTAAATCTCCAAGCATAGAAGTTGTTCTTGTCTAGCTTATCACTCATAAATTGACTCATTCCATCCGTTATCAAGAAGATGGGAATGCGCGGTTGGTGCATCAATTCAACCGATTTGTTCAACAGATCTCGTACGGTGATTTTAGCAAACTCAGGTATGTCTCTAGCACTTGGAAAGCAGAATATTTCTAATAACGTTTTATGTTCTCATGGTAGAAAGATAGCCATATCGGGTTCATTGAATTGCAACACATGAATTCATATGTTCCTCCAGTCTTTTCTATACTTCAATTAATGATGTTAAACAAGTTCCATTTCAAACAATAAGATGAAATCTCCCTAAATCATTCAAGTACTTAATAACAAGAGATTAAAATGTTTACCCAACTTTCATAAGAAATTTACAATTATGAGACTTGTAAGATGTATCATTCTTGCTTTCTATTTTCACAAGAATTTCATTAATTATCCTATCTCTACGTGGAGTCTGTTTGTCTTTCGGTTAAACTTGCATGTGTTTGCATTGTTGTTATAAGTAGGCCTTACACCATAGCATGTAGTTTAGTTCTTTAGTCACCTTGAATATTTTCATGGCCGTCTCCTACTAGAGGTAGTTGTAGTGTGCGTTAAAGTAAATTTTGCTGAGTTGATCTTGTTGGGTTTACCCTCACTACGTACTCAATTTCCAATAGTTTAAGAACTTGACATATACTATTAAAAGTAGAGGCTTTTAATAGACATTGATAATTCTATGACCAATCTCAGCATAGTTATCAATCATACACCAACATAGTCTCAGCATAGTTACCTTCTACATCGCTACAACCTTAAAATTTGGTAGTCCATTAACAATCCCCCATCATATCTTAATGACTGAATATACTTTCGTGTCTCATTTTCAACCATAACCTTAAAATTCTGAAAGTGCATGAACACCTCACTCTTCTCTTTCATGAAATATGCCCATACTTTTTGTGTATTGTTATCAATGAAAGTAACATAAAACTTGCACCACATGTGATCCTTCCAGGACCCCAACCATTTGTATGTAATATTTCTAACACATTCTCACTAACATGCTTGTCATGTGGAAATGATGTTGTTGGTTGTTTAACAAATTGACATGCTATACATACCTTCTGCATCGCTATAGCCTTAAAATTTGGTACTGCATTGAAATCACCTTTGATTGCATGAATTTTAGCCTCTCCAAATTTGCATATCCAATTTGTTTGTATCAGATCTCTATATCAGCAATAACTCCTACACCTTTTGCAAACATGGATGCATTCATTTTAAGAATTTTCGCATTTAATGTGATAGTCCTTCCAATTTGTTTCCTTTGGCAATCAATATTCCATCATGTTTGTACTTTTCTACATATAAACCATCAGCATTGAACTTGACTTGTAATCCTTCATCAACCATATATCCAATAAAATCTAGATTCTTTGTTATATTTGGAACATGCAGCACATTCTTAAGATGTTTTACCTTCATGTCCTCCATAGACAATGTTATGTTTCCTATATTCTTGATAGGATGTGATGTTTCATTGCTTGTTTCAACATATCCAAGAATTGGCCATTTCTACAAACTACTAAACCATTTAGCATGATTGTTCATGTGATTTGAAGCACCTAAATCAACATAGTAGACATTACCATTTGACTTTGAAACATCACTAGTCATCATATTCATCATGTGATGTTGGATCATGAACAGGTTCTCAGAATCATCTCCACTTGTGGATGCATGGTTATTTTGGTGCATTTTGTTTTTCTCATTCTTCAACCTACAATCATGTTCAAAGAGTCCAGGTTTACCACAATTCTAGCATCCTTTACTTTCATTATCTGAATCTTTTCTTTGGAAATTTATATTGACCCGCTGCCTCGAAACTCTCCTTTACCTCTTGCATGATTCTCATATTGACCTTCATCTTGGTTACTATTTCCTCTTCCCCTTCTAAAACTTGTACCTCTGCCTCTTCCTTTGTCAAAGTAGAATACCTACTCAGAACTAGGTTTTCCTTAGGATATTGAGTCCTCAACAAGATTCTTTTCTTTAATAATTAGCATGGAAACTAGATCAATAAAATTCTGAATATTTTTTGTGGTTTGAATAGAAGTTCTAAACTTCTTACATGTAGCTCCTAAGCCACAAAGGCACACTTCCACCTTATCATCATCATCTACATTCATGCCAATAGATGCAAGTGACTCACATATGGTTTTGATTTTTAGGGTGTAGTCACTTATCGACATGCCATATTTCTCTTGTGTCTACAGCTCTTTCGTGAGTTGCAATTTTCATGCCTTTGTATTGGCCTCATACAATGTCACTAAACTATTCCAAGTTTCTTTCGGAGTCTTGGCAGGTATGTGCCCAATCATGCTATATGGTACCCTAACACATAGCCAATACATTACCTTTCAAGCTCCTTGATTCCATTCTTCATATGCTCTAACTGGTCTACATTATGACTCCTCTCTGGTGATTGTAAAGCATTTTTGTTCTCTCCTTTGATGTACTTCCAATAGCCTTTTCCCACCAGGGAATTCATCATTCTAAATCTCCAAGGATGGAACTTGTTCTTGTCTAGCTTATCACTCATAAATTGACTCATTCCATCCGTTATAAGGAAGATGAGAATGCTTGGTTGGGTGCATCAATTCAACAGATTCGTTCAATGGCTCACGCAGGGTGATTTTAGCAAAAAACTCAGGTATGTCTTTAGCACTTGGAAAGCAAAATATTTTTAATAAATTTTAATGTTCTCATGGTAGAAATATAGCCAGATCGGGTTGCATTGAATTGCAACACATGAATTCATATGTTGATCCACTCTTGTCTATACTTCAATTAATGATGTTGAACAAATTCCATTTCAAGCAATAAGATGAAATCTCCTTAAATCATTCAAGTACTTGATAGCAAGGGATTAAAATGTTTACCCAACTTTCATTCAAAATTTAGCATTATGAAACTCGTAAGATATATCATTCTTGCTTTCCGTTTTCACAAGAATTTCATTAAATATCCTATCTCTACGTGCAGTCTGCTTGTCTTTCAGTTAAACTCGCATATGTTTGCATTGTTGTTAGGCGTTACACCATAGCACGCAGTTCAGTTCTGTAGTCCTTGAGTATTTTCATGGTCATCTGCTACTAGAGGTAGTTGTAGTGTGCGTTAAAGTAAATTTTGCTGAGTTTATCTTGTTGGGTTTACCCTTACTACGTACTCGATTTCCAACAGTTTAAGAACTTGACATATACTAGTAAAGGTAGAGGCTTTTAATAGACATTGATAATTCTATGACCACTCTCAGCATAGTTATCAGTCGTACGCCATGGTTCAAATACATTAAATGATGCACCCGAATAGAGTAGGCGCAAGCTAGATCAAGATCAAAATCATTACCTCACATGTGATCAAAATCAATACCTCACCAGAAGCAAATCATAATACAAAGCTTGATTATATTTGCAAAACTTACATATTCCTCAGCATATTCGTTTAACAAATCTGTTTCTCAAACACACAATCATGAGGTACAGTTTATTTTTCGTCAAGTGCGTAGGAGAGCTCTTCATGAAGATCACGAACATACGCATTATTTGTGCGCAACAAAAAGAGCGCTCTCTATCTTTATCCTCAACTCATCTGAAACATGTCAGTATGCAATACAGCTAAACACTTTCATATGTGATAAGTTTGGCTTTTTACTTGTAAACTTCTCTTCAGGTGTAACTTGATGTACAGCAGTAGTCGAAGTTCTGTTCATGATGTATATAGCAGTGTGTATAGCTTCTACCCAATAACAATGAGGCATATTCTTCTCAACCATCAAGGCTCTTGCTATTTCTACAATAGGTCTATTTTTTTGTTTAGCAGCACCATTCTATTGTGGTGTTCCATGCATGAAAACTATCGTTGATTTCCATGACTTTTTAGAAAGCTATTTAACTCATTTGGCATACCTCCTCCATCATAACTTAATGTGTGAATATACTTCCTTGTTTGATTTTCCACCATAACCTTAAAGTTATGGAAGTGTGTGAACACCTCACTCTTCTCTTCCACGAAATATGATCATATTTTTTGTGTATGGTTATCACTAAAAGTAACATAAAACTTGCACCATCTTTGGAGGACCCCAACCATTTGTATGTAATATAATTTCTAACACATTCTCACTAACATGCTTGTCATGTGGAAATGATGCTCTTGGTTGTTTAACAAATTGCCATGCTACACATACCTTCTGCATCACTACAACCTTAAAATCTAGTAGTCCATTGAAATCACCTTTGATTGCATGAATTTTAGCCTCTCCAAATTTGCATATCCACTTTTTTTGTGTCAGATCTCTATATCAGCAATAACTCCTACACCTTTTGCAAATATGGATGCATTCATTTTAGGAATTTTCACATTTAATGTGACAATCCTACCACTTTGTCTCCTTTCGCAATCAATCTTCCATCCTATTTGTACTCTTCTTCATATAAACCATCAACATTGAACTTGACTTGTAATGCCTCATCAACCATCTGTCCAACAAAATCTAGATTACTTGTTATATCTAGAACATGCAGCACATTCTCAAGATGTTTTACCTTCATGTCCTCCATAGGCAGTGCTATGTTTCCTATATTCTTGATAGGATGTGATGTTTCATTGCTTCTTTCAACATATCCAAGAATTGGCCATTTCTGCAAACTACTAAAACATTCAGCATGATTGTTCATGTGATCAATAGCACCTAAATCAACATACTAGACATCACCATTTGACTTTGAAATATCAGTAGTCATCATACTCATCATTTTTTGGGTCATGAACAGGTTCTCAGAAGCATCTCCACTTATGGATGCATGGTTGTTTTGCACCATTTTTTCTATTTTGATTCTTCAACCTACAATCACGTTCAAAGAGTCCAGGTTTACCACAATTCTAACATCCTTTACTCTCATTCTCTGAATCTTTTCTTTGGAAATTTATATTGGCCCCCTGCCTCGATACTCTCCTCTACCTCTTGCATGATTTTGATATTGACCTTGGTCTTGGTTACTATTTCCTCTTCCCCTTCTAAAACCATTACCTCTGCCTCTTCCTATGTCAAAGTAGAATACCTACTCAGAACTAGGTTTTCCTTAGGAGATTGAGTCCTCAACAAGATTCTTTTCTTTAATTATTAGCATGGACACTAGATCAAAAAAATTTTGAATATTTTCCTTGGTTTAAATAGAAGTTCTAAACTGCTTATATGTAGCTCCTAAACCACAAAGGCACACTTCCACCTTATCCTCATCATCTACGTTCATGTCAATAGATGCAAGTGACTCACATATGCTTTTGATTTTTAGGGTGTAGTCACTTATCGACATGCCATTTTTCTCTCGTGTATACGTCTATGTGCAATCTGCTTGTCTTTCAGTTAAACTCGCATATGTTTGCATTGTTGTTATAAGTAGGCCTTCATAGCATGCAGATGAGTTCTGTAGTCCTTGAGTATTTTCATGGTCATCTGCTACTAGAGGTAGTTGTAGTGTGCGTTAAAGTAAATTTTACTGAGTTGATCTTGTTGGGATTACCCTGACTACCTATTCGATTTCCAACAGTTTCAGAGCTTGACATATACTCGTAAAAGTAGAGGCTTTTAATAGACATCGATAATTCTATGACTAGTCTCAGCATAGTTATCATTTGCATGCCATGGTTTAAATACAGAATAGAGTTGGTCCAAACTAGATCACTAGAACACAGAAAGTGAGCACTCATAGCACATGCGATCAAAATCAATACCTCACTAGAAGCGAATCATGAAACAATGCTTGATTATATTTGCAAAACTTACATATTCCTCAACATATTCGTTTATCTGTTTCTCAAACATAGAATCATTAGGTACAGTTTATTGCATCAAGTGCGTAGGAGAGCTCTTCATGAAGATCACGAACATAAGCATTATTTGTGCACAACAATGAGTGTGCTCTCTATCTTTATCCTCAACTCATCTAGAACATGTACATATGCAATACAACTAAATATTTTCATATGTGATAAGTTTGGCTTTCTAATTGTAAACTTCTCTTCAGGTGTAACTTGATGTACAACAGTAGTTGGAGTTATGTTTATGATGTATATAGCAGTGTGCATAGCTTCTGGCCAAAAACAATGATGCATATTCTTCTCAACCATCAAGGCTCTTTCTATTTCTACAATAGGTCTATTTTTTTGTTTAGAAACACCATTCTATTGTGGTGTTCCATGCATGAAAACTATCATTGATTTCCATGACTTTTTAGAAAGTTATTAAACTCATTTGACATACCTCCTCCATCATATCTTAATGTCTGAATATACTTCCTTGTCTCATTTTCCACAATACCCATAAAATTTTGGAATTGTGTGAACACCTCACTCTTCTCTTTCATGAAATATGATCATACTTTTTGCGTATGGTTATCAATGAAAGTAACATACAACTTGCACCAAGTTTGCAGGACCCCAAACATTTGTATGTAATATTTCTAACACATTCTCACTAACATGCTTGTCATGTGTAAATGATTCAACAAATTAACATGTTACACATACCTTCTCTATCACCCTAACCTTAAAATTTGGTAGTCGATTGACAATCCTCCATCATACTTTAATGTTTGAATATACTTCACTATCTCATTTTTTACCATAACCTTAAAAATCTAGAAGTGCATGAAAACCTCACTCTTCTCTTTCATGAAATATGTCCATACTCGTCAAATATGGTTATCAATGGAAGTAACATAAAACTTGCACCATATATGTGATCTTTGTAGGACGCCAACCATTTGTATGTAATATTTCTAACACATTCTCACTAACATGATTGTCATGTGGAAATGATGCTCTTTGTTGTTTAAGAAATTGACATGCTACACATACCTTCTGCATTGCTATAACCTTAAAATTTGGTAGTCCATTGAAATCACCTGTTAGACGGCCACCGAACTAAGGACAATTGTACTTAGACAGAGGTTTTTAATGTAGAAAGAACCCTTCTGGAAGTACGCGGTAAAGAAAGATTCGTGCAAGCCTTGTAATAAAATTCTATTTAAAGCAATGAAAAGAACGGCAGAGGGACGAGAGAAGGAGCCCCCCGTTTTTGGGAGTTGCGAGTGTATTGTGAGAGCCCTGATTTGGGGTTAACTCTTCTACTGTGTGTAGGTAGGTGTTAACGAGTAGAGTATCTTGGCTCTGTCCTGTTCTGCGCGCCTTATCTGTGTAATCGTTTGACTGCGTATGCGTGATACACTGCGGTGTTACGAGTCGGTACTGCGATTTTGAGATTCTGTTCGATAACGAGTTAAGATATCTTTGATTATGCGTAAGGTGTTAGTGTGTTGTCTATCTGCTATTTCTTCGGTGGAATAGGTAAGCGTGAAGAATGGACATGAGTTGCTATGATTCTCTGTAAGTGACTGAGTCGGTATTATAGTCTGTGTTCAAAGGTAGTGCCGGTAATGTCTAAGTACGCGTAGAATGGTAATAATGTTGCGACACGTCTTGCGGACAGTAGATATTACGGGTTGAAGGTAGATACACGGTAAGTCTGTGAACTGACAAGAAGAATTGCGTGTTATGATCTTGTTAAGTTACTAAAAGTATTGGACTGTCATCTCGGACTACTACTCAACTACTATGGCAGGAACAGTCTGGGAGCTCTGAGTCCCGCACATTTGTCTAGTTGAAGTTGTTCAGGAGCAAAACTGAGCTAAGACGTGAAAACCATAACTACGGTTGAGTGAGGAGTTGGGAAAATAGTACAGGGCCTCTGTCAACAGACCCCTACCACTCCCAAGGACCCACATGGTTAGAGTCAGTTTATTTGGCGGTAAGATTGAGTACAGAGAAAGAGAGACTCGAAATATCTGGTACGCAGGTGTGGAACCAGATTCTGGAGTCTCTGAAGGATTGTTGTTTTAAACTAGTAATTAACGGCTGCGGTAGGTAGTTAACAGTTAAGTTAATAGTAAACGATCTTACCTTTAACATTTGGTGCCGTCTGTGGGAAAGTGGCATCCGATTGCCAGTTCTCTGGCCCGTTGCCTGTGGGAAAGTGGCATCCGATTGCCAGTTCTCTGGCCCGTTGCCTGTGGGAAAGTGGCATCCGATTGCCAGTTCTGTGGCCCGTTGCCTGTGGGAAAGTGGCATCCGCTTGCCAGTTCTCTAGCCCGTTGCCTGTGGGAAAGTGGCAACTGATTACCAGTCTCTGCGGTAAAGTAGCATTTGATTACGAGTCACTTGTGAGACAGTGGCATTAGAGCGCTAACGGTTTGTAAGAAGCAAACATCCAGCAACATTTGCTTCACTGACAGTAGCAACAGATCCAGATTGTTGCAAACTGCTCAGATAGTATCACTGGGCAATGATACATGCCGGTCACTCGATCGGGCGAAACATATCCTAAGAATCGTCAGATTGAAGCACGAAAATCACAAAAGATAGCCTCGGGAGAAGCAGGCATAACTAGATCTGACCAAGTGGTCAAGAAAAGTAGAAACGTTACAACTGATTCCGGTCATATTCCAGAACCGTCATCACCTTCCAAGCCTTCGCCGACGCCTACCGCCTCACCCCGCAAGGCCGCGAAACCGGCCCTAGCATTCCTTTCGCCCGTATGACCGAACTCTTTCCCCGCTCCTCATCAAACGAATACGCCATTCTATGCCGACCAGAACCCGAGCGAACCGCCCTACAGTTCCTTGTAGCCATCCTCAACCTGCAAAAACGAACATATGGCATCTCTCGCCCCTTCTACTCCGCCTTAGATTTAGCTGCCCGCGAACCTGTAAATTTTGCCTCTTACTTTTTCCTTAGAATCCATAAAGAATGTGTAGCTATCGTAAAACAGCTCCAAAAGGGTTCTACCCCCCGCTCTCGCCTTCCCCACATCATCTCCTTCCTCTTCCCAACCATCCTCGCCGCACAACCCCCACCCGCAGGCCCCGCACTTCGACAAGAAGAATCCGCACAACCAATCGAGGACACTGAAGAAGAAGACGAAGAGATTAATCAGCTCTTCCGTACCAAGCGAATTCGGATCAGCTCCTCGGAAAGTGAAGTCCAAGGATCCGCCGGAAAAGATCAGGAGACCAAGCCAGACGACCAAGAGGAAACATACCACAACACTGCCACACACAACGAAACATCGACGGAGCAACCAGACCAGCAGGATCAAGCAGAGACAGAAATAGTGTCCACAGAAAAAGAATCTGAGCAGCACCAGGATGAACAGGAATCGGCCACCAAAGCACTGGATCAACTCATCGACGCCATCAACAAGACAGAAACCATACAACAAACACTCGCCAAGGTAAACCCCTCAGATACCGTTCTCCCTACACCACCTCCTGCCAAACCCCTACCCCCACCGGAACCACCCCTCCCACCCACCACTGAACCTGCAGCATCCTCCTCTTCCTCCCCTAACTACTCTCCGCCAAACTCCCAGCAACTACTCACCGACACATCCTCTCAACCTCGTCATCCTCCACCACCACCGCCACATAACGCATTCTCGGAACTTGCTGCCATGGGGCAGTTCCTCATCCAGTTATCACACCAGCTACCCGCCCAGTTTACGGCAACCACGGACCACCTGAAACTCGAATACCAGCACAAGGTAGACACCCTGGAAGCCGACATCGCCCCCCTCCAGGAAGAAGTTGATGCCGTAAAGACCGAGAATCATCAACTCCGGACACAGCTAGCAGAACTCGAAGCACGATTTTTGACAGAACAGACGCTAGTACAACAACGAGATGCAGCCCTGGACCAGCTAGCTGCCAAAGACCAACTCATATACGACGCACATGAGGAAATTCGAACACTGAAGGCCGCCCTTCAAGAACAAGAAGATATCAACGTATCTCTCGAAGAATTGATCGCAGACACGAAGACTCAATTACAAGAAACCACCCAGAAGATGCAGGACCAACAGAAAGAAGCCGACCAAGTTCAAGAGCAATTACGGCGAGCCGAAGAATGTGCCGACGCGGTCAACCGTATTCTCAAACAACAATTACTAAAGGAAGGCCAATACCAAAAAGATATCGCCAACGCCCGCAGAGAACGCGATGCGTATAAGAAAACTCTCAATTTCCAAACACAGCAATTTGAACGCCAAGACAACCAAATACGCAACCAGGAGTGCATATGAGAGATGCAGACCAAACTGACTGAAATAACGACAGCCCGAGATGCGGCATTAGCCAACGAATTTTATCTCCAGGAGGCTTTTCTTCAAGCCCAAGCCGAAATTTCGTTAAATCAAGCCATAGCCCTCAGTGTAGTCAGAACCGACGCCCAATTATTAGAACCTACCACCTTAGTGCAAATGTTAGAAACCCTCAAAAAGAAAATTACCCGAACATTTAGGCTCGCCCGAAGTATGTACTTAGAAGGTCTAGTATCTGAACCATAGGAACTTGCGGGTTCGAGTCCACCGTGCGTGCCAGTGTTAGACGGCCGCCGAACAAAGGACAATTGTACTTAGACAGAGGTTTTTAATGTAGAAAGAACCCTTCTGGAAGTACGCGGTAAAGAAAGATTCGCGCAAGCCTTGTAATAAAATTCTATTTAAAGCAATGAAAAGAACGACAGAGGGACGAGAGAAGGAGCCCCCCGTTTTTGGGAGTTGCGAGTGTATTGTGAGAGCCCTGATTTGGGGTTAACTCTTCTACTGTGTGTAGGTAGGTGTTAATGAGTAGAGTATCTTGGCTCTGTCCTGTTCTGCGCGCCTTATCTGTGTAATCGTTTGACTACGTATGCGTGATACACTGCGGTGTTACGAGTCGGTACTGCGATTTTGAGATTCTGTTCGATAACGAGTTAAGATATCTTTGATTATGCGTAAGGTGTTAGTGTGTTGTCTATCTGCTATTTCTTCGGTGGAATAGGTAAGTGTGAAGAATGGACATGAGTTGCTATGATTCTCTGTAAGTGACTGAGTCGGTATTATAGTCTGTGTTCAAAGGTAGTGCCGGTAATGTCTAAGTACGCGTAGAATGGTAATAATGTTGCGACACGTCTTGCGGACAGTAGATATTACAGGTTGAAGGTAGATACACGGTAAGTCTGTGAACTGACAAGAAGAATTGCGTGTTATGATCTTGTTAAGTTACTAAAAGTATTGGACTGTCATCTCGGACTACTGCTCAACTACTATGGCAGGAACAGTCTGGGAGCTCTGAGTCCCGCACAATGGTCTAGTTGAAGTTGTTCAGGAGCAAAACTGAGCTAAGACGTGAAAACCATAACTACGGTTGAGTGAGGAGTTGGGAAAATAGTACAGGGCCTCTGTCAACAGACCCCTACCACTCCCAAGGACCCACATGGTTAGAGTCAGTTTATTTGGCGGTAAGATTGAGTACAGAGAAAGAGAGACTCGAAATATCTGGTACGCAGGTGTGGAACCAGATTCTGGAGTCTCTGAAGGATTGTTGTTTTAAACTAGTAATTAACGGCTGCGGTAGGTAGTTAACAGTTAAGTTAATAGTAAACGATCTTACCTTTAACACACCTTTGATTGCATGAATTTTAGCCTCTCCGAATTTGCATATACAATTTGTTTGTGTTAGATCTCTATATCAGCAATAACTCTTACATCATTTGCAAACATGGATGCATTCATTTTAGGAATTTTCACATTTAATGTGACAATCATACCCACTTTGTTTCCTTTGACAATCAATCTTCCATCCTGTTTGTACTTTTCTACATATCAAACATGAACATTGAACTTGACTTGTAATCCCTCATCAACCATATGTCCAACAAAATCTTGATTCTTTGTTATATTTGGAAGATGCAGCACCTTCTCAAGATGTTTTACCGTCATGTCCTCCATAGGCAGTGCTATGTTCCCTATATTCTTGATAGGATGTGATGTTTCATTGCTTGTTTCAACATATCCAAGAATTGGTCATTTCTACAAACTACTAAACCATTCAGCATGATTGTTCATGTGGTTTGAAGCACCTAAATCAACATTCTAGAAAAACCATTTGCCTTTGAAACATCAGTAGCCATCATATTTATCATGTGATGTTGGATCATGAACAAGTTCGCCGAATCATCTCCACTTGTGGATGCATGATTGTTTTGCTTCATTTTGTTATTTTGATTCTTCAACCTACAATCACATTCAAAGAGTCCTGGTTTACCATAATTCCAGCAGCCTTTACTCTCATTATCCGAATCTTTTCTTTGGAAATTTATATTGGCCCCTTGCCTCAAAACTCTCCTCTACCTCTTGCAGAATTTTGATATTGACGTTGGTCTTGGTTACTATTTCCTCTTCCCGTTCTAAAACCTCTACCTCTTCTTTTGTCAAAGTAGAATACGTACTCAAAACTAGGTTTTCCTTAGGAGATTGAGACCTCAAAAAGGATTCTTTTCTTCAATTATTAGCATGGACACTAGATCAATAAAATTTTGAATATTTTCCTTGGTTTGAATAGAAGTTCTAAACTGCTTATATGTAGCTCCTAAACCACAAAGGCACACTTCCACCTTATCATCATCATCTACATTCATGCCAATAGATGCAAGTGACTCACATATGTTTTTGATTTTTAGGGTTTCATCACTTATCGGCATGCCATTTTTCTCTGGTGTATACAACTCTTTCTTGAGTTGCAATTCTTGTGCCTTTGTATTGGCCTCATACAATGTGAGAAAACTATTCCAAGTTCCTTTTGGATTCTTGGCATGTATGTGCCCAATCATGCTATATTGTATCCTAACAGATAGGCAGTACATTACCTTTCAAGCTCCTTGATTCCATTGTTCATATGCTCTTAACTGGTGTACATTATGACTCCTCACTTGTGATTGTAAAGCATTTTTGTTCTCTCCTTTGATGTACTTCCAATAGCCTTTTCCCTCTATGTAATCCATCATTCTAAATCTCCAAGCATGGAAGTTGTTCTTGTATAAATTATCACTCATAAATTGACTCATTCCATCCATTATCAGGAAGATGGGAATGCTCGATTCGTGCATCAATTCAACCAATTTGTTCAACGGCTCACGTAGGGTGATTTTAGCAAACTCAGGTATGTCTTTAGCACTTTGAAAGCAAAATAGTTTTAATAAAGTTTTATGTTCTCAAGGTAGAAAGATAGCCAGATTGGGTTGCATTGAATTGAACACATGAATTCATATGTTCCTCCAGTCTTTTCTATACTTCACTTAATGATGTTAAACAAACTCCATTTCAAACAATAAGATGAAGTCTCCTTAAATCATTCAAGTATTTAATAGCAAGAGATTAAAATGTTTATCCAACTTTCATTCAAAATTTAGCATTATGAAACTCATACGATGTATCATTCTCGCTTTTCGTTTTCACACGAATTTCATTAAATATCCTATCTATACATGCAATCCGTTTGTCTCTCACTTAAACTCGCATATGTTTGCATTGTTGTCATAAGTAGGCCTTACACCATAAAACACAGTTCAATTCTTTAGTCCTTGAGTATTTTCATGGTCGTCTGCTACTAGAGGTAGTTGTAGTGTGCATTAAAGTAAATTTTGCTCAGTTGATCTTGTTGGGTAGAGGATTTTAATAGACATCGATAATTTTATGACCAGATTCAGCATAGTTATGAGTGATACACCATGGTTTAAATACATTAAATGATGCATCCGAATAGAGTAGGCACAAGCTAGATCACTAGAACACAGAAAGCAAGCACTGATAGCACATGTGATGAAAATCAATACCTCACTAGAAGCAAATCACAAAACAATGCTTGATTATATTTGCAAAACTTACATATTCCTTAGCATATTTGTTTAGCAAAATAGTTTCTCAAACACATAATAAATAGGTACAGTTTATTGTGTCAAGTGCATAGGAGAGCTCTTCATCAAGATCACAAACATAAGCATTATTTGTGTGCAACAAAAAGCATGTTGTCTATCTTTATCCTGAACTCATCTCAAACATGTACATATGCAATACAACTAAATACTTTCATATGTGATAAGTTTGTCTTTTTACTTGTAAACTTCTCTTTAGGTGTAACTTGATGTACAACCATAAGCGGAGTTCTGTTCATGATGTATATAGCATGTGTGCATAGCCTCTACTCAATAACAATGAGGCATATTCTTCTCAACCATCAAGGCTCTTGCTATTTCTACAATAGGTGTATTTTTTTGTTTAGCAACACCATTTTGTTGTGGTGTTCCATGCATGAAAACGATCATTGATTTCCATGACTTTTTAGAAAGCTATTAAACTCATTTGACATACCTCCTCCATCATATCTTAATGTCTGAATATACTTCCTTGTCTCATTTTCCACCATACCCTTAAATTCTGGAAGTGTGTGAACACCTAACTCTTCTCTTTCACGAAATATGATCATACTTTTTCTTTATAATTATCAATGAAAGTAACATAATACTTGCACCGTCTTTGCAGGACCCCAACCATTTGTATGTAACATTTCTAACACATTCTCACTAACATGCTTGTCATGTAGAAATGATGCTCTTGGTTGTTTAACAAATTGACATGCTACACATACCTTCTGCATCACTACAATTTTAAAATTTGGTAGTCCATTGACAATCCTCCATCATATCTTAATGTCTAAATATACTTCCCTGTCTCATTTTCCACCATAACCTTAAAATTCTAGAAGTGCATGAACACCTCACTCTTTGCTTTCATGAAATATGCACATACTTTTCAAGTATGGTTATCAATGAAAGTAACATAAAACTTGCACCATATATGTGATCTTTGCAGGACCCCAATCATTTGTATGTAATATTTCTAACCATTCTTACTAACATGCTTGTCATGTGGAAATGATTCTCTTGGTTGTTTAACAAATTGACATGCTACACATACCTTCTGCATCGCTATAACCTTAAAATTTGGTAGTCCATTGAAATCACCTTTGATTGCATGAATGTTAGCCTCTCCAACTTTGCATATCCAATTTGTTAGTGTGAGATCTCTATATCAGCAATAACTCCTACACCTTTTCCAAACATAGATGCATTCATTTTAGGAATTTTGACATTTAATGTGACAATCATATCCACTTTGTTTCCTTTGGCAATCAATCTTCCATCCTGTTTGTAGAAAGATTGAGCACATGGTGCTCTAAGGATGCACTTGCAAGGTCTTATCGCCTCCACTCTATCTCAGATTTTTTGTTGCCTCACATTAGAATTTGTAAAACATCTCATGAAGTGTGAAATGCACTTGAAGCCTCCAGGAAGCATCAACTATGGCTAGACTTCACAACTCTCAAGAAAGCTCCCAAATAAAATGTGACTAATTTTGTCACAAAGCTCAAGGACATAGGATCAGTTGGGAAGCATTGGAGAGGTAATAGATGAAGAAAAAATTGTAAGACAGGTCCTCAATGGCTTGAAGGCAGATGACAAGTGGGAAGCATTCACCACAGCTATGGATCTATACATGGACATGCATGTACCGGATTTCAACACACTCATAGGACAACTACTTACTGAAGAGGCCAAGCTTATCAAGAATGGAGAAAAATCCAATGGTAATCAATCTTCAGCTTTGTATACTGATAAAATCAATTCAAAAGAAAACAAAGGAAGAGGAAAGAAGTGGATGATGAAGTAGGTACACATCAAGTTAATTATGCAGGTAGAGGAAGACATGGTAGAGGTAGAGGCAGAGGAGGGGGACAAGGTAGAGGGAGTTCACAGGACTCTAATTCATGCTCTATTTGTGGATTAACTAATCATACAACTGAAAATTTCTTTAGGAATTCTAGGAATCAAAGAGGCAAAGGCTACAATTGAGGAAGTTATGGCTACGCAAGAGGAAGGTTCAACAATTCCTATGGCAACCATAACAATTACAACCATTCAAACTATCAAGGAGGCAATAGAGGAAGAAGAGACTTCAATAACTACACAGAAGACTCAAATCAAGAGGACTCATTGCTAATCATGAATATGGCCATGCCACAAGGTAAATCTGATGATCATGTTTTCTGCATAGATTTAGGTTGTTCTAATCATGTGGCAAGAAATGTGGCCCTCCTATCAGATTTAGGATATCCACGGAACACGCATGAGGCACAAATATGAGTTGATATAAGACACCTTGTGGAGAAAATAGGAAATGTCAAAGCACCTGATGGAAACATCAACCTACTCAATAAGGTACTCTATGTCCCTACCATTACAACGAATTTGATAAGTGTTGGGCAGATAGTAGAGAAAGGGTTGCAAGTCAGGTTCACAAAATCAGGAGCATTTGTTGAAGATCCAAGTCAAGGACTCATGAGAATTGCAAAAGGGTGAAAAGACAGGTGCATTGTTCACATTTGAATTACAAGACACTAGAAACATTGCTCTCTTTAATTATGGTAGTCAAACACTCACAGAATTGGAAGTATGGCACAAAAGGTTAGCACATATTGGTGAAAGATCATTAAAGCAAATTTGCAGGGACCAAACTGTACTTGGACTCCCTAACTTGTCAAAACAACACATGATTTATAAGTGTAGTGCATGTCAATTTGGAAAGTCTCACAGGTTACCATTCATGAAGAAAGGAGACATGGATGGAGATCTCTTCGATTTAGTTCATACAGATGTATGGGGACCTAGCAAGGATGCTTCAATATCTGGATCAAGGTATTATGTCTCCTTCATTGATGATTGCAGTAGATGGACTATACTATACTTTATGAAACAGAAAGATGAAGTTTTTCCATGCTTCAAAAGATATTTGGCTCTTGTGGAGAATCAAATAGGTAAAACACTAAAAATGCTAAGGTCAAATGCAGGGGGTGAGTACTTCTCCTATGAATTTGACTCCTTTCTTCAAGAGAGGGGAATGAAAAGAGAGATCACTACAAGGTACACTCTTGAGCAAAATGGAGTGGCAAAAAGAAGGAATAGGACAATTGTTGAAGCTGGAAGGTCTATGCTAAATGAGAAGCACTTACCTAATTTCTTATGGGTTGATGTTGTATGTGCATCCACTTATTTGATTAACAGGTTACCTTCAAAATCACTTGATGGCATGACACCATATGAGGCTTGGAATGGAAGAAGACCAAGCTTGGATCATTGTAAGATTTTTGGATGTATTGCTTTTGCTCATGTTCCTTCACAGGTTAGAAGCAAGATGGATCCTAAAGCAAAAAGGTGTGTATTCCTTCGATATGACAACAATTAAAAGGGCTACAGATTATACAACCCAACAAGCAAAGGATTCTTGGTGAGTAGAGATGTAGTATTTGATGAGAATAGTTCTTGATATGAAGATGCATGTAGAAAGGTCAACCTACCTTATGATCTTGAAGACAATTTTCCAAAACTTGTTAAGGATAATTCTTCTAAAGTTGAAGAGCAGTATACCTCAGAAGATGATGAAGCAACTCAGTATGAAAAACTCAAAATGTGGAATTCTAAAGGTAAAGCAAAAATGCAGAAACTTGAACAAGAGGCAGAATCATCGCATCATGACCTAAGAAGGTCCATGAGGGAGAAAAGAAAGCCAGAAAGGTATGGGTTTGATACTTCTCTAGTCACTAAATATTCAATCTATCTAGCACATGACATAGATCAAGAGGAACCTTCAACATTTGAGGAAGCAAAGAAGAAATCAGAATGGAGGCATGCAATGGAAGGAGAAATTGAAGCTCTTGAGGAGAATAACACTTGGGAGTTGGTTCCCAAGTCTCCATCAATTAAAGTGATAGGCTCAAGGTGGATTTACAAATTGAAGAAGAACTCAAATGGCTCCATTAACAGGTATAAGGCAAGGCTTGTGGCAAAAGGCTTTGCACAAACTCAAGGAATTGATTATGAAGATACCTTCTCTCTTGTGGAAAAGATGCCTACTATTAGGGTTTTGCTTAGTATTGCCTCTTCCAAGAATTGGAAGATACTTCAATTGGATGTAAAAAAAATGCATTTCTTAATGGCTGGATAACAAAAGAGGTATATATGGCACAACCACGTGGTTTTGAGAATCACATATATCATGATTATGTGTGTAAAGTAAATAAAGCTTTATATGGACTCAAACAAGCCCCAAGGGCATGGAATCATAGGCTTGTCTCATTCTTTCAGGAAAAAGGATTTCAACCTAGCAAGGCAGATCCACCACTATTCATAAAGAGGACTAATTCTGAAGTCATCTATTTGTGTGTGTATGTAGATGATATTATACTTACAGGAAATGATACAGATGGCATGAAGATAATCAAAGAACAAATGAGAGAAGAATTCAAGATAAGTGATTTGGGTTCACTTACCTACTTCCTATGATTGGAAGTTGTCTACAAAGATCATGGTTTGTTTCTTACTCAAAGAAAGTACATTAAAGACATGTTGGCAAAATTCAAGATGCAAGATTGCACGATTGCATGTACTCCAATGGAGGTTAATCATAAATTGAGCTCACATGAAGGTGAACTCATAGAAGATGTGATAGGTTATCAAAGCCTTGTGGGTAGTTTGAACTATGCCACATTGACAAGGTTGATATATGTTATAGTGTGAGTGTGCTAAGTCAATTTATGTACACACCCATGAAACCTCACAAGGAGGCTGCCAAGAGGATACTCAGATACATCAAAGGGACCATGAATGAGGGGTTATACTACCCTTATGTATCTGATTTAAATTTGAAATTGTTCTCTGATGCAGATTGGGTTGGCTCCAAGGAAGATAGAAGGAGCACCTCAGGTTATCTTACCTTGTAGGTTCAAAACTTATTTCATGGTCATCTAAGAAGCAACCCATAGTTGCTCTCTCTTCAACCAAGGCTGAATACATAGTTCTTGCCATAGCTACTCAAGAAGCTATGTGGATGAAGACACTATTCACAGATCTTGGTTTGGAGATTGGAACTCCAAATATGTTTGGTGACAATATGAGCTCTATTCACTTCGCTGCTAATCGAATTTTTCATGCAAGGACTAAACATATTGAAGTTCATTATCACTATGTAAGAGAGAAGATTTTGAGTAAGGAGATTCAAATATCATATGTGTCCACTCATCAACAATGTGCAGATATTCTAACCAAAGCATTGGATGGTACAAAGCTTTGCAAATTCAAGGTTGTTGGCAGTAGCCAGAGGCATAGAAGACGCGGAAGCATGTGAAGACAGAGCACAACAAAGTAGCAGAGAGCCAGTCGAATCATTTTTTCAAACAAATATATTTCAAAATACTTTTCAAAAACCTCCTACAGTGAGTTTCATCACTTTTGTACCATATGTAACATAGAGAAACCCTTTTTGTAATTTATAGCTCCATTTTGTGCAAGATGAGGAGTCCTCGAGCTTGAAGAGCTTAGGTAGAATGAGCATACCACAATGGTTATTTTTAGACACCGTTTACCCTTTCAAATAGCACATAGAACCTATTTTTTAACTATGCCGGTCACTAGATGTGAAACCAGTCAAAACTAGTCTAGAATCTATAAAAAGAGCTAGAGAGCTCATTTTTGTGGTTAGCTTGTATGAGTAGAGAGAGCTTAGAGCTATTTTTGATCTTGTAAGAGTGTTCTTGAGTAATAGAGTTGATTTCCTACCTTCCATTGTGTCTTGCTTGTCTCTTCATTGTGTGTGTGTATGTGTGTGTGCATCTCTATGCTTCTCACCATCACTCTCACTTCATCTCATATTCACAATCTTCATATCACTCCTATCTCTTCCACGGATTGACATTAACGAGGTGGAGCTTCTTAACGTGGTTCTCACCATTGTGCTAGAGCAACACCAAATTTGACCACGTTGTCGAGGATCGAGTCTAGGACGAATGTGTGATGGTAAGAGTATAGCAAGAAGTGGTGTTGGAAGGTAAAAAATTTCCGTCCTCCCTCACACTCCATCTTCATCACTGCATCATCTTCTTCCACTTCAAAAAAATCAAAAAATTCACCATATCCACCCATTCTCCTCATTTCCCCTCATTTGTGCATGCAAGAGAGAGAGAGAGAGAGCTTTTGTGCTTGCATGTGCTATTGTGTTTTTGAGTTTTCTTGTAGTTACAGTGCTCCAGAGCATCGCGAAAGCTTGCAAAGGGTAAAATTTCAATTTCTGTCAGAAATCTGCCGTGTGTGTCAGTCCATCGCGATGGTCTGCCAATTTTGGCATTTTTGGTAAGCGAGTTCACCACGAGGTAGGAGACACAAGCGCAAACACGAATCCACACTTGCATTTCAAAAATTTTCATTTTGGTGGACCATCGCGATTGGCTCATGCCATCATGATTGTGTCACACCATCGCGATTGGCTCACGCCATTGCAACGGCTCGGTCGAACCATCGCGACGGTCTCATGCCATCGCAGCGGTTCACTTGAACCATTGCAACCGTCCTTGACCATCGCAACGATCTCGTTGACCCCACGCCATCGCGATTGGCTCATGCCATCGTGCCGATGCTGCCACGTGGCAAGCTAGACCATCTCGACGATACCCTCAGACCATCGCGACACCTCAAAATTTGAACCATCACGATTGGCTCAA
This sequence comes from Ceratopteris richardii, assembly GCA_020310875.1. Taxonomy (NCBI): domain Eukaryota; kingdom Viridiplantae; phylum Streptophyta; class Polypodiopsida; order Polypodiales; family Pteridaceae; genus Ceratopteris; species Ceratopteris richardii. The sequence goes on along the minus strand of CM035435.1, from coordinate 5,957,905 downwards.
GCCATCATGCCTCGTGACCATCGCGACGGGCTCAAGCCATTGCGATTGTCAAGTTGACCTTGATCGACGCCATCCTGTTTGCTCATTGATTAGACCATCGCGACGGTTCATTCACACCATCGCGATCATTCACTTCAGACCATCGCGACAGTTCACGCCTTCGGACCATCACGATTGTGCCATGCCATCGCATGGTTCACCTGGACCATCGCGACGGTCCTAGACCATCGCGATTGTTGCAGACCATCACAATTATCCACCCCAAACGCAATTTTTAGGGTTTGATTTTTGGGCAAATTTGGGGCTATTTTTTGAAAATTTTTGGGTGATTGCACTCATAGGAGACCCCTTAGCTCATATTTGGAGAACAACCTGTTTGTCAATTTTTACCCCCGAGGACCTGAACACTCATATCGTTTTCATCCAGAGTCCGTTTTTTGAGCTTTATAGCTTCTTAGAAAGCTCTCTACGAGTACTACATGACCTCAACTGTTTTTTCATAAAGAAGACGTTGATTTTTTTAGAGGATAATTTGAGGTTGACCTAGTGTGGGAATAAAAAAACCAAGAGGCAGCATAAAAATTTTGGGCAAAAGGGAAGGGACCTTTAAAAGTGTATATATTCAAGTGTGTGATCATCCATTTGAGAATTGGTCTAAACATTGAATTTTACAGGTGTAGCAAAGACAATCAAGGGCAATCAAAGCAAGGCAGTGAAGAACGCAGGGCTTGGGAAGCGCGGCTTCTTGGGCATCATAGCGACCAAAGCAGCTGACTTGAGGTTGGAAGAATACTCAACCCCCTCAGTCAATTATTAGCTTAGGATAAACAGTGACATTGTGGATTAGATTAATGACAATAGGAACAATCAAGTTCAAGAGATTAAAATTTTCAAGTCCAAGACTAAAGTAAAGGTCTGTGATACGAAAACCTAAAAGGAAAGAACTTAAGTCTGACGGAACGAGAACTCAAAAGAACCACGAAAAGTCGATTCCTGATGCATACATCTAGAAAGGAATTTAAAAAGAATCAAGAAAGTAAGTAAAAAGAACCATTGACGATCAGAGAGTGCTGCGAAGTAAATTCATGAACCTTAGTTCAAAAAACATATAGGCAAGTCAGACCGATGAAGCCTTAGATCATCAGAAGCAAGTGTAGGAACTACTCCACGTTCGTGGGCACAACAATTGAACAATAGTTACCCTTACAAGTTGAGCTCAGATACGAGTGAATCAGAAATTGCATTTAGCACAGAAAGACCAGAAATGGATGTAGCCATCAATGAAGAACAATGGACACCCCACTGTGACGAGGATGGCCATGACATTTCAGTCTTCACAATAGAGCCAATCATGTGTGATTCAGTTATAGAAGAATGTGACCTAACACTGATGCATTTGAGGATGCAAGTGACTTTGATCTAGAGTCTATCCTTATGAATTCACCCTTTGCATCAGATGAGGAATATTTCTACGAGGTAGAAACTTACCCTCAGAGACACGAAGAAATTATAAATGATGTGAGGCTAGCCACTCACGTGACGACCAAAAGTGAAGGAAAGAAAAGAAAGAAGAAAGAAACCATGTCAGAAGAAGAAGAATCCTTGTTTGAGGTTCCCGAGAACTTCAAGAAGTATGAGATGGAAGATAGAACAATAATGGTATGAATGCCTAACAGAAAAGCTCATGTTGGAGAAGTATATGATAACCGAGAGAAAACCAAAAAAATCATAGTTGCCATAGAAGGAGAAGAAGAAAAATGTACATACATAGGGCATGATTTGACGACTGAAGAAGAAGAAGAGTTAGTTGCCCTATTGCGCGAATATAGAGATGTGTTTGCTTGGAGTTACAAAGAATTGAAAGGATTAGATCCAGATATATGTTCTCATAGAGTTCCTATGACTCCAGATGCAAAACCTACGAAACAGAAACCATACACGTACAATGATGACTACGCTGCGAAGATTAAAGAAGAAATAGATCGTTTGATAGAAGCAAGATTCATTTACGAAATTGAGCATACCGAATGGGTATCCCCCATTGTGGTTGTGCCCAAGAAGAATGGAAAATTACGTGTGTGTATTAACCTTAAAAAAGTTAATGCCGCCACGATTAGAGACAGTTATCCTCTTCCTATCACGGAACATTTATTGGAAAGAGTTGCAGGCAAGGAAGTTTATAGCTTTCTTGATGGATTCTTAGGCTATAATCAAGTAGCCATTGCTCCAGAGGATCAACACAAGACGGCTTTTGCCACAGAATGGGGCATATTTGCATTTCGTGTAATGCCTTTTGGCTTAACAAATGCACCCGCCACTTTCCAGCGACTCATGTGTCATGTTTTTAATTATGTAAGAATTTGGAAGTTTATGTCAATGATATATGTGCTCATTCGAATATGAGGCAGACACATATTCCAGAATTAAGACAAGTATTTGACAAATGTCAAGAATATCAAGTTTGTTTGAACCCAGAAAAATGCGTTTTCATGGTCAGACAAGGCAAAATTCTAGGACACATTGTGTCAAAGAATGGAATTGCGACAGATGAAGAAAAAGTGAAAGTAATTGCAGAACTACCTAGACCAAATAACGTGAAAGACCAAGGCAAAATTCTAGGACACATTGTGTCAAAGAATGGAATTGCGACAGATGAAGAAAAAGTGAAAGTAATTGCAGAACTACCTAGACCAAATTTGAATGGACATATGAGTGTGAGAATTCATTTAATGAACTTAAACGACGTTTATGCTCAGCACCTATATTGACAACCCCGGATTGGAGAAAGCCATTCCACGTACATGTGGATGCATCCAACTATCCCATAGGATGTGTTTTAGCACAACCCACGAATGAAGGTAATATAGATCTCCACATAGCTTATGCGAGTAGATAGTTGAACGCAGCAGAAAGAAATTACACCACGACAGAATGAAAAGGATTAGGAATGATCTACGCAGTAAAGAAATTCAGGCATTATTTGTTGGCAAACAAGTTCAAATTCTTTACAGATCAAGCATTATTGTACTTAGTCAATAAGCCATGTAACACGGGAAGATTAATACGTTGGTTTCTATTACTCATGGAGTATGACTTTGAAGTAGTAGTTAGGAAGGGAAAGACACATCTTAGAGCTGACCACCTCTCACAATTAACCACAGGAGAAGCTCCTCAAGGAATAGCAGATGAATTACCAGATGCATATTTGTTTAACCTTGAGATAGTACCAGAATGGGCTAAGCCTATAGTCCCTATTCTCATGTATAGACCCAAAAACCCTAGGATCAGGATCAAGGAAGGAAAGATTACCAAGTCTCAAAGATATCAAATCATAGTAGGAAGTATATATAAACAAGATAATCAAAAGATTCTTGCTTGTTCTGTAGATGAATCAGAACATGCGAATTGGTTGCAATTAGCACATGTAGGTGCATTAAAGCAACACCACTCGAAATATCATACATTGCAGACTCTGCATAGATTAGGAGTATATTGGCCTTCTATGGAAGCAGATGTCTACAAGTTGTGTAAAGAATGCCCTGTTTGTGGTGAAAAACCACCAGTAGAACATGCTACATTATATCACGTGTCTCTCATACTAGACTGGAGTGAACCCTTAGTGACATACTTGAGGATGAAAACATTCCCTCAAGGAATGATCATAGCACGACAATGAAGTGTAGAGCAGGAAGCTCAAGACTATTCACTTATTGGCGACAATCTATACAAACAAGGACGAGATGGATACTTAAGACAATGTGTTCATGAAAGCGATTATTTGAGCGTACTAGAGACGGCACACCAAGGTGTTGCAGGAGGTCATTTTGGACCTGATAGGGTAATCAAAGCCATCCTCTTTGCAGGATTATGGTGGCCCACTCTTCACATGGATGCACATACCTATGTTAAGAGATGTGATATGTGCGAGAGAACTCAATTTCCTACTCGCAGAGATGAAATGCCATTGAAACCCATGATGGGAGGACGTGCATTTTCTAAGTGGGGTATGGACTTTGTAGGACCCATTAACCCTCCTGCAAAAGGTACACATGCTGAATACATTATTGTGGCGACAGATTATCTTACCAAATGGGTAGAGGCAAAAGCCACAAAAAAGAATGATGCACACACGACTGCAAAATTCTTATTTGAAAATGTCTTTACAAGATATGGACTGCCTATAGAGTTAGTGAGCGATCGAGGAACTCACTTTCTAAACCAAGTCATTGAATATTTGTTACAGGATTTTATGGTGATTCACAAGAAATCCGCACCATATCATCCTCAGGCCAATGGTCAGGCTAAAAGCACTAACAAGATCCTTTGTAATGTAGTGACGAAACTCGTGAACAACAAACGTTCAGATTGGGACAAACAGTTACACCATGCTGTTTGGGCATATCGAGTGGCCTACAAGACTGTACTCAATGCAACTCCCTTTCAGATGGTTTTTGGTCAGAATGTTGTGCTTCCTTTGGACTTCTTGATACCGACCCTTAAGGTTGCACAAGAACATCAGTGGACCGGCCATGAATTATCAGCAAGAATAATGGACTTGGAATGATTAGGATAAACCAGGCTGAAAGCAGCAGCACGAATATACGCAACAAAGAAGCAATAGAAAGCATATTTTGATGCCCATGTGAAAGTTAAAGGCTTAAAAGAAGGAGATTTAGTCCTAGCATATACAGTGAAACAACACGCATGGAAGTTAGAAAAATGAGGTTATGGACCCATGATCATTAACAGACTCTCGACAAGTGGAGCAGTACAATTAGCCACCCTTGAAGGAGACGTAATGCCTAATCACATTACTGAATGTAGAGTCAAGTTATACCAGGAACCTCTTATTGAGGATATGCTTAGACCACTCACATTGGCAAAGAAGCGTAAGGAGGAAGAAAATAGAATACGTGTTGAAGCTCAGGCAGAAGCTAGAGAACGTATTAAGCGCATGAAGTTAAGAAGACAAGGACTAGGGAGAGAGCATTATAACCATCTAGAAACAACACCCAGATACCCCATGGCCATGTGTCAAGTAAAGTCAACCACTCATCCTAGCATAGTGGACAGGAGACCATTCATTATAGTCAGGCTAGAGCATGGCAACCCTTGCCAAGAGCTCAGGGCTTTAATTGACTCAAGAGCTGCGACAAGCGCGATTAGATGATCCCACTACAAGGACTCAGGAATAGAAATGCGGCCAATTGAGGCATACCTCATAGGGCTAGGAGGCATGGAAACCCCTTGCATGGGTGAGGTGGACCTTCCTATCCTCATAAACTAAGTGACCATGACAGCGAAGCTACTAGTGTGCCATGACAAGGACCTGATAGAACCCCTAACCCTTGGCCAAGATTGGCTATAGGATCACTCAGTGGACGTAAATCTTAGACAAGGCTCCTTACAAATTGGAACCTTAGATCAGAAGCGAGTGATACCACTTGACTTCCCTAATAACACTCCTCCTGAGGTATGTAACCCTGAACCCTATGAAATGCTCACGATGGAGGACGAGAAGATCTTTGGTCAGATCCCTTGGCTAAGCACGCTCATTCCAAAGTCAACCCATGAGAGCCTGCCGACGGATAGGGGCGAGACAAAAGGACGTAAGGAGAGTTTCCCCCAGTCTTCCAGCAGCAGACAAATGGGGACAATTGCAGGTCAGATGGGCTTCATCAGTGGTCAGGTGGACTGCATTAGCAGTCACATGGGCAAAACACCCTGTAGTGCCCATCCTTCCACACTTACTGCGGATTGGCCTAGATTTTTGATACAAAACAATGCACTTCCTAATGAGCTGGTTTCGCAAGTGTTGGAACTCCCTTCTTTTCCAAAGCAGAGCAGTTATCGGACCTCTCAACCTCAACCACAAAGGAGTCAACCACAACAGAGGAACCCAGACCGACGACAGCATCAGACGAGACAAGGACGAAAGCAGTATCAGGAGGCACGCGACAAATATGGGTGCCAAAAGGATAGAAACCATCAAAGATCTCAACAACGCGGACAATGACAGGAAGAAGTTACAGCAGAATCAGAAGCAATATCCAAAGCCTTTTCGACCTTCTTCCATGAGTACGAACATTCGAAAATTTTGGATCGCCAAGAAGTACCTTTCGAATCGACCCACACCCAGGCAGATTTGGGTACCCAAACAGTGTATTATAGCTCAACCCTCAAGCCATGTAATATATAACCCTCAGAAATCTCTTCACCCTTCAATACCACCACATTCGAGATCACCTTTTGTCCCTCAACAGAAACATATCACCCGCCCAGAAACTCTTAGGAAATGGATACCGAAACGTATCCAAACGACTTCTCCGACCCGCTTATCTAACATTACTCCCATCCCGACTAAACACTACCCTTGTAATAACTCATTCACGACTGAACCTTGTACAAATCCACACACTATAACCCAACATCGCTGATAATAACATCTCATCAAGAAATTATGCATCATCTAAAGCATGTAGGTGTCTAGAGACTTGCATTAGTTTTGCAACAATCGTTCCATAAACCACATCACAACACTCAGCTACACGGGTTACACATCGGTTATGGAAAGGGATTGCGGTCTCACTTTAATGGGATCATGATTAATTTCCATACTAATGTGTTAATCTTTTGTAGTAGATCTTCTACGCACTCGCATCATTCATCATGCAGGCAGAAGGACCATCTAAAGCTCGCCCTAGTGTACCCATGGAAAATATTGGTGAATTACTAGCAAAACCACATCCTACGGCTCAACCAACAGAATTTCAGGGATTTCGAGGACCTATGCCAATTGACGATCCTCCTAGGGGATATACTGAACAAATTCATCGCAACTCTCATTGGTTCCAAGGATTAGCATGCCCATTGGTGGTATGTAGATTTCCTTTTTGAGGCCAATTTGACTTTTGATACCTGCAAGTGGCACAAGTACTAGTTTTTCTCAAGAGATTTTGAAGCATTACAGAACACAGAAGACTTGAAGCATGTTTGGGCAAGAGCTGGCCTCACAGAATACTTCAGTGATCCGTTGCCTAAACCAGATTTCTACCGATGCTACTATTTGGTAACCACATTGACAGCTTCGGAGAACAAAGATTTGCCAAGAACATTCATTTTTCCATCATTAGTAAATGATCCACCGTTTAAGAAGTTTTATCTTTCCAAAGATTTGATTAGAGCTGCAATCAAGATAGTAGGAAAACCACACTTCTTCCTACATGGTTCAAGGTGGATATACAAAATTAAAAAGAACTCTGATGGTTCTATAAACAAGTACAAGGCAAGGTTAGTGGCAAAGGGATTTGCCCAAACACATGGAGTAGACTATGAAGAAACTTTTTCACTTGTGCCAAAGATGCCAACAATCAGGGTATTGGTAAGTCTTGTTGCTTCAAGAAATTGGAATTTATATCACTTAGATGTCAAGAATGCATTCTTAAATGGTTGGATATGAGAGGAATTGAAGATGAAGAAAAAGGAGGTTATGTATGCAAGCTTAGAAAAGCACTCTATGGTCTCAAGCAAGCTCGTAGAGCTTGGAACCATAGGCTTGTTCCCTATTTGCAGGATCAAGGCTTTGTGGCAAGAAAGTCAAACTCTTCTTTATTTGTTAAGAAGAATAAATCAGAGGTTATCTACTTATGTGTGTATGTAGATGATATCATTATTATAGGGAATGATTTTGATGCTATCAAGCAGGTCAAGGCTCAATCAATGAACAAATTCAAAATCAATGATCTAGAGTTAACCTACTTCCTTGGCTTAGAACTTGTGTATACAGATTCATGTATATTCATCAAACAAAGGAAGTACATACATGATATGTTGGTAAAGTTTAAGATGGAGAACAATTAAGTTGCAGGTATTCCTATGGAGCTCAACCATAAGCTAAGTTCACATGATGGTGAACTACTTGAAGATGTTACAAGTTATCAACAACTTGTGGGTAGTCTTAATTATGCTACTTTGATAGGAGTAGACATTGCCTATGCAGTAAGTACATTGAGTTAATTTATGCATGTACCAAGGAAGCCTCATATGGAAGCTGCAAAGAGGGTGCTTAAGTATCTAAAGGGTACAATGAATGAGGGATTGTTCTATCCCTTCACTTCTGACATAGATATAAAGATGTATTCTCATGCAGATTGGGCTCGCTCCAAGGATGATAGGAGGAGCACTTCAGGGTACCTATCCTTTGAAGGTTCAAAGCTCATATCTTGGTCATCCGAGAAGCAACCAACTCTGGCCTTATCTTCCACAGAAGCAGAATATAGAGGTTTGGTAAATGCAAGTTAGGAAGATATGTGGCTTAAACAATTATATGTAGATTTGGAGATACATTCCTACACTCATTATCTTTGGAGATAACACTAGTTCACTTCATTTGGATGCTAATCTTGTATACCATGCAAGGAATAAACACATTGAAGTGCACTATCATTATGTAAGGGAGAAATTGCTTAGCAAGGATATTCAATTATCCTATGTATCAACTCAATGAAAATGTGCAGATATACTCACCAAAGCATTGTATGGAACAAAGATGAATAGGTTTAAATTGATGATTGGTTTATAGGAAATCAAGAAGCAATGAAGATCATGCATGTTAGGCTTGAGGGGGAGCTTTTGGTGCAATTAATCCCAAGCCTACATACTTGATCACCTCACATAAGTTTGATGTATTGACATAACACTTGGAAGGCCTCATATGTACAACGCCTTGTAATTCTGCTTCACAATTACATTTGTAAAAGTGGAATGAGCCCACAAGGAGTTATGAAGCATATAATCTTGTATCATTTGGTAGTTCAGTCAAAAGGGAATCAATACTATACTTTAGGATTCACGTTTAGGTAGATATTGAATTTGAATTCAAATCTTTGGCTCCAACAAAAAACTATAAAAAGAGGATATGAAAGACTTGCGTCAATCTCAAATGTTTAGAGATAATTTTCATGTACTTTCATTGAGAAGAGGATCTCAACTCATAGCTCACTCATTTCTCACTCATTGAGCAATGAGTTATTGCCAATGACATTGTACTTTTACATGATTTAATACATACATGATCATTACTTCTTATTCTCATATCTTTGTCATAATTCCATTAGAACAATGAACTTGTCAGAGCTTGTTCTCACTGTTTAGTTAATCATTTCCTATGATTTAAAGCATGATAGCTCCAACATAGCGTCTATTTTAATCCTACAAAGTTTCATTAGTAATGCTTCTCATGATCGTCAGATATTAATCAATATGTGCTCACTCGTGTGTGATTGTCAAGGCCCATAAATGTCGGGATGCTTGGTTGATTTACTAAACATATTTCTCTGCATATAATCCATCATTTTGTATGATATCACTCATAATTGGTATCTTGGTAAGCTTATTAAAGTTCCCCAAAAGGAATTTTGGCAATTGCTGCTGTACTCAAAGAATGGTTCAAAACTCTGAATAGCTGTATCAACCAAAATAACAAGTTTTGAATCTTGGATCATATGCCTACTTATCTGTTTTGATCCTATCATTAGTAGATCATCTTCCAAGCAACATATGTGATTATTTATGCTTATTAGCTAGCTAAAGAGGCCCAAAACATTCTCTAGCCATCGCTTGTAGCAGGTGTGAAGGAGGTTTTAGCTACACCAATTCATCTCTTGTGATTATCCACCATCTCCTCCAACATGGTCAACTTGAGAAAACTCTCTATTTTGGAAAGATAATCTCTAGTATTTTACTCAGTGCTCCTTCTTTGGTTAAAATTGAGCAAATGGGTTATAGAGTTTAGGAAGCAAAGAAACCTATTAGAAGTTATTTCAATGAAAATGAGTGATTATATTGAGAGAAATCATTTTAACCAATCACCGATGTGATCACGAGTTTTTAGGAAGTAGTAGAAGTAGATACATAGTCAGATTGTGATGAATGTTTCTCACAAGTAGAAGATCTTAAAGTAGACTTAGATAGCTACAATTACCAAGTCAAAGCATTAAGAAAAATGAACCGTGTTTAGAGAAATCATTTTTGCAATTTGACTAAAAACTGAGATCACTGACAGTGAACAATACACTCACATAGACTTGAAGTGATGGAAACAAATATGTATGAACTCAAATTTATATTACATGGAAAGTATAATAGACTTATTGAAACATGTAGGAGTTTTGATATCATACTCAAATCTGACAAGAAGATCTGCTAAGGAGTGTGTTTTTCATGACTAGATAGGTCACACATATATAGTGTGTCTAGTAATAGATTCTACTACAAACTTGTGGAGTTCTTTGCCTAACATCAAGTGGCTTCAACTTTTGATTCTTTTACTTTTACAATAGGTGAATACTCAAGAGACTACAAGAGTGAGTTCACATGAGAACTCTTCAGTACTTCAAGTATTTTCTTCAAGACTACATGATCTTGTGGTAATCAAGCCATCACATAGGCTTGCCAAGAACTTGCTCCAAGAAGACTTGTCATATCTCATTTTTTCTACCTACACATAGGCCTATTGACATTCATGATGCACATGTATGGTAGGATTCAGATGCTCTGCTGGATGCACATGTAGAGCATGTTTTGGATGCTCATGATGCCTATATAGAGAATGATGTTATTGATCATATGGATGCTCATGTAGAGCACACTTTGGATGATCAGTTGGATTCTTTAAAGCATAATGTGGATCATCAGTTTGATCTTGTTGTTGATGTTGTGCAGTTAGCTCATGTGGATCATGATGATACAGTTTGATCTTGGTGTTGATGTGTGCAGTTAGCTCATGTGGATCATGATGATACACTTGATGTGGTAGAGCAAGATAGATCTTATTATACATAGTGTATGCTAGAGCATACTAGCTCTCATGATGCACAACTAGACACATCCTTGGTTCAGAGGATGACTCATTCAGATGTTGATGAGTCAACGATCATATAGTCATTTTTGGATTCGCTCATGCCAGATGTTGATAGAGATATGTCAGGACATGCTGGTCTTGACGATGGTGCTTTGGATGCCTTGGATATAGGCATGGCTGATATGCTTAGGTTAGCCAAGATAGTGCAAGTTTCATGAGCATTTGAGAGTTTGATGTACGAGTTGTTATTCTCGAGACCAGATGTTGTAGTTGCTATTGGAGCATTTGCACTTGGAGTTGTCATTTGTTTGATGATTGACATAGGCATAGAGCGAGTGGGAGCTTTTCAAGAACTTCATCAGTTCTTGCATCAGTCATATGTGAGCTTGGATCTTGTTGATATGAGTCTAGAGAAGCTTGAGGTGCATGGATACACCTTGTTCGAAGCAATTCGTGTAGGATTGATCTGTATGGGTTGAGATCCGGACTCTTCCTGTACATTATTGTATAGTCCTACATCATTCTTTGTATGTGTTATCACGTATGGTCACATTCACTCTTAAGTGGGAGATTGTTGGGGATGTAAGGGTCATGTGACCTTACCCCTATATTCATATATATACATCATATATAGAGCATTGCCTCAAGAGAGATCATTATGTGGGTTTTGGGGCTCCCACGCATGTGTGTGTCTCTCTCCTCTCGTCTCTCTCCCTCCATCTCATCTTTCCTTCTCTTGTTCTACACACCAAAGCCCTTCAGGGGCTACTCCATGAAGACTACATCTTCAAGCTCTCCATTTAGGAAAGCATTCTTCACATCCAATTGGTACATCTTCCAACCTTTTGAGGTTAAAATTGCAATCAAAATTCTTATGGTGGACATCTTAGCTACTGGACTGGATGTTTTTGCAAAGTCTATTCCATATGTTTGAGCAAAACCTTTGGCAACCAAGCTTGCTTTATACCTAGAGCACTACAACATATGAGGGGCATACCGATGCTGCCTATACCGATGGTCACTCCCGACATCGGTATAAATGTTGAAAAAATCCACATAAAGAAACCGATAGTCAAGTGACTGTCGGTATGACTGTTTAAAACTGATCGTCGGGGTGTCTCGCAACTGCGAGTATAAGCATCGGTGTAAGTGTCAGTATGGGCATTGGTATAGGCATCAGTAATTTACTGGAAGTTGCGGATGCCCATACTGACGCCCATACTGATGCTTATACTTAGGCTGTGTTTTAAACATATCGGGAACCTGAGAGCAAAACTGAACATTTTTGCGCATGTTTGAGTACTGTTTGTCTTCTATCCAGCTTGCACGCATGAACCGAATTCGGACCTGCATTGTCTTGTGCACACACACACACACACACAGATCTCTCTCTCTAAACACACATATACACTCTCTCTCTGTTTAGATCTCAAATCTTGGTAAGTGGTGAGCGTACTCTTAGCCTTTGTCTTTCTCTATGCTTTAGGTCTTATAATTTCTCTTCTCTTTGATTTTGCAAAAGTTCTTTGGCATCGATTCTTGGAATTCGACGATGGACGACATACATTACGCTTTGATGACAATGATCCAAAAGAGGGACATACTTGTAAGTGATTGTTTTATTCTCTATTGATAAAGAGAGAAGGAGAGAGAGAGAGATGAGAGAGAGATAGAGATAGAGAGAGAGGGGAGAGAGAGAGAGAGATGAGAGAGAAAGAGAGATAGAGAGATAGAGAGATAAAGAGAGAGAGAGTGAGAGATAAAGAGAGATGAAAGAGAGGAAGATAGAGATAAGAAGATAGAGCATACATACACACACACACACATCTACACATCTACACATGCATATATACACACATACATGTACACACATGCATGCTTACATACACAAACATATACACAGATGCATGCTTACATACATACATGCATGCATACACACACATACAAATATACACACATGCATACATACACACATGCATACAAACATACATACACACACATATATACACATATGCATACATACACATACACACACATGCATACACACATACATACACACACACATATACACACATACATACACACACACATACATACACACATATACACACATGCATGCATACATACACACACATATACACACATCCATGCATACACACATATACACACATGCATACATACACACACACATGCATACACACATACATACACACATATATACACATATGCACACACATACATACACACATATACAGACATGCATGCATACATACACACACATACACATATACACATATGCATATATACACACACACATGTACACACATGCATACATACACACACATATGTACACACATGCATACATACACACACATATACACACATCCATGCATACACTCACACGCACATGCACACACATACGTACACACATGCATGCACACACACACACATAAATGCATACACACACATGCATACATACACACACATACACATACTCACACATGCATACATAGACACAAATACACATATACACACATGCATACATTCACACACACACACATACATACACACATGCACACATAACCACACACATAAGCTAGTGTTTTAATTAAATATATAAAATTTTGATTTTAAAGTTTTTTTTACATCAAATATATAAAAATAGGATTAGGGTTTTTAGGCTATTTACACATATATATACATATACTTATACACATATATATACACAAACACATATATATACACATGCATACACATACACACATGTTTTAGGTCTAGGTCTTTTCGATTAGGGTTTTAGGGTTTTTACACATCCATACCATATATGCACACATACACATACACATATAATACATATATACATGTATATACACATGCATACAGAAATATACATATTTTAGGACTAGATCTTTAAGATTAGGGTTTTAGGGTTTAGGCATACATATAATTCAATTAGATTTATATTAAGAGAAAATATAGAAAAAAATCTGAATATATAAATAAATATATATATAAAATAGGATAATTATATAGATAAATAAGTATGAAAACAACTAGTGTTTTGAATAAATAAATTAAATATATAAAAATAGGTTTAATTTTAAGGACTTTAATCAGAGTAAATATATATACACATACACATACACACATATACTTATACACATATCTATTTATACACACACACACACACACACACACACATATATATATATATATATATATATATATATATATATATATATATATATATATATATATATATATATATACATGCATACACATATATACATGTATACACAAATGCATACAGAAATATACATATTTTAGGTCTACATCTTTAAGATTAGGGTTTTAGGGTTTAGGCATACATATTACTCAATTAAATTTATATAAAGAGAAAATATAGAAAAAAATTAAAGAAAAAATCTGAATATATAAATAAAAAATATATAAAATAGGATAATTATATAGATAAATAAATATAAAACAAACTAGTGTTTTAAATAATTTAATCAAATATATATAATTAAATATATAAAAATAGGATTAATTAAGAAAAAAATCTGAATATATAAATAAATATATATGTAAAATAGGATAATTATATAGATAAATAAATATGAAAACAACTAGTGTTTTGAATAAATAAATTAAATATAAATGATTAAATATAGAAAAATAGGTTTAATTTTAAGGATTTTAATCATAGTAAATATATATACACATACACATACACATACACACATATAATTATACACATATCTATATACACATATATATACACATACACATATATATACACATGCATACACATATATACATGTTTTAAGTCTAGGTCTTTTTGATTAGGGTTTTAGGGGTTTTTACACCTACATAACATATATACACACATATACATACACATATAATACATATATACATGTATATACACATGCATACATAAATATACATATTTTAGGTCTAGATCTTTAAGATTAGGGTTTTAGGATTTAGGCATACATATAACTCAATTAAATTTATATAAAGAGAAAATATAAAAAAAAAGTAAGGAAGAAATCTGAATATAGAAATAAATATATATATAAAATAGGATAATTATATAGATAAATAAATATAAAAAGAACTAGTGTTTTGAATAATTTAATTAAATATATATAACTAAACATATAAAAATAGGATAAATTAAGGAAAAAATCTAAATATATAAATAAATATATATATAAAATAGGATAATTATATAGATAAATAAATATAAAAAGAACTAGTGTTTTAAATAATTTAATTAAATATATATAATTTAATATATAAAAATAGGATTAATTAATAAAAAATCTGAATATATAAATAAATAAATATATAAAATAGGATAAATATGTAGATAAATAAATATGAAAAGAACTAGTGTTTTAAATAAATAAATTAATTATATATAATTAAATATATAAAAATAGAATTTTAATTTTATAAGCAATAGACATATGTGTAATACATATATATAGTACATATAACACATATACATATATATAGGTCTTTAGTATTAGGGTTTTAGGTTTTTTTAGGTGTTTAAGTATTTAGGTTTTAGTATTTCAGGTTTAATTCTTTAGGAGTATGATTTTTAGGTTTAATAAAAAAAATCAAATGTTCTAAAATGTGCATATTGTATCAGATGGCTAGTTTAGTTCTAGAGGAGAGAATGGCATGTCCTTGCACTCAGTGCAAGTATCAAATTTATAAAAAATGATGGATTTGTACTGTACATGTTAGAGAGTATAGATCCTTTGATGAAAGTCGACTAGAAAACCTATGCTACCACTCGCATGGTCCCCTAGGTGAGCAGATAGACCCAAACAACATTGCAAAGGTAACCTCTCATGGAAAAAAGAGAACAAAAAGGGAGTTAGACGTACAAGCAAGTACTAATAGCATTACATAGAATGAACATATGGAAGAGATGCTCGAAGCATTTTATGAGATGGGCGAAGATCATGATGGTGGAGAAGATATCGAGAGTTTCATGGACACAATAGAATTTCCATGATCAGAAGTCGATGAAGAATATGAAAACATGCGAAGACTAGCTGGTTTACCACTTTTACAATGGAGCAAAGATATTTGTACTTCATTCGTCACTCGCAAGATGTAAAAAAACTTTTGCACTCCATTGGAATGGATTATACTAAGATTCATGCTTGTCCGAATGATTGCATCCTCTTTCGGAATGAGTATGAGCATCTCCATGTATGTCCATAGTGTGGAGCAAATAGATTTAGAGAAGACCTTGTAGGTGAAGCAATCACTGCAAAGGTTCTTCGCCACTTTCGTATCATTCCACGAATTAAGAACATGTTTAGATGCAAATCTATAGCTGAGTTAATGTCATGGCATACAAAGAGCAGGTCTACAGATGGTGTAATGCAAGTGCGTGCTGATTCTAATGCTTGGAAGCACATAGATAGTAAGTGGCCAGAGTTTGCTAGTGAGCCTCGTTCCATACGTCTAGGCCTAACTATGGATGGAGTGAATCCATTTGGTTTACGCAGCTCTTCATGGAGCACATGGCCTATATGTTTGGTCAATTATAACATCCCACCATGGCTGGCCACAAAGAAAGGTTATTTATTATTAGCTCTTATTGTACCAGGTAAGTATAAGGTAAAAAACATGGGTGTATATCTTGCACCACTTGTGGAAGAACTACACATTTTATGGGATGGGATTACTGTGCATGACATGTCTCAACCTATAAGAAGCCGAGACGTGCACGTGCAAGGCATACTTATGTGGATGATGCATGATTGGCCTGGATATGGTGAATGTTCAGGTTTATTGATTTCAGGTTACCATGCTTGTCCCTTATGCGGACCACGACTCGAAGCATGCTATTCCAAAGCACTACATAAAACTGTCTATGAAGGACACCATAGATATTTGCCTGATGGACATGTTTTACGTGAAGGACAAATTGGTCAACAAGTGCAATGCTAAATGAAAGCTAACGATTGGAAACAACTATGGGATTCAGAAAATTCAGTCGCTGGCGTGAAACGGTTGTCCATTTTTCATGAACTCCCTTATTGGAGTGAATTATTGATCAATCATTTGGTAGACCCGATGCATATTTTTAAGAATGTGGGAGAGATTCTCTGGAAGACTCTGATCGGAAAGAAAAAGAGCAAAGCACAAAGGGAGGACTTAGAAGAGCGAGGTCCTATGTGAGAGTTGTGGGCAATTACTAAGCCCAATGGAATAGTATCGTTATGAAGAGCTCCTTGGGTGCTTTGTAGGATGGAAGAGCAACAAGTGAAGAAAACAATTTCAAAGTTTCAGACACCTATTGGATGGATGAGGTGTCGAAAAGACTACTTTCACACGAAACGAGGATCTTGGAGGGCTCAAGTCTCATGATTGGCACAAGTTTTTACAGTTTGTGCTCCCTATAGCCTTAAAAGATTGTCTTTCGGAGGATGTACGGAGAACCATTCATAAAATTAGTTCTTTAGTACGGTGGATCTCTTCTAAAGAGATAAATAGAGATAGCATAGAGAGTGTGAAACTCAATGCTATCAAGGTGTTTGTATGGTAGAGAAATACTTTCCCACAAGTATTCTCACTATTCAACTGCATTTACTGGTTCATGTGGTAGATGAAGTTGCAATAGCAAGAACTATCCATAGTCGATGGATGTTCTTCTTGGAGCGCTTTATGAAGACATTAAAAGGGTTTATTCGACAGAGAGCACGTCGAGAGGGTAGCATGGTGGAGGGATGGCTTGTACAAGAGTCTCTTGTATTCATAACTAAGTTTCTACGTATGTCCGATCTCGAAAATGCCTTGCTTATGGAGCAATGATGAAGATGTTCATCTTGTAGGCGATGAACCACAAGGTAAAGGATTGCAAAGAAAAATGAATGCAGCTTTCAAAGAGAAGGCAATGAAGTTTTGCATAGTTAACTTTGAGCCTATGCAAAAGTGGTTAGAAAAGTATGAGCTTGCCAAGGAGACAAACGCAAAGGAAAGAGCTCAGTTTTGAAGGAATCGTTCCACTCGATTTTTGCTTCTTCCAGAAAGTCTTTGACCTCTTCCATCTTTTCCAACGAGCAGATGGCTAGATACAATGGTTTCATAAGCAAAGGTAGCAAGTGAAGATATTACTGAAGAAGAAGAAGAACTCGCAAAGGGATGTGATTGGGAGTATACTAAATACGGTGCACTATGGACTCATGGACGACACTTTGAGATCGCACGAATCGATAAAAATAGGTCTACTTTTGATAGTAGGGTGATGGTGACTTTTTGCAAAAAAGTAGAGGGAGTGCAAGAGATGATAATGCATAAAAAGGCCAGCTAGATTATTGTGGTGTGATTCAAGATATATTGAAACTATCTTTTAGGAAGTTTGATTACTTTTTTTTGATGTGAAATGGTTCAAAGTAGTCACCTCTGGAAGAAACACAACAGTGAGGCGGGATAAAAGCGGTTTGCTTCAAGTCGACTCCACAAAATTATGGCTGGATGAAAGAGATATATTTGTACTTCTTGAACACAGTGAGCAAGTTGTTTTTATACAAGATTCAAAAGAACGAGAGTGGCTATTTGTTTTACAAGTCGCCCCACGTAGTAGACAAATTTGTGAGAACATAGATGTAGAAGAAATTCCATTTGTAGTAGACTTAGAGATTCATTCGATAGTAGAGGAGGAAGAGATCATTGTTCGAGAAGAAGAGGTCATTGAAGAAGATGAAATACAGGACGAAGCAATAGATGATGATCAGGAAGAAACCAGCATAGCAAGCAATTTAGAAGTCATCAATATAGAGATAGATATTCTCGGTGCATCGGATCTCCAAGAGGATGCTAGACTAGAGGATTTTTGAATCAAACACTTGTACATACTAATTTTTGTTTATTTTTTTTTCTAGGTTTTTTTGTACACTACAATTTCTCTATATTACCTTTATTATCACATGCTGATTATTTGAGTTCTTTTGTTAGAGAGCACGATGGGAGAGAATCCTCCAGTCACTCCACATTCCATGACAGAGGAGAAGTTCTTAGAGTTCATCTCTCAAGTACCTCCCGCGTATATGGCTGCTACATCATAGTATTGGATCACTCGTGGTAGCACTCCTCCCTGCCTCACTCCTGGCGGCCTCACTCCTGCCGGCCTCACTCCCGCCGGTGTCACTCTTGTGGGTGTCACTCTTGTTGGTGTCGCTCTTATGGTGTCACTCCTATGGGTGGTGCTACTCCCGCCGGAGGTATGTCTCCTAGCTTTATGACTCCACCATGACCATCTTTTCAACCATCCCCTACTGGCTCTAGTAGTAGACATGTGCGTTCGGCACCTCAACGCGATACAGGTTCTGGCCCGTCTCATAGGTTGAGGTCACGCTCTAGAGCAGCAGGTTCTAGGAGTGGATCTACAGGTAGGTCTGGAGGAGGCGGCTGTTGTGGAGGCAGTGCAACGGACATTGTGTCGCGTGCTTCTACTCCTAGGACGAGTACCTCAGATCTAGGTACGCCACGCGGTACACCACATGGAACACCACGTACACCTTGGGGTGCTCATGACAATGATGACTCCAAGGTGTATAGTATCCGAGATGGAGCTCCGATGATGGATGTGGCTGACAAAGCAATGCGTGAACATATACGACAGCTTTGCTCCATACAGTTTGGACACTCTATCATGTTCAAATGGAGTGAACAAGATAAAGATCGAAAGAATTATATCACACAGACGATTTATCAGGAGTTCTGACTAGTCGATGGAGAGCCTCTTGTCAATTTAGAGTGGATTCTGCACACCGCACGTGAAGTTATGTCCCATCGACGATCCGAGGCTCGTGATGCTTTGAGAGCAGGCTTACCAAAGCTTATATGGTTAGATGCTGAGGAGTGGGATATGATTCGCGATGAGCAACAATAGACTCTTGACTAATATCGTGAGCAGCGAGATGCTGCAGCCACACGTTTAGATATGGTTGGACCGTCACATTTGGGCAGCGACAAATATGACATGATGCGTCACGAGTTTGTAAGTACCATTTGATTTATTGAATTTGTTTGTGTTAAGCTTCTCATGTATGTTCCTCTAATGTTTTGTATATTTGTTGTAGGAGCTGGCAATGGGCCGTCCTCCAACATGAACGGAGGAGGCTTATGGATATCGTCATGGATTGAGTGCACTATTGGAGGACTTGGAGGGACACGGTGCGGTCGTTTCATGGGAGCGTTTGCGATGAGGTGATGAATTTATAAACTTGGTTTTTACTTGTTGTTTGTAAATTTCATGTGAAGTTATCTCATTTCATTAATGTTCTTTGTTGTAGGACTATTGATATGGAACATTCTTTGCATGTGTATGGCAGTGGCACACCAAACTTTTGCATTTGATTTTTATATGGCAATGCAATGCTTTGCCACATTTTGTAAAAGCATCATATATGATAGTGTTTTGCCACACTCTTGTACATGCTTCATTTATGAAATATATAACTCTTTTTGTACATGGTTCATGGTTCATGGTTCATTCTGATTATCTCTTTTGTGTCCATTAATATTATGTTTTATGAAATCATATTTTGGTTGACATTAGAGTATGCATCACATGTACTCGGTTTTTTTTTTAGCAGAGTGTATTGTCTTTTACTAAGCAACATCATGGTAATGTTGCTGTCGCAAAAGACAACAGGCTCTGCCCAAAAAAAATTTTGCAGATATGGTCGTCAGTGTAAGCGATAGTACTCCCAGTAATGCCATTGGAATAAGCATCGGTACAACCAACCGACACCGGTATACACGACGATACACCCTGTTAAAAGCACTTCGATTAAGTCGCTTTTAATCTCGGTTCGGGTTCTTGGGGATGGTTAGAGTTCTGACAGTGCAGAGGCCCTTTATGTAATTTTCCCAAATTAACCTTCCACTAAACAGTACTATACTTCCAAGTAATAACATTCACTACACAGTATTACTATTCATATTACGGTTATTCCTTACACAGTGCTTAATGCGCGATTTAGCAATCACAGTCGCACAGACTTATTAATATGAATATAACATTACTGTGTTAATGTTTAATACTGCAATTCAACAAACAACATACAGTACTCAGTAATTCAACAATATCAGCACACGATCTTCTCCGCATGGTCGCCCAGACAGAGAGTCTGGCGAACCCGTCTCCTCTGCCGAAGAACACCGTAATGCCCTTTCATTAATGGATCAAAAATTACATCTCTTCATCACACCCTTTCGGTACCTGCGACTACGGAAATTAAAATTACATTATTCCCATCCGACGGCCTAACACTGGCACGCACAGTGGACTCGAACCCGCAAAGAAAAATAAAATTAAGGCTCATCAACTATGCCTTGTATATACATGGTTCGGGCTAATTTGAAAGTCCTAGTGATCTTCTGCTTTAAGGAATCCAGCATAAGCTTTAAAGTCTCTGGCTCCACCAATTGTGCGTCAGTTCGTATTGAACTAGCCGCAATAACTTGACTCATCAATGCATCAGTCTGCGTCTGCAAAAATGCTTCTTGTGAGTAGAAGTCATTAGCTAGCGAAGCATATCTACGGACCTTGATATCAGCAATTTGACCATCAACTATGGATAATCTCTCTGCTTGAGTTCCTAACTGCTTTTCTCTGCGTTCTAGCTCCTGAGCTTGATATTGAATTGTTTTATAATATGCATCCCTTTCTTTCATGATTCCATCCATCTCCTTCTTTAACCGTAGATACTTAGCGATTTCCTCCGTAGACTCTTGATCTCTCTGAAAGAATCTTTCAGTGACATTATGTAACTCAGCTTCTGCTTTAAGCACATTGGCCGCAAAGTGATTGTGAAGCTTCTCCTAATAGACTGAGAGTATCCCGAGTATGATGAAGTTCTTGTCCTAACGCAATCATAGCATCTGTCCTCTCAGTGAGATCCTGCTTTAGAGTAGTGATTTCTGTATCGCTTTGAGCAATCAAAGTGTCCCTCTCTGCTAATTGATCTTGAAGTTGCTGAACCTGAAGCTGCAAGGCATGATTCTCTGCTTTAACCGCATTAGCTTCTTCCTATAATGGAGCAATATCTGCCTCTAACAAATGAACTTTGCCTTGCAGATCCTGTCGGATATTGTCGATTGCCAGCTTCATTTGAAGAGGTAATTGCTGAGAGAATTGAATCAGGAGATGACCCATAGACTCCAATTCATGGAACATCATAGTCGTAGGAGGAAGAATAGGAAGTGGTTGGGATGAAGAGGCTGTGAACAGATGAAGGGAGGCTGGTGGAGAGTAGTCAGGGGAAGAGAATGGAGGAGTGGGTGCGTTGGAAGGTACATTGTCAATGGCACTAGTAGGGACTGCAATGGGCTGAATCGGGTTAGTTGGGGGAGGAAAGGGAAGAAGAGGATTCGGCATCAAGATGATGTCGGTTGGATTCTAAGTTGTTGCCTCAGCTTGTGCGATCATTACTTCGACATTGGTAATTACCTCAGTGAGGAGTTCAGCGACGATCGCATTCACATTGTCCGCACTCTGTTGATGAGAGTCTGCCCGAGAAGAGACCTCTTCGAACTCTTCCCTCCATGCGCCTTGTTCCTGCTGGTTGATTAGAGAAGTGGGAACGGATGATTCGACGTGCAGAGACGTGGCAGTGTCGTAAAAAGTTTCATTTTCATGTCCGGCTATGGATCCCTGCACCTCGCTTTCAGAGGGGCTAATGCATCTACGTTTTTGGCAAAGAAGTTGAAGCAGATCTTCATCGTCATCTTCCTCATCCTCCAGCATTTGAGTAGATTCTTCATGTAACAAGAAGGGGGCAGTTGGAGGTGGTTGCGCAGCTTGTAGCACCGGAAAGAGGAAAGTAAGGATGTGGGGTGAACGGGAACAAGGAAGGTCACCCTTAGTGACTTGTTTGATAACCGCTACACATTCACGGTGAATGCACCGAAAATAGAAGGAGGCGAAATTGATAGATTCACGGGAAGCGGTATCTATCATCGAATAAAATGAGCGGGCAATACCATATGTGCGTTTCTGTAAATTCAGGGTGGCTACCAAAAATTGCAGAGCTGTACGCTCTGGTTCAGGTCTACACAAACTAGCATACTCATTAGATAAGTGCAGGGGAAACAATTCTTGCATGATGGCCATGAAAAGAAGGGGGCCATTCTCCAATCCTTCGTGAGGAAGGCGAAAAGCGTCAGCAAATGTAGCTAAAGTAATAACGACACGAGATTGGAAACAAGAAATAGGCCAACACTGCTCTGTAGTAGGTGTGGTGGCGATGGCAGAAATGATCTACGCATGGAATGGTTGACACTCCACTGAATGCTAAGGCAATTCAGCGAAGGCCAACAGACCACGGGTGTGCAAATACTCACTCACTTCGGGATTGAGGCCTGCACAAAATGTTATGACATTCGCGAGGGCTTCCATGGCACACAAGTAACAGGAGAACACAGTAGACAAGGAACACACAATCACACAAACACAATAGTGATTATCAATGGAAAAAATAAGATTAAGTAAGAGCACGAGAAGCATCAGGCGGCAAAAACCCAATCATAGCAGTGTATTGGAGAGATATCCGTCATAATTACAGCATGCATGCATGCACAGAAACAGTAACACAGGGCGGCTATTAATCATAGTTAGATACCAAAACGAGGAGGTTACGGTCAGTGGTCAACCGAAATACGGGGATAAAAAGAAAACAGGTGATACTCGAAAAAGAGTAAGGACACGTCAGAGGTTATCAGACAACTGGTGATATGGACGCAACTTAGAACCATTAATCACTTTTGGCAGGAGAACACCTGTTAAGGTTGCCAATCGAAAAGTTGCTGGTCCCACTTATTCAGCAATCTGGTATGGACCGAACCACCGTAATTTAAATTTCCCAGCAGATCTGTTTGCTTTAGCATTATAGAATAACACAAATTGATCAACCGTAAAGACAAGGGTCTTTAGGAAGCGGTCATGAGTACGGGCTTGACGAAGCTGAACTTCTTGGAGAGTCATAAAGCTTGCCCAGCGGTGTTCATCCAATGCTCTGAGGGCATCCAACCGAAATGGCAAAGAATCTTCCGGCAACAATTTCTGAGCTAAGGCAACATGTAGACTCAGTATCACTACTTCCATGGGCGCAATAGCGTCTATACCGTAAGCAAGTTTAAACGGAGTTGTTCCAGTAGCCACTTTGTACGTGGTCCGATAACCCCACAAAAGTGCAGGTAAGAGCTGGTCCCAACGTTTCGGACACTCCAAGATCAATTTGTGAAGCATATGCAACAGAGTCTTATTGGTACTCTCAACCAGACCATTAGCACATGGATAGTACGGTGAGCTGAATTTATGCATAATCTGAAAAGTTTGAGTCAACACTTGCATTAAGTTGTTGGCAAAATGTGTTCCTTGGTCCCTCACTAGTTCCAAAGGTAATCCATAACGTGGGAAGACATCCTTCATCAAACATTTTGCCACCGAAACAACTATGGCAGACCGTAAAGCCCAAGCTTCTGCCCACCTAGTGGCATAATCTGTACAAGTCAATATGTAGCGATTGTTGGTGAAGGTCACACGTGGTGTTATTGGACCAATAAAATCTAGACCCCACTTCTGAAAGGGTTCCAAAGGGAGAATTGGTGGAAGGGGAAACAAGTGTCGCTGCAAGGGCTTTCCAGTCCGTTGACAAACATCACACTACTACAGAAATTTAACCACATCTCTGTACATTGTAGGCCACCATAGCCCACTTTGCAGAATTTTCCGGTGCGTAAGATCAGCTACGAAGTGTCCTCCCGAGGGTAATGAATGAGCCATAAGAATAACCGATTCTGCTTCATGTGGAGGGATACATCTAAGTAAAACACCAGTATGATCTATGCAATACAGTTGACCCACGATCAACCGGAATCGTCGACTATAAACTGCAAGTTTTTGGCGCAGAGCAGTGGGAGTATTAGGAGGGAGACAACCGTCAGTAAGGAAAGTCAGTAGCGTATCATAGTATGTAGTAGCAACAGGAGGTTATGTAGAGTCTTTAGAAGTTGTCTCCGCAACGTAAATGGCCGGTGTAGTGCCATCAACCCCTACCCGAGACTCACCAGAATCCAGGCGAGATAAAAACTCCGCCAAGGCATGTGCTATGCCAGGTCGATGAATAACTTCATATTCAAACTCCTGTGATAGTAAAACCCATCTAGCCAATCTACCACCTAAATGTTGCTGCCAAACCAAGTACACCAGTGCAGCATGGTCCACATGGAAAGTAAATTTACAGCCCAACAAGTAATGCCGAAATTTCTTAACAGAGTACACCAATCCAAGACATTCGCGTTCGGTCATAGAGTAATTTTTCTCCACAGGAGCTAATCGGCGACTCACATAATACACAGGCCAAAACCATGTTCGTTGCATTGGTACGCTACCAATGGCTATGTCCGAGGCATCCACAAAGACATGGACAAACATTCCCAATCACGTGGTTGAAGGATAGGGGCCTATGTCATTAAGACCTTCAACCGATCAAATGCACTTTGGCACTCTGGAGTCCATTCATACTTCTTCGGAGCGCTGGTCGTAAGTAGATTAAGCGGTGTCGCTAAATGAGCTAACCATTGTAAGTGTCTGCCATGCCACCGGATTTGGCCAAGAAAGCACATAACTTCTTTCGCTGTCGTTGGGACTGGTGCCTCCAACACGGCTGCTACTTTATCCGGATCAACTTGTATTCCTTGTTGAGAGATAATATGACCGAGTAGTTTGCCATAGGAGACCGCAAAAACAGATTTGGTCGGATTCAAGCATAATCGGTACTCTCAGCATTTTTCAAAGCAGCACTGTAAATGATACAGGTGTGCCGAAGTCTTGCCAAATAAGGAAAAATAATCCAAATATACTTGCATAAACATGGTCAAGTAGGGTGAAAAGACTTCCTGCATACATCTTTGGAATGTACTCGGGGCATTCCGTAAACCGAACCACATTACGGTGCAAGCATAGACACCCCAGTTCGTGATAAAAGATGTCTTTGGTATATCCTGTTCCGCCATCCTCACTTGATTATAGCCACTATAGCCATCCAGAAAAGAATACATTTCATACCCTGCTACCCTGTCGAGCATTGTGTCTAGAAAGGGGAGAGGGAACGGATCCGGTACAGTGGCGGCATTGAGTTTTTGATAGTCGACACAGATACGCAACTATTTATTTTTCTTCGGGACGATCACTATTGGAGAGATCCACTCAGCATGCTCAATTGGTACAATAAATCCCACATTCAATAAACGATCAAGCTCAGCCTTCACTTGTGTAGCATAGTTAGGGTTCATTCTGTAACTAGATTGTTTGATTGGGCTCGCATCTAGTTTCAGCACTACCCGATGTTGATAAATCCGTGGGTCAAGACCTTTCATGTCTCTATAATCCCAAGCAAAAACATCTGAGAATTCACACAGGAGTTGTACCAAATCATCTTGGAATGTCTCTGCTAAACCTGCCTTAATCTTAACTGGTCGCGGGTTGACCGTGTCTCCCAGATTATACATTACTAATTGATCTTCCGGTACAAAATATTGACGAGGTTTTACCAAATCATCAGCTGGCTGCAATAGTTGATGTGAAATTGCTTCATCCATAGCTATGCTGTCATCTACTTCTGCATCTACGGTCACTGGTACGACCGTACAAGCTGCCAGACTCCAATTGTCTACTACCGAATGTAAGTCTACAGTACCTAATGAGATCAGATCCTTATTGACCTTGAGGAAAGCCTCTTCCTCATCATCAGATAACCCCTCCAACTGGCTCTGCTACATATGGTCGTGCATGAAGATCACATGGTTTCATAGCATCCAATTTATTTACAGATTTCTGGTGATTATCTTTGAAAACTAACTCTTGAGCTGACCAATCCTGTACAACTTTGGCTTGCTTTAGCCATGGCCTGCCGAAGAGTAAGTTGTAGTCGAGGCTGGATTCTGGTAAGTCTAAGACCACAAAAGTCATTTAAATGTGGTCCCCTGCAAGGTAATAGGAATATTACGTACTAATCCCATTGGATGGACTCGGCACTGGTTTGCCAGTCACACAAAAAATTGTACGGGTTCAATTTGGGTCCAACCCAATTTCTTGTAGAGTGCGGCTATTGCAATATTCACACCTGACTCGCCATCAATTAACACTTGGGTAATCTTCTGGTTTTTATACCAGACGATGATCAGTGGGACTAAATGATCCACCGTAGAATCAATGTCCGGTTGTATGGTTGCAGTCGACGGAGTACATGAAGGTCCGGGACTAACCTGCTGTTGGAATTGCTGTCGTACTCTTGGCACTAAGGCGAGAAACTATCCCAAAGGAAGTGTGATTGAAGCCTTAGATAGGATGTCCCATACGTGATCTGTTTGGGTCGTAGTTATCACCAATTCTGGTGATGATTCTAATATGGTTGGGACAGAATTCTATTCATTCGATCTTGCCTGTGGCAGAGGGACCTATGTTACCGGAATGGGATCAGGAAACACAGTTGGCTCCTTAGCTGCCCATTGTCTAGCCCTTGCAAACATTCGCTGCTTCTCATGAATACCAGGCTCGAAAACATCTGCTGTTGGTTGCATCTGTTTACTTGATCGTGTCTGAACTACAGCTACTTGTGACTCGACTGGTGAAATGTAAACCATTTTGGTCATCGGATGTTATCATTCCTTCTTCCTTTTGTGGTACTCTGCTGCTTCCTTGCAAAGTCGTCGGATGTGGCCAACCTCGCCACAAAAATGACACCGAGGGGGTGGAAGAGAGGTACCTTCTGCCGATGTACCCGCTTGCCATCAATTTGAATTGAAATTGGTGTTCTGATGACCCTGGTAATTCCTATATCCTTGCGGCTGATTCGTTCGCAACTGTGGTGGCACATAATGGGTTGTTGGCTGACTTGGTTCTTGTATTATGGCGTTTATAGCTGCTCTGCCCTGCACCTTCGCATTATATGCGCAGGTTTCCATTCAGTGTCTTGTTGTGTTACAGATGGCACAATACATCTGGTTGAGGGCACATGTAGAACTGGTGTGATCTAGATTTTTGCACCTGGATTATCAGTTACGTTCTTACTTACTTTCAGCCAGTCCAAGTCCTCTCTAAAACCTCCAACTTTGTGCTCCAATTGTAAGGCCATCGCAATTACTGCGTCCAATGTCATTCCGCCCACACAGGGAATGATCATGATTTGTCTTAACTCTGGATTGAATCCGTTAATGAACCATTGGGTCATGACATCGTTTGGCAGATTAGCATGTGCCGGAGGCAGCTACCTTAAGTGAGTTCTAAACAGTGTTGCGTATTCCTGGACACTCTGATGCGGTTTCTACCGATTGTTCTACAAATAGTCAAAGGTTTCGGTAGGATTCTTCTTCAAATGAAACCTCTCTAAAAACGCATCTCTCACATCATCGTAGTTAGCAAAATGATTAATATCATATTCAGTCAACCACCTTGCTGCTTCATTAACCAATGTGGCCTGAAATACAATGGCCTTGTATTCCGGATCGGGTGGATGATTCAACACTGCATAACTGATCTCGAATGTGCGGACATGTGCATCGGGATCATCCCCCAGAAATCCACCGAATTTGGTATATGTCACCCCAGTCGGAACCAGTCGAAGTGGGATGATTGGCTGTGGTTGATGCTGTTGCTGCTGCTAAAACTGTAGTTGCGGTTGTGAGGCTATCTACTGCTGTGACTGTGAACCACTCATGGTGCTATTGTGAGTAGTTTTGTTGTTATCTGTATATTGAGGAGGTGTCTCTTGTTCTTCAGAATCTGTATTATCAGCGTGCTCACCTTCCGGTTCAAAAATGGCATTGATTCTCTTACTTATCTCCAAATCAAATAGCCTATCCTTAGCTTTGGTATGGAAACTAGGTAAGCTTGCCCTGAAGAGTGGTGAACGTAATACGGATCCACCAGGTAGTACCGCACTATCATCGAAAAATTTCAAAGTTCCACCAAAGGGTACCGAACTTCCACCGGAACTTATCGAACTTTCACTGCACCAGGTTACCTTTTCACCAGAAATGGTCGCACTCTGTAACACAACTTTATCACCAAAAATGGTCGAATTCCGACCCGATAGTGTCGGACTAACTGCGTACTGCGTCTCTGTACACCCAGAAGTCACTGTACCTTCTTCAGAAAGTACCGGCTTCCCACTGGAATTCATCGGAATCTCATCTTGTGTCACCGAACTGGCACCGGAATCGTTGCTAATTGACTCCGATCCTTCTACAACTGGGCTTAATTGGCCTATACTTCTACCACCTGGGGGTGTCCCTAATAGATTTGGAACTGCCCAGGGATGTTGATCTCTCCTATACTTTGGATAGGACTCACCGGAACGAGTAACCAGCATATATCACTTCTGCACCGCTTGCCTTACGTACTGCTCTTCCCTTACTACTTATTCCCAATCTATTTCCATCTTCCCACAGACGGCGCTAGTGTTAAAAGCACTTCGGTTAGGTCGCTTTTAATCTCGGTTCGGGTTCTTGGGGATGGTTAGAGGTCTGATAGTGCAGAGGCCCTTTATGTAATTTTCCCAAATTAACCTTCCACTAAACAGTACTATACTTCCAAGTAATAATGTTCACTACACAGTATTACTGTTCGTATTATGGTTATTCCTTACACAGTGCTTAACGTGCGATTTAGCAATCACAGTCGCACAGACTTATTAATATGAATATAACATTACTGTATTAATGTTTAATACTGCAATTCAACAAACAACATACAATACTCAGTAATTTAGCAATATTGGCACACAATCTTCTCCGCAGAGTCGCCCAGACAGACAGTCTGGCAAACCTGTCTCCTCTGACGAAGAACACCATAATGCCCTTTCATTAATGGATCAAAAATTACATCTCTTCGTCACACCCTTTCGGTGCGTGCGACTATGGAAATTAAAATTACATTATTCCCATCCGGGGGCCTAACAACCCAATAGAGGCATCGGTATGGACGTCGGTATGGGCGTCGATAATATCGATGTTTATACCGATGCATATACAGATGCATATACCGATGCATATACCGATGCATATACCGATGCATATACCGATGCTTATACCGATGCCCATACTGATGCCTATACGGGTGCTTTAATACCAATGCGCATACCGACATCTACACCGACGTCGGGGCAAGAATATGCACGTTCATTTCCCTCACTAAAAACCTTGGTATACGACCAATCTGTTGTAGTGGAGATGCTCCCATCTGCATGCCTCTTTACCTTGTACACTAGTTTCTTGCCAATGACTTTCATGTCCTTTGTTCTTGACACCAATGATCAAGTATGATTTTCTTCAAGTGCCTTGAATTCCTCCTCTATGGCTTCAATCCATTCCCTATGCTTATTTCCTTCTTTAAAAATTTCTTCAAGTTCCTTGAATTCCTCCTCTATGGCTTCAATCCATTCCCTATGCTTATTTCCTTCTTCAAAAAAGTTAGGTTCTTCACAAGCTACAACTTGACTCATGTAGCCATAGTGTCCTACAATGAATGAATCATAAGATAACCTTTGCACAGGGTATTTAACCCTATTGGATGAGCTTACCTCACCATTAGGTGGTAATAATCTCCTCCTCCTTGGTTTAGATGCTTTAAATCCTTGCGTTTCTAATTTTTTCATATCTTCATCACTTGTAGATTCCATGTCTACCCATCGATGGTCTTTGTCATTTGCCTTTTCCTTTCCTTTGCTACTTCCTTCACTTGAATGAGCTTTGTTCCTTGTACTTCTATACCAAGCTGATGTATTACTCTCCTTTGATGGTGTGCTTGAAGTGGTTGGACCACTCATCTCCATGATTTGTTGTTGCTTTTTGAACTTCTTCTCGGCTTCATATGCATCATCAACTTGTAACACATCTTTGCTACCATACCAAGGCAACAACTCATTAAATATTACAACCCTAGACACCTTAAGCTCTTTGGTGCAAGGATTATAGAATTTAAAACCCTTTTCCTCCAAAGAATATCCAAGAATTATACACCTATTTGCCTTCTGGTCTAACTTGTGTCTTAATTCTTGCGGTATGTGAACATAACACACACAACCAAATACTTTGAGATGTGAAAGGTTGGGCGTCTTACCACTCCAAGCTTCATAAGGTGTAACTCCATGTACTCTTGAGGTTGGAAACCTACTTGTAATGTATAGGGCTGTAGTTGTTGCATTAGACCAATAAGAGTTAGGAACATTCATTTCATTTAACAAAGCTCTAGCCACTTCTGCTATGTATATATTCTTCCTCTCTGCCACCCCATTTTGTTGAGGTGTATACCTACAAGTGAATCACCTTTTAATGCCATGGTCATGTAGAAAATGTGAAAACTCATTTGAAAAGAATCTCCCCCTCCATCCCATTTGAGAGTCTTTATATACTTCCCTATTTCCTTCTCCACTATGTTTTTGAACCTCTTGAAGTGGTAAAACACCTCTGAATTTGAGTTCATGCAATACATCCAAAAAAACCTTGAATGATCATCTATGAACGTGAAAAAATATGTATTAGCTCCAACGGATGGCTCCCTTGTAGGTCCTCATACATCTATGTGTATGAGATTCAACACTTCATTGCTCACATGTGCTTCCTTTGCATGTCCTTCATCCTTTGTAAGTTTATGTGCCCAATTCTTTTATGCCATAAGTCGAGTTTTGCAATCTGTTTATTTCCAATTGACAAGTAGACAATTTGAGGGGTTGATGGCTTTATCTCCATGGTGAAGAGCCTTCCTTGCTTCTTCCATTTTATCTATGCACTTTTCGCCCTACATGGGGTCTTCAACAAAACATTCTTGATCATTGAGCCTCACCTCATAACCTCTTTCAACCATTTGACATACCAAAACCAAGTTCTTAGTGATGGTTGGCACATGCAATACATCCTTCAACACCTTGGAGCTTTGAGATCCATTCAATGCAACATCTCCCACATGTTTAATTTTGTGCTCAGTGTCATCTCCTATCTCTACATGTCCTTGATTTATGAGTGAGTGTAAATTAAAGAAAACATCATTATTCCAATTCATATGGTTGCTACAACCACTATCAATGTACCATGTAGAATCTGAATTGACTCTTTCACTTGACCCATACATCATATGCATCTAAATTTGTTTAAGTAATAGCATAACTACCTTGGTTCCTTTTGTATCCTTGATTGCTTCCTCCTTTGGACCAACAATCTCTTGCATAATGGCCCAATTTTCCATTCTCCATTGGATGCTTCTCTTCCATGTGATCTTCCTCCTCTTCCTCTACCTCTTCCATGCTTTCCAACTTTCATCCTCTCTCAAGCCGTTGAGAGTGTGCGTGACAAGATCGCCATCTTTGAGTGGGCTCCCCATTGAGCCTCGGGCATTTGTAAGCTCCTTAACCTTCAAAATGTACTCATTTACGTTAGTACTTGGTGCTTTCCTAAGATTATTTAGCTCATTCTTGAGCTGAATCTTCCTTGCCTTGCTTGATGAAGATTACAATCTCTCCAAGGTCTCCCAAACCTTCTTGGATGTGTCCATGTCTTGTATATACCCTATCATGCTATTGCTTATGTGTTGGCATAGAATGAATATGACTCTCCTATCCCTTTCTATCCATTCATTAAGTTCCTTGGATTTTCCTTGAAGTGATGGATCATGTACATGAGTGTTGGCTCTCTGGTACTCACTAATCCCCACAATCCTTTACCCATAAGGTAGTTTCTAACTCTAAAATTCCATGGTTGATAATTGCCTTTCTCTAAGTTCTCTATTTGTGCATTATACTCAGACATATTGAGCTCTAATATGATCCTCTTGCTAGTCCTCAATTTTTTGTATTCTTTAGAAGGTGTGGATATTACCTTTTGATAGCTTCTCCATTAGTGTCTCAAAAATCAAATGGGTCAAGGCTAAATCTTGTTGATGGTTTAAAGACATTGCTGCTAGCTGGAGATTTTCAAGCTTGAGAAATACACTCTCTTTTTTATCAAAAGCCTCTTCACCTTTCTTCGGAGCAAGGTAAGGTCTTCTTAACAAGGCATCTGACTGACATTGCTGGCATCTTGGATGATACGTAATGATAGAATTGAACTTGGATAGAAAGTTACTCCATCAAGATTGCCTTCTAGTGAGGATGCGGGTGGTCATAAAATACTATAAATTCTTATGATCTATGTACACAGTAACTTTATGAGCTACTCCTTCTAGATGGTGACACTAGGTATCAAACACATCCACTATTGCAAGAAGTTTGTTATCATGGATTTCATAATTAATCTCTTGAGGAGAGAATTTCCTTGAATGATATGCAACTAGATGTAGATGTCCATCAACCCCGTGTTGGCATATGATCGCCTCCAAGGCAAAATCTGATGCATTTGTCTCCAAGACAACATGCTTGGTAGAAGCTAGGTGAACTAGAATTGGAATAGTAGTGAACGATGATTTCAGGGCTTGAAAGGCTTTCTCTGCATCTCTATTCCATGAGAACTTTGTGTTTCCTGTAATCTTGGTAAGAGGTGTCACTATCTTGGAGAAATCTTTGATGAATATCCTATAAAAATTGGAGAACCCTAGAAAATGTTGTACATCTTGAACACATGAAGGTGGTTTCCAATCAAGGATTGTTATGCTCTTCTTAGGGTCACTAAAGATTCCTTTCTCTGATACAATCTACCCTAAAAACTCCACTTCTGTGTCATGGAAAGAACACTTCTCTGAATTTCAATATAAAGCTTTTTGTCTTAGTTTGTCTATGAGTATCCTTACAGGACATTCATAATCCTCTAGATTTTTAGAGAATATCAAGATATCATCGAGGTATATTACCACAAAATCATCCAAATACTCTTGAAAGATATCATTCATTATATCCTCGAAGATGGCTGTAGCATCTGTGAGAATGGGCATAACTACATATTCAAAATGCCCATATCTTGTTCGAAATGGTGTCTTCCATTTGTATCCTTCTTTGATCCTGACAAGATTGTAAGTGTTGCGTGTGTGTAGAAGTGCGAGAGACACACAAGAAGCACACACAAGGAGCACAAACACAACAAGAAACATGGAGAAGACGATGGCTGGAATAGCTCTCTCTATTGATGATCAACTAAACTGAAGTAAGAGGTGAATAATATCCCTAAGTAAAAAGTACCACCACATATGAGAGTATCAAGTATGTGGTAACATGGGGAAAAAACCTCTAGCTAGTACTAGAGTAAAAAGTGCCCATGTATAGGGAAAAGGTTCACATCAATGCTACTCAAGGAACACATAAGTGTATCAAACCCTCTTGGAGCAAATGATGTGAACACATACAAGGAGTGACAGATCATCCCCCACAAGGTAATAAGCCTAAAGCTTTGTGAAAAGCTTCAAATGTTTCCCGTGGAAGAGCTTTGGTGAATATGTCTGCCACATTATCTTGTGTAGGCACATATACCAAATCAATATCTCCTGCATGAAGGCACTCTCTCACATAGTGATAATGCACCTCAATATGTTTGGTCCATGCATGAAACACTATGTTTCGTGCAACAGCCAAAGCACTCTGACTATCAGTGAGAATATGCGTAGCAGCATCAATCTCCATGCAAAGATCCATCAATAGGTGTCTCAGCCATATACACTCCACTATAGCTGTGAAAACTGCCTTGTACTCAGCTTCACAACTCGATGTTGCCACTCTAGGTTGCTTCTTACTCAACCAAGATATGCATGAGTCTCCAAGGAAACATCAAATACCACTAGTGGACATGTGAGTATCATAACAACTAGCCCAATCAATATCTGTAAAAGCATGCAAGCATGGATGAATATCTCTACCGTAAAAGATACCTAAGCTCAAAGTGCGTCGGAGATATCTAAACACATGTTTCACTGCTTGCCAATGCTTACTGGTAGGGCTATGCATGAATGGTCTCAATTAGGAAACTACATACTGTATATCCGGCCTTGTGTTGCATGCATATATAAGACATCCCATAGCTTGCGGATATAGAGAAGTGTCAAACGCATCACTGGAATCTTCAACTGAGAACCTGAATCCTATCTCAGTTGGTGTAGAAACTAGCTTGCAATCCTCAAAGTCAAAATGTTGAAGTAGTTCTTCAACATACTTTGCTTGATGCATAACAATTTCCCCCTCCCAACGGATACAAACTGGATGCCAAGATAGTAGCTCAAAAGACCAAGATAAGTGACATCAAAAGTATGCTGCAAATTAGCCATAAGAATGTCAAGTTTTGCATCACATGACCTAATCAAGAGTATGTCATCGACATAAAGAACAAGCACTGTAAGATCAGCCCCATTTTTGCGTACATAGAGTGTGCTTTCAATTGGACTACATGTGAAGCAAAGAGCAATCAAGTGCTTATGGATTTTATCATACCATGCATGTGGAGCTTGCTTGAGACTATACAAGGCTTTATGCAAGGGACAAACCATATGCTCTTTCCCTTTCATAGAAAATCGAGGAGGTTGCTTCACATAAACCTCCTCTTGTAAATCACCATTCAAGAATGCTGTTTTTATGTCCAATTGATGCACTTTCCAACCTCGATGGGCAGCCAATGCAACCACGATACAAATGGTAGTCATGCATGAAGTAGGTGCAAATGTTTCCTCATAATCAATGCCATATTGTTGCGCATTTCCTTTGGCAACCAATCTAGCTTTGTAGCGATCAATGCTACCATTAGATTTTCTCTTAATCTTATAAACCCACTTTGTACCAATGGCATTCTTTCCTTTTGACAATTCACATAACTCCCAAGTACCATTCCTATGTATGGAATCCATTTCTGATTCCATAGCACTCATCCATTGTGGATCGTCACATGCATCTTCAAAAGAAAGTGGCTCTCCATTACATGTTGTAGCAATAAGAGAATAATCCACAAAATTACTTGATGCATGGTGCGAGCTTGATCTTGTTCTACCAAGTAAACATGCACTCAATTTGTTGTCCTGCAAAGTTTGTTTCATCCACTTTGGCATAGTTTGTGCACTCTTGATAAACATGCGTTCATTATGTAAAACATCTTCAATATGTACATAATGCATGGGCTGAATTTCATGCTCATTTTCAGCCATATTTTGATGCAAATGTTCAGCCATATGTGGCTGGAAATTTCCAACAGTTTTGACAATTTTTGGTTGAAAAATTTCAGCCATGTTTGGCTGGAAATTCTCTGCATTTTTAGCACTATTTGGCTGGAATTTTTCATCCCTTTGAGCCCGAGTTGGTGCTGATCTACATGGCCATAGTGAAGCGCATCATTTTAGAACAAAGGCATGACTGTATTGAGCACATCTTGTGAGCTAACTGTTGCCTGTTTTTTGCATTCATGTAGAGGGAAAACTCAATTTTTGGCAAATACCACATCTCCACTCACAATAATTGTGTTCGTCAATGGATGATATAAACGATATCCCTTACTTTCAGCACTATATACAACAAATATACATTTCTTTTCCTTGTCATCAAGTTTATGATGTTGTTGTGATGGCACAAGAGCATATGCCAAACAGCCAAACACACGCATATGACTAACCATAGGCGTATGAGCATTCCAAGCCTCATAAGGAGTGATGACTCTCAATGCTTTTGTAGGGCAGCGATTCAACATATAATTTGCACACATGAGTGCTTCCATCCAAAACTTATCAAGAAGATGCTTTCCTTTAACCATACATCGTGTCGTTTCAAGTAGAGTCCTATTTTTATGCTCGACAACTCCATTTTGTTGAGGTGTACATGGCACCGTACATTGGTGTGAAATACCTCTTTCACAAAGAAAAGCATTAAACTCATATCACATGTATTCACCACCACGATCGGTGCATAGAGTCAAAAGCTTTTGTTAAGAAACATTTTCACCCATAGCTAAACATGCTTTGAAGTAAGAAAATAACTCATTCTTTTCTTTCATAGGATACATCCATGTGTTGGCAGTAGTCAAGGAACTGAAGGAGTCACAAGACAAGGAAGCCTACGAAGGGAGTCGGAGCAAAGAGAAAGCACAAGCAGACACAGTAGTCAAAGAAGATCTGGCAAGTAGGCCATTTACATTTTTCAAGCATCAAAGAGTTGGGCACACAAGAAGAAGGAACAAGTAGGGAGCTCCAAGAAATGTATGTCAAAATGTTAGAAGAAATCCCTACAAAAATAGTGATTTTCATCATTGTAAATACCATTTCACATTTTTGTAACTCCATTTTGTGCAAGCCAAGGAGTCCTTGAGCTTGAGGAGCTTTAGAAGTACCTACCTATCAGTTTTTACATTTTTTAGACTCTGTTTGAACCTCCAAATAGGGTAGAGAACCTAATTTTTAACTAGGCCGGACACTAGGTCTTGACAAGGCCAAAACCTAGTCAAAAACTATAAATAGAGCTAGAGAGCTCATTTTTTAGGTTAGCTTGTAATTGATTTGAACTTGTCTGAGCATTTTGGAAGTAATCTAAAGAACTCCATTGCTTCCTACTCTTTTTCTTACCTTGTGTGCGCGTGTGTGTGTATGTGTGTGCATGTTGGTGTGCTTCTCACTCACGCACTTGTGCCTTCACTTGCTCGAGGTCATCATACCATCCTCACATCTTCCCGGATTGACATTAAAGGAGGTGCTACTCATCACTGAGCTACACCAAATTTTGGCGCCGTTGCCGGGGATCGAGCTTTGAGGACGAGCGTGTGATGGTAGGACGTAGAGTTGACACGTTGGAGTTATAGGTATTTTCTTCGCCTTTTTCCTATTTTCTCTTGTTTTCTCCTCACCATCATCATCCTCACCATCTCCCATATCCATCTCCATCATCGCGAAAAATTTGAGTTTTTGGTCATATCATGCCACCCATACCATTCCCCTCATTTCACTTGTGAGAGAGAGCGAGAGAGCATTTGTGTGCTTGTGATTTTCTGTGTTTTTTGAGATTTTTTGCAGGAATCAGCATCCCCAGCAGCTACACTAGCTCCAGCAGGTAAAAAATTTGACTGTGCAGGTCCCGAGGCATTGACCTCTGTCAATCGCGACCGATAGAAAAAATGGTCTTTTTGCTAAACAAAGTACATAACCATAATCTACAGGCCTAGAGCTTCCCAAATGTGTGTTTAAAATTTTAAAATTCCTTAGATTTCTGTCAATCACGATCGCCCTATCAATCGCGATCGACAAACCATGACAGACACATGCCGACGGCTCTATCAATCGCGACCGACACGTCAATTGCGACCGATAGAGTCAATGACCGACTGACCACAACTGACAGAACCTACGCCTGACACGTGTCAATCGCGATCGAGCCATCAATTGCGATCGACCAGTCAATCGTGACTGACAGCCACGACGGACCTGTCAATCGCGACCGACCCAGTCAACGATTGCTTGACCACGACGAACAGACCCTCGCAACGGACCTGTCAATCGCGATCGACCCATCAATCGCGACTGACAGAGTCAACGACCCTTTGACCACGATCGACTGCAAATCCGGGCCACGTGTCAATCGCAATTGACCCATCAATTGCGACCGACTGCCATGACGAACCTGTCAATCGCGACCGACACATCGATCGCAACTGACCTATCAATCGCGATTGACAGAGCTTGCAAACGGGATTGACGGGCAAATTTGGCTAATATTTTAGGGCAAAAAAGAGTAGTCTATATTTGACAAATTGTGGAACAAATACTAGGGTTCATCATTGCTTATGAGGCCGATACCCCAAAGCATTTTGAGAAGTCCTGTCTGCCTGCTAACCTGTTTAAAATCCTGATTTGGCCCCAAAACCCTGAATGGACATAACTTCCTCATACGAAATCCGATTGCGGTGATTTTTGTTTTGTTGAAAAGCTCGTGGGGAGTACAACCAAAACTTCCACTGGTTACGATAGAATTGATGTCAAGATTATTAGATAGGGTAATTTGAAGTGACCATATCCCGGGGTAGGAAAACTAAGTTTCCCTTAGGATTGTTTTGCATTGAGGCAAAAGGCGATTGGGTCTATGAATTACATGCATGAAAGTGATCTGTCTGTGAAGTGAATTCAATTCTTGAGCTAATTGTGGAATTTTTCAGGTTCTTTGAGAGCATCGAAGGGTACTCGAAGCAAGAGTAAGTGCGAGCTTGGGAACACGCTTCCTAGGCATACAAGGGCAACCAAGGGAAGAAACTTAAGGTTGGAAATTCTCAACACCCTCTGTCAATCCCTAGCATAGGCTAAGTACGGATAGAGGTCTTGATTAATTAAAGTCACGTTAAGAACAACCAAGTCCAAGAACTCTAATCACTCAAGTGCAAGTGTTAGGAGATTACAATTGCGAAACAACCTAAGGGAAAAGAACTTAAATTGAGCGACCACATTCAAAGTACGATAAAATTCAAGTGTTCCTTGCGGCGAAGATTAATTGGACAAGAAGTGACACCCTAAGGGCAATTAAAAAAGAACAAGTGACTAATACAAAAGAACTCAGCAACGCAAAGTGTACTTGGGAAAATTTGAGATCATTCAATTGGGCATATGAACCTTAGATCAGGACGACATCTAGGGAGAGATAGACAAAGTCTTAGATCTTGAGAGGCTAGTGTCAATCATACTGCTAGGTCTTGGGCCCAGCAATTGAGCCATCATTCTTATTACCCTAGCTCTGAGACTAGCGAGTCTGAGATATCCCACGGTATGGAGAGACCTACAGGAAGTTATGGAGTGCCATATTTACATAGGGTGGAAGGCCCTTACAAGACGCAACTCGAATACCTTAGGACCAACCGATTAGGTGCTAGCATCTATGAGGACGGCCTAGGAAGATCTGTGGTCCATATCAAAAACCCTGACCAATCCATTGGACTAGAGCACCCAGATGTCAAGTTTGAAAACGGAGCATACCTAGACAAGGAAGGGACAATATATGTAGTCACCAGTCATTCAGATAGGACAGATGAATTTGGGAATGTGGTCCCAGAAATGGACTTAGGTGACCTAGAGCAAGGAAACATGGGTGTAGAACCTAGAAACCCCCGAGGCAAATCTGTGCTCACTAGGATTATCACACCAGAGTGGATTCCCCAAGATAATAAAAGCATAAATCTACTCCTGAACTGAGAGACTGATGAAGCCTTTTGGAGGTATAGATCTAATCAGCCGAATGAGGAAGGAACAATCATGATATATGAGTTCAAAGATCCTGATAGTCCAGGCAGAGTGACCTACTTGGATCATGCTTCAAAGAGGGTCTTTGTGGTTACAGAAAATGATAGGCATGCTTACACTTGGAAAGGTGAATTTATTTTCCCCCAACCAAGATCGAATGTGTCCTTTGGTCACCAAGGAGCTGGAACATCCCAAGCTCATGGAGCTCAAAGAGACAGACATAGAGACAGACCTGAGGTAAGCTTTGCCAACCCAGTGGAAAGAGAAAGAACGAGAACGAAAACAAATAGAGCGGAACCTGAGGGACTTAGAGCCCCAAGGAACCAAAGGAATGCTGACAATTTCCCTCTGCCAAGGCCTAGGGAACACACCAGGATTTTGAGACCGACTCAGTTAGTTAAGTCCATGAAGAATTACTTCGATGGCACAGGAGACCCATATGATCATGTGGCCGAGTTTAGGCAAGTCTTGAGAGCTGAACAAGTTGAGGACCTATTCACGCAGTATAATGCCTTTGGTCTAACCCTGAGGAACACAGCCCTTACGTGGTTTCAACCATTGAATGAGAGACAGTTCAGGAGCATAGACCAACTCTTAGAGGCTTTCATCACCAAATTCTCTAAAAGTGGCATAAGGCATAATACTTCCTCATTGATACATAGCTTCAAGCAGACCCCTCAAGAGACTGTGAGACTTGCAAGAAGAAGATTTAGGCAATATCTTGAGAGATGCCCTGTTCCTGAGTTACCAACACCAGCCAAACAAGTGGCTTTATTCTTGGATGGATTGCTAAGTACCAAATTGAGGTCCTATGTGTACTTGAAGGACCCTAGGACCATAGAAGAGTGTGTACGCATGTGCATTGACATTGAGGATAACCTAGGGGAGGAACTAGAGCTTTCAAAAATCTACAAAGATTCCGATAGTGCTTCTAGCCTCTCTTCCTCACAATCCACATCAATTGAGGAACTTGCGGAGAAAGTAGCTCAAAAACTAGGTGTCTCTAGTAAACAAATTCCTAGATTTTCCCCAGTAAAGAGGTGCTATACTTGCGGTGGTGACCATATCGCGAACGCATGTCCCATCATGGCTCAACCCCAAGTGAACCCTAGCAGCCAATACTGCACCCTAGAACAGAGATACACAAATCACACAGCACAAGACTGTCCATACAATAAGCAAGCAGTTAGACAAACCTACCCTCAGCCCTATCCACAACAAGGAAGATATCAGAGCCAGTACCCTCCACAACAATATGGTAGACCACAGCAACCCTATCAACAACCCTACCAACACCAACAAAGGCCACAACCTGTGTTAGCTCAATAACCTCCAACCCCCGCTAATGTGATTCCTGTAAAGTATGCAGCTGCAGAAGAAATTTTGAATAGAGCCATAGTCCCAGTGACTCCATTGCTCTCAGAAAGTGACCCAAGTGATCATAGCTTTGATTCTACACATATTGATAGTCCACAAGCTTACTACATGCAGTCGCCTGAACATGGTGAGTCCTACTACAGTGAAGAACCAAGTGAACCTAGTTGGGAGCCAGAGTACACAAATGTAATGTACACAAACCCTAACTCTAGGCCCCAACCTAGGCAGGTAAGACCCCCATTCCCTAGAGGACCATGCTACAAATGTCAAGGAGATCACCTCATTCGTGATTGCCCCTTACCTCCACCTACACAACCCCAGTCAATGACAATTCAAGGTTTTTGCCAAGATTGCCGAAAGGAGCATCTCTTACGAGATTGCCCAAAGAATCCCAATAATATGCCAAAAATAACTCCAATTAACGTTATTGGGTTAGTTGTAGACTCAACAGGAAGTGTCACTTCCACTGCACCAGTGCAAGTGGTCACTAGGGCCCAAGCTTTGCAATAGAACCCAGGAATAGGTCAAGAGAAGAGTGCAGAGGTTAGTGAAACCGAGAGCATAGCCAAGAAACAGTCGAGAGCCTGGAGGGATAGTCGAGAAAGAATGAAAAGACAATGGTCTAAAAAGATGAGTGACTTAGAAGAAAGCATAAGAGAAACAAAAGCCAAAATTGTTGAACTCACGTCTCAAACAAACTCTCACATACCACTACCACCCTCATTTCCATCACCATCTAACCCACCTTCTGTCCCCTACCTCAGACCATCCCACCAACCCCTAGAGTAGGATCAGTATTAGCTGACCCCACTCTTGAAGACATAGACATGATTCTTAAGGCATATCAGGCCAGAATCCAAGAAGGGCCAAATGTGACGGAGCATGACAAGTGCTACCCCAGAGCTGACCTAGAGATAGAAAGAACGAAGCTTTGCGCGAAAATGGTCGCATTGGCTCAGACCATGTTTGAAGCCAGTCGTCTCTTCAACTACTCTGGCTCAGCTAAGACACAATTGCACTTGGATGGACTCCTAGAGAAGTTAGAGAGCATAATTGCAAGATCTGCCAAGGAACAAAAAAATCAAGGAAGAGATGAGGCAAGCAAAAGAATAAGCCTTCCCCCACAGGAAGCTTTTGTGCCCAATTCCACTGAACCAGACACCTCCTCTTCTATGAATAGGTACACACCAGAATTCCTATGAGAGATTCAAGAAGACAAATGGGCTAAAGAAAGTGAAGTCCCTACTCCCATTGAACTTGTGGATGACGCACATGATCAATTCCCACAAGATATTCCCTCCATTTATGGAGAGGAGAGCACCCAGTCTCAAGAGAGATTACACTTTGAGTCTAATTCTTTACATGAATTACCCCACTTCACAGGCCCATGGGAAGCCAAGTTGACCTGTATGAGAGCACCCACAGTCATGGTAAGAAACGAAGACTCAGTCATACCTAGGAATACGGAGGTAGTGAAAAACACTAAAGTGCAGTGCAACCTCACTTTAGAAGAGCTACTCAAAGTTACACCAGAGTTATGGACACATGTAGCCAAACGAGTACCATAGATAGCAAAACCTCGTTCCCAGGAAGGTTCTCATAGGACAGTGCCAGAAATTCCTCTAGACAAGATATGAGATATGAGTGAAGGTGAAGAAGGAAACACCTATCTTCCCATTACCCATCAAGGGTACACAACCAAGGCAATTCTAGACTCAGGTGCAGGAGTTGCTATTGCCACCACTTCCTTGTGGAAGCATTGGGGCAATCCAGCACTCAGGCCCACGAGGATGAAATTGCAGATGACTGATGGCCACATAGAAAGACCCTTAGGCTTGCTGGAAGGAATAACTCTCACTACATGCGGTGTTGAGTTTGAGCATACTTTCGCCATATGTGATTTTAGCAAGAATCATGCCTATGAGATGATTTTGGGAAGATCATTTATGCGAAAGTTGCAAGTGGTCCAGGATTGGGGAACCAATTCCTTGTATTTGCAACACTTAGGTGTTACGACCAAAGTCAATCTCAAGGATTACTCTGATAGAGATGTACCGCCTATTCAATGGAATCCCATCCATAGAGCCAAGGATGACACGGAGTCCGTGCACTCCATAGGATCAGGATCCTCATGGATGCATGAAGACACGCACTTATGGATGTGCAAAGTGGCAGTAGAAGAAGAGAAAAGAGAAAAAGCCAGAGAGGTAGGTGCGAAAGAGACACATAGATCAATTCAAGACCCAGCCTATGCACCTGTAGTATTTCCCAATGAAGAGTTTGAACCTCACGACTAGGCAAAAATTTTAGCAACAATGGATGTAGCCATCAATGAATGGACACCCCACTGTGATGAGGATGGCTATGACATTTCAATCTTTTGAATAGAGCCAATCATGGGAGATGCAGTTTTAGAGGAATGCGAACCTAGCCCTGATACATTTGAGGATGCAAGTGACT
The DNA here is from genome assembly GCA_020310875.1 of Ceratopteris richardii. Classification (NCBI taxonomy): domain Eukaryota; kingdom Viridiplantae; phylum Streptophyta; class Polypodiopsida; order Polypodiales; family Pteridaceae; genus Ceratopteris; species Ceratopteris richardii. The sequence goes on along the minus strand of CM035435.1, from coordinate 5,914,001 downwards.
CTGACTTAGAGTCAATCATTATGGACCCACCTTTTGCATCAGATGAAGAATACTTCTATGAAGTTGAAGCTTACCCCCAGAGACACGGAGAAATCACGAATGATGTGAGGTTAGCCACACAAGTAGCCACTAAGAGTGGAGGAAAGAAAAGAAAGAAGAAGGAAGTCACTCCGGAGGCAGAAGAATCCTTGTTTGAGGTCCCTGAAAACTTTAAAAAATATGAGATAGACGATAGGAGAGTCATGATAAGAATGCCTAAACGTGAGGCACAAGCAAGAAAGGCCTATGATAGCAAGGAAACTACCAAGAAAATAGTTGTCGCCATAGAAGAGGGAAAAGAAAGATGCACCTACATAGGGCATGACCTAACGGAAGAAGAAGAGCAAGAGTTGGTAGCTTTGCTAAGAGAATACAGAGATGTATTCGCTTGGAGTTACAAGGATTTGAAGGGTGATGATCCAGACATATGCTCACACACTATCCCCATGACCTCAGATGCCAAACCCTCCAAGCAAAAGCCATACACATACAATGATAATTATGCTGCTAAGATCAAAGAAGAGATAGATCGTCTGATAGAAGCTGGATTCATCTATGAAATTGAGCACACTGAGTGGGTATCCCCCATTGTAGTGGTGCCCAAGAAGAATGGAAAGCTACGTGTGTGCATTAACTTGAAAAAGGTCAATGCAGCCACAATTCGAGACAACTATCCGCTTCCTATCACAGAACATCTCTTAGTAAGAGTAGCAGGCAAGGAAGTGTACAGCTTCCTTGATGGATTTTCGGGCTACAATCAAGTAGCCATAGCTCTAGAAGATCAGCATAAGACAGCTTTTGCCACAGAATGGGGCATATTTGCTTTTAGAGTAATGCCATTTGGGCTTACGAATGCACCCGCTACCTTCTAGAGGCTGATGTGTCACGTGTTTAAAGAGTTCTTGAGGAAGAATTTGGAGGTCTATGTTGATGATCTATGTGCTCATCCCAACATTAGACAGACACATATACCTGAACTCAGGCAAATCTTTGACAAATATAGAGAGTATCAAGTCTGCTTGAACCCCGAAAAGTGTGTTTTCATGGTCAGGCAAGGCAAGATTCTAGGACACATAGTGTCAAAGAATGGCATATCCACCGATGAAGAGAAAGTAAGAGCCATAGCCGAGTTACCTAGGCCAAAGAATGTCAAGGAAGTACAAGCTTTCATGGGGCATTGTGGTTATTACCGACGGTTTATACACATGTATGCCATCATAGCAAAGCCTCTGTATGGACTTTTGACTAACTTCAAGTGGACTGATGAATGTGAAAACTCCTTCAATGAGCTCAAAAGAAGATTCTGTTCAGCACCAATCTTGACCACACCGGATTGGAATAAGACCTTCCATGCTCATGTGGATGCATCCAATTATGCTATTGGATGTGTACTTGCACAACCTACGGGCGAAGGCAATATGGATCCTCCAATTGCCTATGCTAGTAGACAGTTGAATGCGGCTGAACGAAACTATACAACCATTGAACGAGAGGGATTAGGCATGGTATATGCAGTTAAAAAGTTTAGACACTATTTGCTTGCAAATAAGTTTAAATTTTTTACTGATCATCAAGCACTGTTGTACTTGGTAAACAAGCCATGCAATACAGGTAGATTAGTAAGACGGTTTCTCTTACTAATGGAATACGACTTCGAGGTTGTGGTGAGGAAAGGGAAGACCCACTTGAGAGCAGACCATCTCTCTAGGCTCACATCAGGAGAAGCCGCACAAGGAGTATCAGATGAACTTCCTGATGCTTACTTGTTCAATTTGGAAGTTGTACCTCAGTGGGCTAAGCCATTAGTGCCAGTATTGACATACGGGCCTAACCACCCAGTCATAAACACTCAAGGTAGAGAGGTAGTAAAAGCCCAGAAGTACCACATCATGGCAGGAAGCATGTACAAACAAACAGATCAAGGGATCCTAGCTTGTTGTGTGGAAGAGGATGAGTACGCTAAATGGTTGCAATTGGCACATGTAGGTGCATTAGAGCAACACTACTCAAAACAACGAACCCTACAGACACTAAGGAGACTCGGAGTGCATTGGCCTACTATGGAAGCTGATGTACATAAGATGTGTAAAGAATGCCCAATCTGTTGCACTAAACCACCTGTGGAGCATGCTACTCTTTATCAAGTGTCCATAGTGCCAGATTGGAGTGAACCATTAGTAGATTTCCTGAGGACGAGAACATTCCCTCAAGATATGACACTGACCAGACAAAGAAGTCTAGAACAAGAAGCCCTAGATTACTCACTCATTGATGATAATCTATACAAGCGTGGTAAAGTTGGTTACCTGAGACTATGTGTCCATGAGAGCGAATATCTCAAGATCTTGGAAGCTGCTCACCAAGGTGTAGCAGGAGGACACTTTGGACGAGATCGGGTGATCAAGGCAATACTATTTGCGGGCTTCTGGTGGACGACCCTTCACATGGATGCATATACCTATGTGAAACGGTGTGATGTCTGTCAGAGAACTCAGTACCCTATACGCAAGGATGAGATGCCATTGAAACCCATGATGGGTGGACATGCATTCTCTAAGTGGGGAATAGACTTCGTAGGTCCTATCAATCCCCCGGCTAAGGATTCACATGCTGAATACATCATTGTTGCCACCGACTATCGAACAAAGTGGGTAGAGGTAAAAGCTACGACAAAGAATGATGCTTAGACAACTGCTAAGTTCCTATTTGAGAATATGTTCACAAGATACGGGCTACCTATAGAGCTGGTGAGTGATAGAGGCACTCACTTCTTGAATGAAGTTATTGAAAATCTGCTCCAAGAGTTCTTGGTTGTACACAAGAAGTCTGCCCCCTATCACCCACAGGCTAATGGGCAAGCCGAAAGCACAAACAAGATTCTATGCAATGTGTTGACTAAATTGGTGAATAATAAACGCTCTGATTGGGACAAACAGCTACACCATGCTGTTTGGGCATACCGAGTGGCCTATAAAACGGTACTCCAAGCCACACCCTTTCAAATGGTATTTGGTCAAAATGCGGTGCTACCTCTGGACTTCTTGATTCCCACATTGAGAATAGCACAGGAGCATGAGTGGACGGGCCATGAACTCTCTTCAAGAGTTTTTGACCTCGAACGATTAGGTGAAACAAGACTAAGAGCTGCAGCAGGAATATATGCAACTAAGAAAAGGCAGAAGGCATATTTTGATGCTCATGTGAATGATAAAGGATTGAAAGCAGGGGACCTAGTTTTAGTCTACACTTTGAAGCAACATGCAAGAAAATTAGAGAAACGTGGCTATGGACCTATGATCATAAATAGGATCTCAACGAGTGGAGCAGTACAACTAGCCACCTTAGAAGGTGATATTCTTCCGAGCTACATCAGCGGGTGCAGAGTCAAGTTGTATCAAGAACCTCTCACAGAAGAAATGCTTAGTCGACTCCACACTGCTAAGAAACGCAAAGAAGAAGAAAAACGAGTTCGAGAAGAAGCTCAAGCAGAAGCTTTAGAACGCATCAGAAGGATGAAGTTGAGACAGCAGGGTAGGGATCAACCTAGGACAGGTGCCTATGAGGATCCAGGATATCATGTGGCAATGTGTGAAGTCTCAGGAATAAGTCCCCAAAGAATAATAGATCGACATCCTTTTGTGACCTTAGAGATAGGACAAGGAGTTAGTGCAAAAATTGTGCGAGCATTGATTGACTCAGGTGCAACCACTAGTGCGGTGAGGCTTTCTTACTGTCGAGAATTGGAATTAAAAGTCAATCCTATAGAAGCATATCTCATAGGATTGGGAGGTGTGGAAATCCCTTGCATGGGCGAGGTGGAACTTCCCCTCTCCATTCAAGATGTTCCAATGACAGTTAAGGTACTAGTGTGTCAAGATGAGGATCTCATTGAGCCTCTGATCTTGGGTCAAGACTGGATCTATGACCATGCAGTCAACTTAAACCTAAGAAGTGGACTTCTTCAGGTATGGGTAAATGAGAGTCGACTTACAGTTGAGTTAGATAATGGAGCACTCAAGGAACTAGAAAAGGCACAGACTCCTGGTCCTTCCAGGGGTACACATGAAGTTGACCATGTTGTTCTTATCCAAAGCTATGTGATGCAGAGGAATGGTGATCTCAATAAAGAAGTCAAGGCCTCAACGGAACTCCCTTCTTTTCCAAAGGCCAGAGGGAGGCAGCAACCAAAGGCATATCAATTACTGAAGACTACCTATGCTGGAGGCCAACAGACCGTGCGAAGCAGCTTGAAACCGGTTACGAACATTTCTTCGAAGGTCTGCTTATAGCACGCCGGTAAGTATTTAATTCGGCTGTGCCAAGCGTAACACACCCGAAGCAATGGTGTCGTACTCATGTCATAAGCTAAATCTAGATTGCCATGCTCGAAACCCACGGTGTTTACATGTGGCGCCTTGACGTGACAGAAGACTTTGAATATCATCTGCATCATGTCAAATATCTTGACAGTCATGTGTGCTGCTACATCGTCCATATGTTTTAAGCAAGGGAGCCAGTGACGAATCTTTGCCATCATGTATCCAACTGTTGGTGGTCCGGTGGGTGGTGTGAAGTATGGGTAATTAAGCCAATCCTGGCATTGCTTGTTGTTCTGTACTTTAATGGAAAATGCCTTTCAGGAGTGGCGACATGGCACTGGTCCCCAACATGGGTTGTACTTTAAGTGTAGTGGTGCCTTGACCCAAGTACTCATCATCATGATATTCTTTTAATAAATCCTTGTGCCAATCTGGTTGATAGATCTCTCCTCGCTGCGCATCTAGTGGCAAATCTTTCGGCTCAAATTGAGTTGCGTGGGAGGGCTTCTTGCCTATTTCTTTTTCTATGGCCAGTTGGTATTCCGCCATTAACATAAAATAAGGCTTGTATTGTAGCTCATGCCCAAATATATATCTGCGAGGGGCCAAGTGAGCAAAATAAGGAGACTATAAAATTCTTTCTTCTATCATTGCCATTGCATGTAATTGCGCCTCTACCCTTGCTGAGTGAGTTCTTCCAAGTTCTTCAATCATCTTCATCCATGCGGGAGTTGGAAGTACGAAATTCGTATGGCCTTCAGCCATGACTCGTCCGCCTGGGATGGGTGAGGGCATGGCCTTGAAACGGCTAGGACTGAATGGTTGGTCGGGTTGATCTAGGGCAGCTTCTAAATTCTCTCTGTTCTATTCTTGTAAACACTGGTTCTCTTCTTTTGCTGCTGCCAAGTGTCATCTTAGTCTTTGATAATAGTCGTACTCATCGAGGATCAAATTGCGGTAACGGCTTCCTCTGCAAGTATCTTAATGCTTCATTAGATCCCACTGATTTGACAAGTTCCGTGAAGCCTTTGATGTATACTTCTTCAAAGTTGCCTGAGACAAGTTCTTGTTCTATGAGTGCTTGGCTCTCTTCCTCAGTTAACTTCTTACGTGCCCAAACTTTTTCCATAGTACGATGTAATTTTTTGATTGCCAACGTATAAGCAGCTGCTTCAAAGGTTTCATCTTCATGCGTACTGGTATCACCTTGGGTGTCCGTTTGCTGTTCTTGCTCCTTTGTATGCACATTCTCTTGGGATTCATGAGTGCCCTGGCTGGCTTCATCATCGCCTCATCATCATCTGTTTCTGTTCGTTTGTCTTCTGAGCTGGATAAGACTTGTCCTTGTTGTTGATCTGGGGGTGGACGGGTAGCTTGGGCGTCATATTCTTGAGAGAAAATTTGACCTTCGAAAAACTGAAATTCATTTGAGAAAGGATCCGGCATTTCAAAATCAAATGTTGTATCTATGGGTTCCGCTTCCAAGTTGGGTATCAAAAAAGAAAATGCTTCCGCACCAATAGTGGTGGGAACTTCTACTACAGTGGTGGGAGGACCTGGGGCGGTGGCTACTTTAGGAGCGACTGTGCTGGTAGTGTCCTCCGTTACAACCGGTCTTGATAACCGTATGCCAATGGCTTGTACCATTGGAGTGGCTTCTGTCGGAGACTGTTCTAGAGAGGGTTGTGGTGACGGTGATTCTGGGACTTGTAGGCATAGAATGGTTCCTCTCATGCGCTTTCCTACTCATCCTTTGCTAGCCTTCCTAGTTCTCTTTGTTGTCCCTTTGAATGCTTTCAACTCCTCGCTTGTCATTGCACGCTCGATTGGTAAGTCGTAGGCCAAACACATATAAATAATTCTCGTGAGGGCGTAGCATCCATGGATTACCTTCTTCCTCTCCCATATGTGTTGTGCTAGATACAATTGAACAATAATCCAGCTGGCCAGATCAACTGTTTGTGGCTCAGTACATGCTATATAAGCCAAACCAGATGCGCTTGTGGGGCATGGTGAATCGATAATGAGCGGGGAAAGCGAAGTGCTGCATACATATCCGTAATGGGTTAGGGAGCTCAGGTGTGATCACTGAAATATCTTCCCACTTAATGATGTCTCCACGTTTCATTGGCTCGGGAATTAGCCTTGCTTCCACTTCTTCCTACATGGACTCTCTCCACTCTTTCTTCTTCCAAGCCTCTTCAAATGAAGAAGGTTCTTCTACCATAGAGTCTTTAGTGATGTAAACAGAGTGTTTTGTGACTAAGGATGTATCATATCCATACCTTATGGGCTTCTTACTTTCTCTTTGTGATCTCCTTAAAGCTTGATTGGAAGACTCGGTTACATCTTCTAATTGCTTGTATTTTAACTTGCCTCTCGAATTCCAAGCATTGAAGTCAATCTGCTCCTCATCCTCTAAGTTAATGTCCTCTGCTAGGTGTTGATCTTCTTGAGTGAGGGTTGGAAAATCATTTTCCAAATCATATGGTAACCGGACTTTCCTGCAATCATCTTCAAACCATGAATTATTCTCATCAAATACTACATCCCTACTAACTATGAATGCCTTGTTAGTGGGATTGCATAGTCTATATCCCTTTTGATTCTGATCATACCCAATAAATGAAAGAACTTGGAGAAGCTTGTAGAAGGTAGAAAAGTATGTTTCGAAGCGATGAAGTTTGGTCAAGCCACCCGGCACAAGACCAGCCCTTGAGATTATGGAGAATCAAATAGACCTTATAAGGATGTGATAAGTGTAAAGAAACACACTATGTACTTTGGATCATCAAGGAGAATGAGTCGATACAAAACAGATAGGTTCATAGGTCGACTAGCTCAAAAAACTTACTATCTATGGAAGAGACAATGAACTTCAAATGCCCATAGTGACCAGCGTGATTACAATTAGAAAAACTCCTTTTATGGGAGTGATACACATAGGGTTGCGTGTATAGAATGCACAAACATATAAGGAATAAGCAAAATATGCTATAGGAATGAATGAGACATTCACCAGTGGTAATTCCTATTTTTCAGGAATACATAGAGATTGACCCTCAGACACAAAACCTCAGATTTCTCTCAATCTTATGAACCAAATGCTTTGAAAATTTATAAGCATAAACTAGACACGTATACCTTTCCAATGCGCCATGTTTCACTAAATTTGGAGCTTTCGAGAGAGAGCCGCAGCCTCTGCAAGGTTACTGTTGGCGAAGAAGATGATGCAGAGAATTGAAGGAGCAAGACAATGACGGTCACAAGTGTATGTATATTGCTTCCATGTAATGTACAAGTGATTTCAAGTCTTTATATAGACTCTAGGAGTGTTCCACGACTTCTACAAGTGAAATTTGAATTCAAATGAAGGTGGGAATGGTTGTTGGAGGGCATCAATTCACTTTCCTACAATCTACGAGAAGTGAAGATCTAGTTTGATCTACTTTTAGGTGATTGATTGCTTGATTGAATGCAACTTCAACCACCACAAATTCGTGGGATTTGGGCTCTATATTTCTACCTTTACATGTGTAAAGCTCAAGGCTTTTACAATGGTAAATGAACCATCAAAAATTTCTCAAAAAGATACAATAAATGAGAATAAGAAAAAGAACTCTCCAACGGATATTCTTTCGATGCAATAGCCTTTGATGTAGATCAAATCCAGCTCAAGCATAATGTAAGCTTGATGTTCCAACAACTCCCCCTCAAGCTAAAGTATGCTTAAGTCTTTATTCTCTGATAGGTTGAATACCTGCCATAGCTTTGAATCTACAAAGCTTTATTCCATCAAGTGCCTTCGTCATCATATCTGCTACTTGATTTTCAGTAGGAACAAAAGGAATGTCAATCTCCTTTGCCATGAGCTTCTCCTTGATGAAGTGGTAATGGACCTCTATGTGCTTGGTTCTCGCATGGAAAATAGGATTTGCCACTAGATGCATGGAACTTCCATTATCTCCAAATATGTGAGGTTTGAAACTCACAAGTCCCAAATTTGTATACAATGATTTTAACCATATTGCCTCTTGAGTTGCTATGATCAAGCCTCTGTAATCTGCTTCAATTGAGGATAAAGCAACTGTTGGTTGCTTCTTGGAACTCCATGACACTAGCTTCGAAGCTGCAAATGCTAAGTAACTAGATGTACTTTTTCTATCATCCTTAGCTCCTGCCCAATCTGCATCTGAATAGATTTTGATATCCCAATCTGAAGAATAAGGATAGAATATACCTTTGGTGATTGTACCTTTGAGATACTTCAGTACTCTCTTATCTACATCCATGTGTGGGCTTCTTGGTGAGTGCATGAACTGACTAAGCACTCCCATACTATATGAGACGCCTACCCTTGTATGAGTAGCATATATCAAGCTACCTACCAAGCTTTGATACTCTTTAATGTCTTCAATTTTCTCACCTTCATAAACACTAAGTTTATGATTCATCTCCAAAGGTGTACCTGCAAGTTTAGTGTTCTCCATTTTGAACTTGAGAAGACGATCGTGAATGTATCTTCTTTGAGTCAAATACATTCCTTCCTCTGTGTATATTACCTGCATACCTAGGAAATATGTGAGCTCACCTAGGTCACTGATTTTGAACTCCTCTTGCATGTGTGTCTTGATCCTTTGAATGCCATTTAGATCATCACCTATCACAATAATATCATCTACATATACACATAGATAGATAACCTCATTGTGATCCCTTTTGATGACTAGAGAAGGATCTGAGCTGCTAGCTTTGAACCCTTGATCTTGAAGATATGTAACCAACTTGTAATTCCAAGCTCTAGGAGCTTGTTTCAATCCATACAATGCTTTCTTAAGTCTGCAAACATAAGATGGACGATTAGGGTTTTCAAAACTTGGTGGTTGTGACATGTATACCTCTTCACTTATCCAACCATTTAAGAATGCATTTTTCACATCAAGTTGGAGGAGTCTCCAATTCCTTGCAGTAGCTACACTTATCAATGTCTTGATTGTAGTCATCTTTGAAACTGGTGAGAATGTTTCCTCATAGTCTATACCATGAGTCTGTGAGCATCCTTTGGCGACTAATCTTGCCTTGTACCTGCAAACTGATCCATCTAAATTTCTTTTAACTTTATATACCCATCTGCAACCAATTACCTTACGATTCGACAACATTGGAACCAAATCCCAAGTGTCCATTTCCTTCAATGCATCTATCTTTTCTTTCATGGCATTTTCCCAATTGGGGTTTCCCTTTGCCTCTTCATAGGTTGAGGGTTCCTTTGAAATAGAGTCTTTTGCCAAGTATATTGAATGCTTCGTAACAAATGTGGAATCATATCCATACCTTTCTGGTTGTTTCTTCTCTCTTGCTGATCTTCTAGGTGCTTGTTTGGAGCATTCTCCAACCTCTTGCATCTTTGCTTTGCCACTTGACTTCCATAGCTTGTAATCTTTTTCTCTTTCATCTTGGTCATCGTCTGTATCACTTCTTGGATCCTGGACCTGTGTGTCATGCTTGCTTCCTAATTGATAAGAGTTAGAATCAAGATCATATGGTAGTGTTACCTTTTGTTTGTATTCATCATACCAAGACTTGTGTTCTTCAAACACAACATCTCTACTTGTAGTGAACTACTTGGTTGAAGGATTGAAGAACTTGTAACCCATCTGAGTTGAATCATATCCAATAAACAGTGCCTTTGTTGCCCTTTCATCTAGCTTAACTCTTATTTGTGATGGTACATGAACATAAGCTAAACAACCAAAGACCTTGCAATGTCCAAGACTAGGTTTTCTTCCATGCCATGCTTCGTAAGGATTCATACCTTGAAGTGATTTGGATGGTAGTCTATTGACAAGGTACACAGCAGTTGAAATAGCTTCTGCCCCTAGATAATGTGGCAACTTCTTCTCTTCAAGCATTGTTCGCGCTGATCCAACCAATGTCTTGTTTCTCCTCTCTACAATTCCATTTAGTTGAGGAGAGTACCTAGTAGTCACTTCCCTTTTGATACCTTTGTCCTGCAAGAACTCATCAAACTCTTTGGAGAAGTATTCTCCACCTCCATCAGATCTGAGCTTCTTTAGTGATCTACCTGTATGATTCTCCACATGTGCAAGATACTTCTTGAAGCAATCAAACACTTCATTCTTACTCTTGACAAAGTATAGAACAGTCCATCTACTATGGTCATCAATAAATGAGACATAATACCTTGATCCTGCCAATGAAGGCTCTTGAATTGGTCCCCATACATTTGTATGTACTAAGTCCAATAAGTTGTTGTGGATGTAGCCTTTGTGGTTGAATGGTTGTCTTTGTGCCTTCCCAATCTGACATGCATCACACCTGTTGATCATGTGTTGCTTTGATATGTTCGGCAGTCCTAGAACACTTTGATCCCTGCATATATCCTTCACGGTTCTTTCATTCACATGAGCAAGTCTCTTATGCCACACTTCAAGCTCACTTAGGGTTTGAGACTCAAAGTTGAATAGAGCTATGTTCCTGGTTTCTCCTACTTCAAAAGTAAAGAGCCTACCATGCTTCTCACCTCGGGCTATCTTTTTGAAGCCTTGACATGGATCTTCCACAAAAGCTCCATGTTGGGTGAACCTAACTTGCAAGCTTTTGTCAACTATTTGGTCTACACTTATTAGGTTTCTAGTGATAGTGGGTACATAGAGAACCTTATTTAGAATGTTTGTCCTACCATTGGAAGCTTTGACATTACCAATTTTCTCCACATTGTGCTTTGTGTCATCCCCTATTTGCACTTCATGTCTATGCTTTGGACTTTCCAAATCAGATAGAAGAGCAATGTTGCCTGCAACATGATTCGAACATCCTAAATCTATGTAGAACAAATGATCATCTTCTTTACCTTCTTTGTGGCTTAGATTTATAAGAAGCAATGAGTCTTCATGTGGTTGATCTTCTGAATAATTATTGTAGTCCCTTTTATTATAACTTCTATTGTTATTTTTGAAGTTGTGTCCACCTCTGCCTCTAGTGCTGCCATATCCACCTCTTCCACTTCCTTTCTGGCTCTTCCCATTGAACCAGCAATTCTGAGTGGTGTGGTTGGTCTTATCGCATATGGCACAAGGTTGAACATTCTGACCTTTGGCTTTGTCTTGCTTTGGTCCTTTCTTCTTCCCTTTCCACTTGCTCTTGCTTGCGAAGTTGGCTTGGGAGGTCTCTTCTTCATCTTCTTCCTTCTTCTTGCCTTTCTGCTTCTTATCCTTCTTATCTGCATATAGAGCACTATTTGAATTAGCATGATAAGAGTTACCTTCCTTTATGCTATTGTTGGCTTCTTGATTTAAGAGTTGTCCAAGAAAGATGTTGAAGTCTGGAGTTTGCGCATCCATGATGAGATCATAAGCCGTCGTGAAGGATTGCCATTGCTTATCACTTCAAATGTTGTTGAGAATTTGCCTCATGATGACCTCTTCTTCAATCAGCTCTCCAATGGATGTTAACTGATCCGCAACCTCCTTGACCTTGATAACAAACTCTGTGATGGTTTGTTTAGGTGTGTTCTTCATTTGGTTGAACTCGTTCCAAAGATGATTCTTTTTTGCTTTGGTACTAGCAGAAAAGAAGTCTCGAGGGCATCCCAAGTCTCTTGAGATGTCTTGCATCCTCTAATATGTGGTAATAAAAAGTCAGAGATAGATTTTAGTATGTATGACCTTGCTTGAGCATCCCTTGCGCACCAAAGTGTGAGCTTATCTGTCTCCTCTTATGTAGGTCTTCCTTTGGATCTTGGAATAGGCATAGCTTCGTCACCTATTACGATTCCATAAAGATTTATACCTTGCAAATAGGCCTCCATTCTGATTTGCCAAGACGTGTAGTTGTATTCATCAAGCTTCTCGATCATTGAGGGAAAGTTGTCACCCATCTTGATCTAGCTCTGATACCACTGCAAGAACTTGGAGAAGCTTGTAGAAGGTAGAAAAGTCCGTTTCGAAGCGACAAAGTTTGGTCAAGCCAACCGGCACAAGACCAGCCCTTGCGCTTATGGAGACTCAAATAGACCTTATAAGCATGTGATAAGTGCAAAGAAACACACTATGTACTTTGGAGCATCAAGGAGAATAAGTCGATACAAAACAGATAGGTTCGCGGGTCGATTAGCTCAAAAAACTTACTATCTATGGAAGAGATAATGAACTTCAAATGCCCATAGTGACCAGTGTGATTACAATTAGAAAAACTCCTTTTATGGGAGTGATACACATAGGGTTGAGTGAATAGAATGCACAAAAGTATAAGGAATAAGCAAAATATTCTATAGGAATGAATGAGACATTCACCGGTGGTACTTCCTATTTTTCAGGAGAAAGTACAGATTGATTCCGAGACAAAAAAACTCCGATTTCTCTCAATCTCCTCACCCAAATGCTTTTAACATTTATAGGAATCAACGAGACACTTATACCTTTCCAATGAGCCATCTTCCACCCAATTTGGAGCTCTGGTAAGAGAGCAGCAGCCTCTGCAAGATTACTGTTGGCGAAGAAGATGATGCAGAGAATTAAGGAGCAAGACAATGATGGTCACAAGTGTATGTATATTGCTTCCATGTAATGTACAAGTGACTTCAAGTCTTCATATAGACTTTAGGAGTGTTCCACGACTTCTACAAGTGAAATTTGAATTCAAATGAAGGTGGGAATGGTTGTTGGAGGGAATCAATTCACTTTCCTACAATCTAGGAAAAGTGAAGATATAGTTTGATCTACTTTTAGGTGATTGATTGCTCGATTGAATGCAACTTCAACCACCACAAATTCGTGGGATCTGGGCTCTATCTTTCTACCTTTACATGTGTAAAGCTCAAGGCTATTACAATAGTAAATGAACCATCAAAAATCTCTCAAAAAAATACAATAAATGAGCATAAGAAAAAGAACTCTCCAACGGATATTCTTTCGACGCGATAGCCTTTGATGTAGATCAAATCCAGCTCAAGCATAATGTAAGCTTGATGTTCCAACAATAAATATACATTTCTAAGCCTTAGGCTCAAGCTTCCCTCTGATTTGTGATGGGATGTGTGCATAGGCAATGCATCCAAATATTTTGCAATGATCAATGAGGGTCTCCTGCCATTCCATGCTTCATATGGTGTCAGACCATCCAATTATTTGGATGGAAGCCTATTGACCAAGTAGGTGGTTGTGGATACAACCTCTACCCATAAATAATTAGGTAATTTTTCTCATTTAACATGGACCTAGCTACCTCAACAATTAACTTGCTCCTTCTCTCTGCCACTCCATTCAATTCAGGAGTACAATTGGTTGTTACTTCCCTCTTTATGCCTCTGTCTTGTAGAAATAGATAAAAATCATGTGAAAAATACTCACCACCTCCATCACACCTGATTCTCTTCAAGCTCCTTCCTGGTTGGTTTTCAACTAGTGCCAAATACTTCTTGAAACATGTAAATATATCATCCTTATGCTTCATGAAATAGAGAACTGTCCATCTAATGTAATCATCAATACATCACACATAGTACCTTGAACTTGAGATGGATGGATCTTTGCTAGGACCCCACACATCATTGTGTACAAGCTCGAAATAATCTTCATGGATGTATCCTTTTCTGTTGAATGGTTGCCTATTAGACTTGCCAAATTGGTAAGCTCCACATATGTATATAATGTGCTGCTTGGTCACATTGGGAATGCCAAGCACACTTTGATCCCTACAAATTTGCTTCAGAGTTCTTTCACCTATGTGCCCTAACCTTTTATGCCATATTTCCAACTCAGATAATATTTGATCTCTATAACTGAATATTTCTATGTTCCTTGTGTCTTCAATTTCAAATGTAAAAAATTTACCTGACTTCTCGCCTTTGGCAATCCTTTTGAAACCTTTTTGGGGGTCTTCCACCTATGCTCCATGCTTAGTGAACCTCACCTGTAGATCTTTCTCTACAATCTTCCCAACACTAATTAGGTTTTTGGTTATAGTAGGCACATATAGAACTTGCTCAAAAGGTTCATACTACCATTGGAAGTTTTAACGTTTCCAATTTTCTTGACTGAGTGCTTGGTGTCGTCACCTGTTTGTACTTCATGCTTCCTCGTGGGTTCTTCAAGATCATATAATAGAGCTACATTTTTTGCTACATGATTGGAACAACCTGAATCAATGTGGAAGAGATGCTCATCATCTTTACCTTGCTTGGATGTCATGTTCATGATGAGTAGAGAGTCTTCTTGATCTTCGGCATAGTTGTTGAAGTCCCTTCTTTGTCTAAAGCCTCCTTGATAGTTTTTGTTTTTGTAGCCTTGATTGTAGTTATGGTTGTAGTTACATCCACCATTGTTGTACCTGCCTCTAGATTGTCCATACCTTCCTCTACAGAAGTATCTTGCCCTTTGGTTCTTTGTACTTTTGTAGCATTCTTCTATATTCTGGCTGTTGAGACCACAAATGTTGCAAGGTGAATTGTTGTAGGGTCTCCCCCTACCTTGCTTTCATCTTCTGACCCTTCCTCTAGCACCTCTTCCTCTTCCTACATAATTAGCTTGAGAGGTACTAGCCTCTTCTTCCTGTTTCTTACTTTTATCTTTATCCTTAGCTTTATGCTTATCTGTATAAAGGGTAGAAGATGGGTTACCTCTTTAGTTGTCTCCATTTCTGTTGTGTTTTGTCTCATGGGTGAAGAATTGTCTCATCAAGGTGTTGAGAAAAGGTATTTTCATATCCATGTAGAGGTCCATTGCTGTGTTGAAGGACTCCCACTTGTCATCAACATTTATTCCATTAATGATCTACCTCACTATGTGATCTTCCTCTATCTCTTCTCCAATGCTTGCAAGCTCGTATGCTACATCTTTCATTTTGGTTACATAATAAGCCACTCCTTGCTTTGGTTGCATTTGAGGAGAAATATGATGAAAGTGCTTCCCAAGTCTCTTGCGAGATCTTGCAATTCCTAACATGTGGTAACAAGAAATCAGAGATTGAGTTTAGTAGATATGACCTGGCAAGAGCACCCTTTGCACACCATGCAGTAAGCCTCTCTTGCTCTTCCTTTGTTGTTTGATGCTTGCTCCTCAAGGTTGGCATGTATCCATCTCTTCAGATGTATCTGTTGCTGGAAATTATTACACTTATGTGTTCCTGGAGTAGCTTTGATGTGAACCTTTTCCCTATACATGGGCACTTTTTACTCTAGTGCTGGCTAGAGGTTTTTTCCCCATGTTACCACATACTTGATACTCTCATATGTGGTGGTACTTTGTACTTAGGGATTATCATTCAGCTCTTACTTCAATTCAGTTCATCGATCAATAGAGGGAGCTATTCCTATCATCATCTTCTTCGTGTGTCTTGTTGCGTTTGTGCTCTTTGTGTGTGCTTCTTGTGTGTCTCTCACACTTCTACACACACCCAACAGTGGTATCAGAGCAGGTTCAGATTCTTCTCAAGTTTCGGTTTTCGTGTCGCGGTGCACGCGCACTTTAATAGTGCAAATTGACTTCGGAGCATAGAACTGTGAATTTCAGCAGCCCGAAAATATTTCCACGAGGTGCGCTGGGGTTTTACCCCCATTTCGAAGCCATTTGTGCAGTCAGAATCGCCATCAAAGTGATAGTTTGTGAGCTGAAATTTTGGCACTCATTTCAGCTTTCATCGAAGTGAAGATTTTGTCACATTCTTGTTCCTTAGTGAAATGGCGGGCAGCAATGACTTGTTTGGCATGCTTCAAGCTGAAGATAAGCTTGATGGGACCAACTTTCTGATGTGGTCTTACATGATGAAGCATGTTCTTGTTTCAAAACAACTTTGGAACATAGTGGCAGATGTAGATCGAAGACCGGCAGGTGCTTCTACTTCACAGTCTACTGTCACAGATGGAGCTTCTTCTTCGAGTACAGTGGTTTCTCCTTCTCCATCTACACAGGAACAACTTCAATGGGATGGAAAAGATGTTGAAGCTCATGCTTTGATTGCACTTTCAGTGAAGTGTCATATAGTTCCACACATTCGGTCATGTTCTACACCGAGACAGGCATGGGACACTCTTGCTTCTTTGTATGTCGTGCATAATGAAGCACGTGTTGCATACTTGAGGAAGCAACTTGAGGATGTATGTATGGCTGAAAATGAGTCGGTGGATGTGTATGTGACACGCATCAAGGACTTGAAAGAGCAATTGGCAAACATAGATGAGATCATTCCGGATGCATCACTCATTTCTACATTGTTGAAAGGATTATCGGAATCTTTTCAAAGCTTTGCTACTACACTTCATTTGGTTGCAAAAGGAAATCCTAATATGTATGCATTTAATGAGGTTGTTTCTCTTCTTTTGCAAGAAGAGCAATCTAGAGTGAATAGGAGTGGTTTGATTGAGGGAACGCAAGCACTTGCTATCTCACAAAAGGGGAAAAGCAAGTATGGTTCAGCTTTGGGTTCATCAAAACCAAAGCCTCAAGCTTCCTCTTCCACTCATTCCTCTAATGATGGTGATTTGCAAAAGAAGAAGAGATGCAAATATTGCAGGAAGGCTGGTCATACTATTGATGAGTGTAGAAAGCTTGCTAAATGCAATGAAAAGAAGAAGGAATCCGGCATGTATATTGCTGAAAATTCAGCAAAGCAAAGAATGATGAAGCTAACATGGCTCAAGATTTTTGGGCATGTGTTGTTACATGTCTATTATGATGCTTTTTTACATTCTAAATGTATGGTTGTGAGTGAGGCTGATTCGGATTGGTTCTTTGATAGTGGTGCTTCAAAGCACATAACATCATGCAAAAGATTTTTTGCCTCTTTGAAAGATGCACCTAAAGGAGGACATGTGGTGTGTGCAAACAATGCCTCTTATCCTATCATTGGAGTAGGAGAAATTGAGCTTACGGCTGCAAATGGATGTGTGATTCTCTTGAAAAATGCATTGTATGTGCTCGGTATAAAGAAAAACTTAATTTCAGTTCCATTGATTGCCAAAGCTGGACTTCATGTACACTTTGTTGATGATAAGTGTATGGTTCATGATTTGAGCAATGGCGATGTTATCGTGATGTCCGGTACATTATGTAATGGTTTGTATCGCATGGATACATACAAGAATGTTGCCTCGAATGCCTTAGTTTCTCATACTTCTTCCATGGCTCAAATGGAGCTTTGGCATGCTCGCTTTGGTCACTTGAACTTCAATAGTTTGCTCTATTTGCAAAAGAAGGACATGGTTATTGGCTTGCCCACACTTGAGTCCATT
The DNA here is from genome assembly GCA_020310875.1 of Ceratopteris richardii. NCBI lineage: Eukaryota > Viridiplantae > Streptophyta > Polypodiopsida > Polypodiales > Pteridaceae > Ceratopteris > Ceratopteris richardii. Next base: position 5,896,394 of record CM035435.1, on the reverse strand, counting down.
GAAAAGCATGCATGTGAAGGTTGCATTCTTGAAAAAATGCATCGTGCTTCTTTTCCCAAAGATGGTCATACACACACTACAAGAAAATTATAGCTTGTTCATAGTGATGTATGTGGTGCCGTCAAGACTCCATCTTTTGGGAAGCATGTATATTTTGTTACCTTCATTGATGATGCTACTTGCCATATATGGTTGTATCCTATGAAAGCAAAGAATGAGGTATTTTCTTGCTTCAAAGCATTTTTAGCTATGGCTGAAAATTTTTCTTCACAAAAGCTTTTGACTCTACGCACGGATCGTGGTGGTGAATACATGTCACATGAGTTTAATGCTTTTCTTTGCGAAAGAGGTATTTCACACCAATGTACGGTGCCATATACACCTCAGCAAAATGGTGTTGTCGAGCGTAAAAATAGAACTCTACTTGAAATGGCACGATGTATGGTTAAAGGAAAGCATCTTCCTGATAAGTTTTGGATGGAAGCGGTCATGTGTGCAAATTATGTGTTGAATCGCTACCCTACAAAAGCATTGAGAGTCATCACTCCTCATGAGGCTTGGAATGGTCATAAGCCTATAGTTAGTCATATGCGTGTGTTTGGTTGTTTGGCATATGCTCTTGTGCCATCACAACAACGTCACAAACTTGATGACAAGGCAAAGAATTGTATATTTTTTGGTTATAGTGCTGAAAGTAAGGGATATCGGTTGTACCATCCATTGACGAACACAATTATTGTGAGTCGAGATGTGGTATTTGCTGAAAATTCAGTTTTCCCTCTACTTGAATGCAAAAAACTGCCAATAGTTAGCTCACAAGATGTGTTCGATACACTCATACCTTTGTTCCAAAATGGTGTGCTTGACTATGGCCATGTAGACCAGCCAACTGAGGTTCAAAGGGCTGAAAAATTCCAGCCAAATAGGGTTGAAAATGCAGAGAATTTCCATCCAAACATGGCTGAAAAATTTCAGTCAAAAAATGTTCAAACTGCTGGAAATTTCCAGCCACATATGGCTGAACATTTGCGTCAAAATATGGCTGAAATTGAGCATGAAATTCAGCCCACGCATGATGTACATATTGAAGATGTTCTACATAATGAACGCATGTCTATCAGGAGTGCACAATCTATGCCAAAGTGGCTGAAACAAACTTTGCAGGACAGCAAATTGAGTGCACCTTTACTTGGTAGAACAAGATCAAGCTCTCACCATGCATCAAGTAATTTTGTGGATTATTCTCTTATTGCTACAGCATGTAATGAAGAGCCACTTTCTTTTGAAGATGCATGTGACGATCCACAATGGATGAGTGCTATGCAATCAGAAATGGATTCCATACATAGGAATGGTACTTGGGAGTTATGTGAATTGCCAAAACGAAAGAATGTCATGGTACAAAGTGGGTTTACAAGATTAAGAGAAAATTTGATGGTAGCATTGATCGCTACAAAGCTAGATTGGTTGCCAAAGGATATGCGCAACAATATGGCATTGACTATGAGGAAACTTTTGCACCTACTTCACGCATGACTACCATTCGTACCATGGTTGCATTGGCTGCCCATCGAGGTTAGAAAGTGCATCAGTTCGACATAAAAACAGCCTTCTTGAATGGTGATTTGCAAGAAGAGGTTTATGTGAAGCAACCTCCTGGATTTGCTATGAAAGGGAAAGAGCATATGGTTTGTCGCTTGCATAAAGCCTTGTATGGTCTCAAGCAAGCTCCACGTGCATGGTATGACAAAATCCATAAGCACTTGATTGCTCTTGGCTTCACATGTAGTCCGATTGAAAGCACACTCTATGTACGCAAAAATGGGGCTGATCTTACAGTGCTTGTTCTTTATGTCGATGACATACTCTTGACTGGGTCATGTGATGCAAAACTTGACATTCTTATGGCTGATTTGTAGCATACTTTTGATGTCACTTATCTTGGTCTTTTGAGCTACTATCTTGGCATCCAGTTTGTATCCGTTGAGGGGGGAATCGTTATGCATCAAGCAAAATATGTTGAAAAACTACTTCAGCATTTTGACTTTGAGGATTGTAAGCCAGTTTCTACACCAGTTGAGATAGGATTCAAGTTCTCAGTTGAGGATTCGAGTGATGCATTTGACACTTCTCTTTATCAGCAAGCTGTGGGATGTCTTATATATGCATGCAACACAAGGCCGGATATACAGTATGCAATTTCCCAGTTGAGTCGATTCATGCATAGCCCTTGCACTAAGCATTGGCAAGCAGTGAAACGTGTGTTTAGATATCTTCGAGGAACTTTGAGCTTAGGCCTCTTTTATGGCAGAGATGTTCAGCCATGCTTGCATGCTTTTATAGATAGTGATTGGGCTGGTTGTTATGATACTCGCGTGTCCACTAGTGGTAATTGCTTTTTCCTTGGAGACTCATGCATATCTTGGTTGAGTAAGAAGCAACCTACAGTGGAGACATCGAGTTGTGAAGCTGAGTACAGGGCAGTTTTCACAACGACAGTGGAGTGTATATGGCTGAGACGCCTATTGATGGATCTTTGCATGGAGATTGATGATGCTATGCATATTCTCACAGATAGTTAGAGTGCTTTGGCTGTTGCACGAAAGCCAGTGTTTCATGCACGGACCAAACATATTGAGGTGCATTATCACTATGTGAGAGAGCGCCTTCATGCAGGAGATATTGATTTGGTATATGTGCAAGATAATGTGGCAGACATATTCACCAAATCTTTTCCACAGGAAAAGTTTGAAGCTTTTCGCAAAGCTTTAGGCTTGTTACCTTGTGGGGGCTGATTTGTCACTCCCTGTATGTGTTCACATCATTCGCTCTAGGGGGGTTTGTTACACTTATGTGTTCCTCGAGTAGCTTTGATGTGAACCTTTTCCCTATACATGGGCACTTTTTACTCTAGTGCTGGCTAGAGGTTTTTTCCCCATGTTACCACATACTTGATATTTTGTGGTGGTACTTTGTACTTAGGGATTATCATTCAGCTCTTACTTCAGTTCAGTTCATCGATCAATAGAGAGAGCTATTCCAGCCATCGTCCTCTCCGTGTGTCTTGCTGCATTTGTGCTCTTTGTGTGTCCTTCTCGTGTGTCTCTCCCACTTCTACACACACCCAACAGAAATGTCCGAGCCTTCCCATTTGGCTAGGCATGGAAGAAAATATGTGCAACTACTTGTTGAAGCGTGTGAACCATTGCTTGTAACATTGGATCATTTACCACTTGTAAAAGGTTAAATCTTTGAGAATCTTGTAAAATCCATATATCTCGTGGAGTTAGGAGAAGCATGAACCTACAAATTTCAATTGATGGAATACCTCCTATTTTCAAGGAATCACTTTTAGGTAGAGCCAAGTTTGAATTCAAATTCAAACCTGGAGGAAAAAAAACTTATAAAAGAGCTTGTAAATCTTGTGGCCTGGTGGCCTCTTTGAGAGCTTCTCCTTTGATCATTTGTAGAGGTTGAGTAGCTTACTCATCCCACCATCATTATGCATCATTCCAATGCCAATGATCTTGTATAATCATTTGCTATAATAGATATACATCATTGACCATCTCTATCTACTTCTCTGCTATGAGTACTCAAAATAGTGAGCTTTGGTTGGTCATATCTCAGTGAGTTCTCAACCATTTTGCATAATTTATAGCTTATTGGTACGATCTTGCAATCTATTGTATGCTCTCAAAATTTCAAGATATTTGCTTCAACCATTTGGGAGAAATCGCCATCTCCCTAGTCATATACTGTTCAGTCCCTAAAAAGTCAGGGGTAAGCCTTGGATTGCTAAATGGATTTCTGAGTGCATTGTTATTTTAGATGATTCCACTTGTAATCATTAGCTATATAAGCTAATTAAATTCCCTTAAAAGGAATTTAATAAATTGCTAATGTATTGTGAGCACTGAGCAAAAGAACTAGTAGGTGTCTAGACCAAAATAGCAAGTTTTGTGAGACTAGCTATTTGTGAAGTAGTCTGCTTTGGTTCAATTGTTTGAAGGATCAACTCCAAAGTACATAGGTACTCTCTTGGTGTCATTTGCAAGCTAATAGGTCCTACAACATAACTCTAAAGTTTGATAGGGCAGGTACAAAGCAGGTTTTAGCAGTACCACCTCACTTTCTTGAGGTATCCATCCATCTCTTCCAACAGTGGTATCAAAGCAAGTTAAGGTGAAATGGGAGATGTTTTCCCTTCTTTCATTTATAAATTGGATAGGATTAATTATCCAGCATGGTCCTTGAAGATGAAGACATATCTACAAGGAAGGAGTCTCTATGGATACATATCAGGACATGAGGAGATGCCCATATTTAGAAGCAAAGGTCAACCTACAAGAGAGGAGCTAGAAAGACTCAACGCATGGTGTGCCAAAGATGATTTAGGAAGGTCATATCTACTTAAATCTATTTCTGAATTCCTTCTTCCTTACATTAGGAATTGTAAAACTTCCCAAGAGACTTGGGATACATTACCTTCATATTTTTCTTCCAATACAAGGGCTACAAAAAATCAATTGTGGATTGAGTTTACTGTTCAAAGGAAGCAACCTAAGCAAAATGTTTCACAGTATGTGACCAAAGTAAAGGATGTGGCTGATCAATTGGCAAGCATAGGAGAGGAGATTGAAGAGGAGCAAATAGTGAGACATATAATCAATGGCATCAAGGCAGATGATGAGTGGGAAGCTTTCACAACTGCTATGGACCTTTACATGTACATGCAAATTCCAGACCTTACCACTCTCATGGGACAACTCTTTACCCATGAAGCCAAGCTCAACAAAAATGGAGAACCATCAAGAGGTAACAATTCTTCTGTCGTATACATAAAGGAAATTCTAAAGATAAAGGAATGAGCAAGAAAGTTGAAGATGAAGGTACTACCTCTCAAGCTAACTATGCAGGGAGAGGTAGAAATTCAAGAGGAAGGGGTAGAGGAGGTAACCAAGGTAAGGGGAGACCTTTCAACTCTTCCCCATGCAATATATGTGAACTATCTAATCACACAATAGATGAGTGCTATAGGAACTTCAAGAATCAGAGAGGAACAAGATTTCAAAGAGGTGGCTACTCACAATCAAGAGGAAGATTCAACCATAATCAAGGATACAACCATGGCAATAACAACAATTATCAAGGAGAATAAAAATCAAGAAAACATCTCAACAATTATAGAGAGGATCAAGAATATTCTCTCCTCATTATGAACATGACTTCAAAACAAGGTATGAATGATCAGCACCTCTTCTATATTGACTCAGGATGTTCAAACCATGTAGCAAGCAATGTAGCTCTCCTTTCTGATCTTGAGGAGCCCAAGGGAAAGCACCAAGTGTAGACATGTGATGACACCAAGCATTCACTGGTCAAGGTAGGAAATGTCAAAACTTCTGATGGGAATAGGAATCTGTTTATGGAGGACCCCCAACATGGATTCAAGAGAATTGCCAAGGGAGAAAAAACAGGTAGATTATTTACATTTGAACTAGAGGACAGTAGAAATACTGCACTTTATAATTACAAGGATCAAACTTTGTCTGAGTTAGAGATTTTTGCATAAAAGATTAGGGCACATTGGTGAGACAACCTTGAAATAGATATGTAGAGATCAATGTGTGCTTGGGATACCCAATGTATCGAAGCAACATATGATCTATAAATATGGTGCTTGTCAATTTGGTAAATCACATAGGTTACACTTTACAAAGAAAGGCTATATGCATGAGGATTACTTAGAACGTGTCCACACAAATGTGTGGGGACCAAGCAAGGATCCTTCAATTATAGGATCAAGGTATTATGTGTCATTCATTGATGATTTCAGTAGGTGAACTATATTGTATTTCATGAAAGACAAAGATGAAGTGTTGAGTTGCTTCAAAATATCTTGCACTTGTGGAAAATCAAACACAAAAAATCCTAAAGAGGATAAGGTCAGATGCAAGAATTGAGTACTTCTCCAATGAATTTGATGCGTTTTTGCAGGAAAGAGGTATCAAAAGGGATATTACTACCAGGTATACTCGTGAGCAAAATGTAGCAAAGAGGAGGAACAAGTTGATTGTGGAAGCAGCTAGATCAATGCTTAATGAAAAGAAACTGCCTAATTATTTGTGGGCAGAGATTGTTTCTACCGCCCCTTATGTTATTAATAGGTTACCCTCTAAATACCTTGATGGGATGACCCCATATGAAGCATGGCATGGTAGGAGACCATCACTTGATCATTGCAGAATATTTGGATGTGTTGCTTATGTGCATGTCCCATCTCAAATCAGAGCTAAGCTAGACCTAAAGCAGAGAAATTCATTTTCATAGGGTATGATTTAAATCAGAAAGGATACAGGTTTTATAATCCATCCAACAAAGGATTTATAGTCAGTAGAGATGTTGTGCTTGATGAGAATGATTCTTGGTTTGAAAGTGAATGCAGGAAGGTCAAATTGCCATATGACTTGGAAAAATAATTTCCAAGCCACACCAAGGAGAAGCAAAGCATAATTGAAGACATCAAATCAGATGATAAGGACACCAACAACTTGGAAGAGTTCCAAGTCTGTCCAAGTGATACTAAGTTCTTTGTGATTGTCCGTACATGTAACACATCTTTAAGACACTTTGCATTCTGATTTTCATCTAAAGGAAAATCACCTTATGTGTGTGAACCTATGCTTGGTGTCATCCCATATTTCTACATTCCCTTATGTGCTTGGTTCATACAAATGACCAAAAAAATCCTTATTGCAAGGCATGTGATTTGAACATCTGTTATCAATGTACCATGTGGTTTCCATGCCTTCTCTTCTACCATTTCTTTGCATCATGGCTAAGAGATTATCGTTGTCAGAAAGATTTCCACCTTGCAGTTGACGTTCAGGAAAATTAAAACATTTTTATTGGTTAACTCTAACCCCTTTATAACACTCTTGATCAATTGTTTTTCTTGGAACTAATCTCTCTGTGAATACTTGCAGGAACAAATTAATGAAGTTTAATATAGCCACATTAGGGTTTACCCTAACTGCACATTCAAATGTGTGTTTGTACCCATTTAAGCATGGGGCATGGGTATAAAACTCTAAGATTACATATATTTATGAGTATTTATGTAAGAATGATAGTGGTAGATGGATAAATATGAGGGTTCTGAAGGGTTCCAAACTGTGTTTTTGTGTGTAGGAAGTGTGTGAATATTAACATCAATATAATGTGTGAAAACCTTTGATTTAATAAATGTATGGTTATAGTTAATTAAATTATCTTACATTTTATACATTTATTTAATATAAATTAAATTATGCTTTAATTAACTATCTTAATAGTGTGTGTATATATGAACATTAAGGTATTTAATATTAAACCCATAGTGTAAACATAAATTAAGTGTATTAATAAATTATTAAAATTAAGGACAATTGAATTAAAATGAAGGACAACTAAATTACTTATCCTTGAAATGGACAAGTAATGTGTGGTGTATGTGAGTAATTATTTAAAGAGTGGTGCATAAAAGATGTGTATTTAAAGTGATTCAAAGAGTGGTATGAGTGAATGATGCACTTATAGTGGATAAAAGTGAAACTTAAATGTGAGATATGTGTGAAAGTGGATTAAAGAATGGAGTAAGTGAGTTGTGTGGTTAAAGTAAAATAAAAGTGTGGTGAGTGAGAGTGTGTTAAAGTGTGGATGAGGGAATAAAGCAAAAAATAAAAGAGTGGTATAGACACGACTCTCTGTGTATATATATATGTGTGCTATGCTCTTTTCTTCTAATTTTTTCTTGCAGGTAATATTATAGAATCTCTATTTTTCTTTCCTGTCTTCTCTATTCTTGTGCATGCTAGAGAGAGAAAACTCATATTCTTTTGCCCTCCACCCTGGCAGATGTAGATGTGCAGGCATTTTGTAGGAGGCAGAGAGAGAGAGAGAGTAAAGAGATATATACATGGCATCTGGATAACTGGGGTGTTGTAGAAAGAATTAAATGGTTTTTTTCCCTTGATGGCTCTGATTGCAGAGCACAAGAGAGAGAACATTGCAAGATAGAGAGAGAAGGATCCATTAACTCCTCTCCCTCCTTCTGATTTTTGGTAGCAACAATATGTTGATGGCTTTAGAAAGATGCCTCTGTTGGCACAACATAGAGAGAGATGTGGCAGAGAGAAAGAGAGAGTTTTGTTTTTAATTTTTCCTTCCCCTTTCTGGCGGACTCTTCTGATAGCGGCAGCACAACAACACTGTAGAGAGAGAGAGAGAGAGAAGCTTCCTCCCAATAGTGTGTGATGGTTGGAGACAGATAAGAGAGAAAGTGTGGTGGTCCTAGTAGCACGCGACAGTTCTGAGCTTTAGACGACGCGATAGAGAGAGAGAGAGAGTGAGAGAGTGAGAGAGTGAGAGAGTGAGAGAGTGAGAGAGTGAGAGAGTGAGAGAGTGAGAGAGTGAGAGAGTGAGAGAGTGAGAGAGTGAGAGAGTGAGAGAGTGAGAGAGTGAGAGAGTGAGAGAGTGAGAGAGTGAGAGAGTGAGAGAGTGAGAGAGTGAGAGAGTGAGAGAGTGAGAGAGAGAGAGAGAACTTGGCTACAGAGTAATGGTGGCATGGAAATTTATGAAGAAAAAGGGAGAGAGCAGTAGAGTAGAGAGAGAGGGAGAGTTTTTGATTGCATACATGCTAGAGAGAGACTTGTCTTAGGGACTTGTGTCAAAGAGACTAAATCTCATTTGCCACACAAGTACGTATAGTGGTGGATTCACACATGCTTAATTATCAATCTAAAGAACCTCTTGAACCAAGTGTATGAAGACGTGTGCACACATGATGGAAAGTGAAGTGGTTCAGCTAAAATGCATGATAAAATACTAAACTACCTCTCCAATTCACTCAATCTCTGGAAGTGTCTACCGTGAGACCACTTACAGTAGCAAATACAAATTTGAATGTTTCTCCCAGCTTTGAACTCCGAATATGGCCAATAGAGGGTTTGTTTTGAAGCTCTTAATGAGATGCATCTATTGGTGGTATTCTCACTTGAATCTGACAAACGCTCTTTAAGTTATGGCCAAAATAGTGAATAGCGGGAAACACCTACACTCACTCCACAACTCGTATTGGCTCTCACACACACTATAGTAGTTCAAAAATGATGGGGAGGGATAGATAATAGTCCTAAACAAGCATTCCAAGCTTCACACACACACAAAAAAAATCATAGAGAAGATGAAAATTAGCAGGGAAGAAGCAAATTCGAAATTTCAGTTCTCCTTCTTCACAATGGCAAAAAGTCTTTACAAAGAGTCACAAAGTGACTTATATACATGTGCCCTAAAAATGGTCCTTTCACACAAGTGACCGGCACTTTATTTGCTAATCTCTAATTTCCTACTATTTTACAAAGAATATATTACAATGATTTGGGGTTATGCATCTAGAGGACTCCTCTAGTGCATTTACATAGCTTTTGAGGGAATTTCCTAGGATTTTGAAGAAGAGAATTATGCCCATTAATTTGAAAATTTTGAGGCTCCTCTTTTTTGCCTCTTTTCTCTGCAACACTCTCCCCCTCTTTGTCTCTGTTGTCCCTTGATAGGCTTTTCTTCTCGTTTGCAGCTTGTCTATGGCTCTTGAATACACACACCTAGTGGTCGAAGAAGCAATAAGGATTGTAAGGCAATTTGTTATTTATTCTTTGATTTTCTTCTTCTTCTTTTCTTGCTCCATTCCCCTTCCACACGTCCCTCCTCCTGAACTCTGTCATCCCCGACAGGCTTTTTGTGGCGACATGAGTACGTTTGTATGACTTTTTATTCTCGTTGATTAAGCGAATTGGCATGGCCTAGTATTAATTCCTTCCACTGGCTTGACTTTACCCCGTCATTTGGTGCCTCTCTATGATCAGCAAAGAAACTTAATTCATAGGCCACCAGTCTTGCATTAAGATTCGAAGACATTTTTGCAAAAATTTCTTAATCTAATTCAAAAAAGCCTGTAAAAAAACACCTCTTCAAATGTCTACATGTAAGTACTTGGCAAAAACATAAGTCTTGAGTTTATGGCCATGATCGTTAACCGGCTAGGTATAGTTGATAGATCCACTATTGACTATCTTTGTCAACACATTACACAACACCTTATTGGAACTTTCAGCTTGCCCATTGGCTTGAGGATGATAAGGGGCTGATTTTTTATGGATCACTAAGAACTCATTTATTAAGGTTCTATTACTTCATTAATGAAATGCATTCCTCTATCACTCACTATTTCTATAGGTAGTCCTAAGCGAGTGAAGATATGCTCAAAATGGAACTTCATTGTGGTCTGAGCATCGTTTTTTCTAGTAGCCTTAGCTTCTACCCATTTACTCAGGTAATTCGTTGCCACTATTATATATTCTGCATGTGATCCTTTGGCTGGTGGGTTAATGGGTCCTATGAAATCAATACCCCATTTAGAAAATGCTCTTGTGCAAACCATAGGTCTTAATGGCATGTCATCTTGTCTAATCGGATATTTGGCTCTTTGGCATGTCTCACAACTTCCTACATAGGTGTCTGCATCCATATGTAGAGTTGGCCACCACAAGCCTACAAAGAGGATCATTTTTACAGTTCTTTCGACTGAGAAATGTCCTCCTGCAGCATGGTCAAGAGTGTGTGGTATACAACACTCCACTTTAGTCCCTAGGATGCACTCCACAACCACAAGAAATGAGTCAACTGTCTCTCAACTCCAGCCCTCTATCTGTCTGTCAAAAATGCTCAAAAGCCTCTGTTTAAATAGGCATAACTCTCTAATGCATGGAAGTTTGGTGAAACTAATTTAGATCGAGATTCTTCATGATATGGGGAACAACTTTGCTGAAGAAATCATTTTGAGATGACGCACGTAGCTCAAGATACAAGCTTCCAAAGTTGGCCTACTGGCCATTTTCAGCAATCTGCCAATTCTCTACCTACCAACTTGCGACCAGCATAACTTGAGTTTGAAGATGAATTTGCAGAAGAGTTTTGGTGAGCTGATACCTGATATTATGGAGAACATTGCAGCTTTTGAATCAACCAAAAAGAATGCACGGTCAGCAAGATATGATCCGTGCAAAACAGCCTTCAGAAAAGGTGTGTTGCTGTCCTGAAATTTTTCCTAAATCATAGGAACACTTTTCCAACTTGGCATTGACTTCAAATATGCTTTATTCACGACTATGGCTGATGTGGAAAACATAATAAATCACTCTAAGAATATAATGAGCCTTAATAAAGAGTTCAACCAATAATAATACTTGAAGAGATGATGTGGACTTGCATATTCCAACAAAAAAGGTCAGGGGTTGGTTTGATCATACTCATGCTTTCCCCCTGATGTGGTACTATAGGGGCTGCTTCTATTGCTAACACTTTGGTTGTTCCATACTTGTCTTCGGCTTGAATGGCTTCTAGATAATGTTCCTTCGAATCAAATTCTGGTTCCATTTCTATGCTCTCGTATTCTTCTTTCCATTCCTTTTCTAATATTTCTCCTACTTCTACCTCCTGAAGGTCTACCATGTACAAGTTTACGTCGTAGCCCTCTTCGTCCACACATTCATTCATGGTCAAGACTTCTTCATTCACACATTCATCTAAGGTTGCTAGGATCTCCATCCAACTGTGCGGTTCAAATGCTTCATCAGGGAAAACCTGAGGCATGTACATTGGATCCTCTATGGGTCAATAATTTTGATGTCCTATGGGCCATAACTACAGTTTTTTATTCTCTTTCTTGGCTTCTTTACACATCCATAATTGGGATCCTCATGCATCCATGATTGATCACTTGATCCAGCACTATGGATAGACAAATCATCTTCTTCCTTGTGTATGGGGTTCCATTGTAGTGAGGGTACATCTCTGTACGCAAAGGTATGCAACTTTATCTTGGTAGTGTTTCCTTGATGTTGAAGGTATAATGAGTCTCGTCTCCAATCTTGCACTACCCTTGGTTGCCTCATGAAAGGTCATCCTAATATCATTTCGTAATTATTTGCCTTTCCAAATTGATAGATAGCTAATGCATGCTCAAATTCAACTCCACAGGTGGTTAATTTGATCTTTTCCAATATTCCCAATGGTTTCTCAACATGGCCATCTGCTAATTGGAGCTTCATGCGAGTTGGTCGTAGAGCTGGCTTTCCCCATTTCTCCCAAATCTCTTTGCTGGCGATACCTACTCCTGCTCTTGTGTCTAGTATGGCCTTGGTCATGTAACCATTGTATGTGACTGGTAGACGTGTTGCCCTCATCTCCTTCAATAAATTCTTCGACCTTATCCATGGGGATTTGTATGGTAGAATGGTTTTCATTCCCCTTGCTTTCCTTTTCATTCTTCTCCTGCTCTAACTCTAATTGTTCTGCTAATTGTTTCCATATGGTTTTACAAGAAAATATTCTTCCACAGTCAATTGACATTGTACTTTGGTCCTTTTGAGTTTTGTTAGATTGTGTGAGTTCTTATCTAAGGTCCCCTTTTCTTTTCCTCGCACTGTGGGAGCACGAAAGATCATGGATTCCCTCTCATATTCTCCCATGTAGTTTGGTAGGGTAGAAATGCTATGGGCTTCCTCCCTGTTTCAGTCTAGTCTAGAAAGTTCTTCATATATTTCTTCCATGTTTGGCGGTGGTTGGTAGTCTTCCACATCTAACTCCTCAAAGGGAGGTTTTGCGAATCCATTCCTTTTCCATTGAACCTCTCGAATCCTAGTCCACAACTCCTTTGGCCAATCAGCTTCTAAATCCAGAACTTTGGACATAGGTTTGTCCTGGGTATCGATAGTTCTGGATTTTCATCCTTCTCTTCTAGTTTCTATTCCTTGGCTTTAAGACAGTCATTGTATTGATCCTCAAATATTTTGATTTCAGGGAGGGCTGGGATAATCTCCTCTAGGGTGGCCTGAGCTACCTCTATGAGTCTTCTACATATCGCTAGCCTCTCCTTTTCTAACCCCCCTTATGGGTAAAGCTTTTCGTGCTCCTCTACATTGGGTCCATTCTCGATTCTAGCTTGGTAAGCTTTCAACCACATGTCTAAAACGTCTGGTTTTGGGTCTACTAGAATTGATCCTGGCTTTTTTGGCTCTATCGTCTGTGGTGTAACAGCAATCTCTTCCTAAATTTCAGGTTCTTTAGTTTTCTTTCTACCTCGTGTGTCCCTCTTGTCTTCTTTGTTTTTAATTTTCATCCATTTTTCCTTGAGTTTTTCTTTCCTATCCTTCCACTTTGGGCTTTTTATTGTTTGGATACTCTCATGTGGGTCCTGTGAATCTTCCACTATTTGTATTCTGGGTTCTACGGTTTTACTCTTTTCTTGCTCAAGGTCTACTCGTTTTCTTTCTTGCCCTTTCATTTGTGCTCGTGTAATGGCCTTCAATGGCACTGTGTATTCCTTGTCACTTCCTGACAATTCAATTACTTCGATCACGTTAACAGGTGTAGTGTCATGTGCCTTATTGGGATTTTTTGGGCAATCTTTAAAGAGATGTTCCTTTCCACAATCATTGCAATACTCTTCCTGAAGGAGAGTGTTAATCTCCAAAAGAACAACCTACTCTTAGGATTAGAGCACCTCTATACCAAGAGTAAGTCAAAACCTTCACCAAATTAGAAGTTCAATCTCCAAATTATCAAAAGTTGAAAAATTTTGTGAAGAAGATAAACACAGAAAGTCTGCTGCACAATTTCTTCTCATTAACCTATCAAACATGTAAAGTTTTTTATGAAATTTTGTATGGAGTGTCGCCTAGAAGTTGCGCACCTCCTCCAAGTTAAAGTTCTTCAAAAGGTTTAGTATAACCTGAGAAATCAACTTCACAAGTTACCTATGTCCAAATCTGCACTTCTGAGAAGTCGATTTGACACCCCTAACTTCTTAACTTTGGTTCTCACAATGTCGAACCCGTTTTACCAAATCCTTTTGGCTGTAGATAGCTTATCTCTCAACTTAGATTTTGAGCTATCATATGTGTAAAACTTTACATTGTGCACTGAGCACTACTCAATTCATTTGACTTGAAATCTACGCTTGTTTCAGAGAACTATGAACACTCATCACATATGAATGTTCCTACACACAATTCTCCTAGCCTGTTTACAATTAAACTCTGAAACTCAAGCCATAGACTCATTAACTATCAACTTAGATATCCTCAAAAGGATTTCACAAATGATCTACCACAGACGGAGCAGACACGAAAAGATCGGGTGCAACATTTTTTCAATTACTCAGAAAGTTACAATTGAGTGATGAGAGGAAACTCAACTAACTTTTCTCATGTCTCATGACATCTAACTTCTTCTTTCTTGACTTCTATCTATTCTTTCATATGCTCTCATATCACGCCTCAACATTTTCAGGGTATATATAGAGAAATTTGTACAAGTCTATGACTAATCAAAGATCTGAATAAACTATCACTATACTAATGTACATATGTGTACATTCCTCATATCCTCGGAATGTATCCTTCTTCCAAGCTTCAAGAATTGATCTTATCCTTCATTCTTTAGTCTTCAAACATTCAATTGGTGATTGATCTGCACCAACAGCTCCCCCTCAATCATCAATTGAGGTTTCTCTTTTCTTCTTTATACCTGCCATGTCTTTAAACTTCTGTAGCTTTGGTCCATCCAAGCTCTTTGTAAGCATATCAGCTATCTGATCTTTTGTTGAAGTATGTATGACTTCAATCTCCTTATCCATCACTTTCTCTCTTAGAAAGTGATACTGAATCTCAATGTGTTTGGTCCTGGCATGAAAAACAGGATTAGCAGCTAAATACAATGAACTCATGTTATCTCCATATATAATTGGTATCCCATGCACAATGTCAAAACTCTTCATCAAGGTCTTGAGCCAAATCACTTCCTTTGCAGCTTCAACCATGCCTTTGTACTCTTCTTCTGTAGAAGTCAAAGCAACTGTATGTTGCTTCTTGGAACACCATGAGATAAGTTTATCTCCCACATAACACATGTATCCAAAAGTTGACCTTCTATCATTTGGATTACCTGCCCAATCTGCATCACTATATATCTTGATGTTTGTATCTGATGTGAACCCATAATACAAACCTTCATTGAGTGTACCCTTAATGTATCTTAACACTCTTTGACCTGCAATCCAATGCTCTTTCCTAGGACAATGCATAAATTGAGACAAAACCCCTACTGCATATGATAAATCAGGTCTAGTTAAAGTAGCATAGATAAGACTACCAACCAAACTCTGATATTGTCTCATGTCCTTGAATTCTTCACCTCCAAACTTACTCAATTTGTGATTCACCTCCATTGGTGTAGGTGCTACCCTGCAATCATCCATTTTAAACTTGATTAACAAGTTCTTCAAATACCTTTCTTGGGTCACAAATACTCCATGTTGAGTATATGTAATCTCCATGCCCAAGAAGTATGACAAGTCTCCCAAGTCACTTATTTTGAACTCCTTTTCCATTTGCTTCTTGAGTCTTTGTATTCCTTCTTCATCTGTACCCGTAAGGATTATATCATCAACATATATGCATATGTATATGAAACCATTATCACTTGCTTTGACAAGCAAGCTACTATCTGCTTTAGACACCTGAAATCCAAGTTCTTTCAAAAACTTTACAAGTCTATAGTTCCATGCCCTTGGGGCCTGTTTCAAGCCATACAAAGCTCTCTTGAGCTTACACACATGATCTGGATACCTTTTATCTCTGAACCCTTGAGGTTGCTCCATGAACACATCATCTGAAATATAACTATTCAAAAAAGCATTTTTCACATCAAGTTGACATAACTTCCAACCTTTACATGCAGCAATAGCTATAAGTGTCCTGATGGTTGTCATCTTTGCCACAGGACTATAAGTCTCATCATAGTCAACACCATAAGTCTGAGCAAACCCTTTGACAACAAGTCTAGCTTTGTATCTAGACACACTTCCATCTGCAAACCTCTTGGTTTTGTAGACCCACTTGCATCCAATGATTTTCTGACTATTTGGTTTTGGAACCAAATCCCATGTTTGATTCTCCAATAGTGCATCATATTCTTCCTGCATAGCTTTCTCCCATTTTTCCTTACCTTTTGCCTCTTCATATGTAGAAGGGTCTTCATCTGTTTTCATCATATAAGCATAATCTTTTGTGGCCAAAAATGAAGTATCATAACTATACCTTGTAGGTTGCCATTTATTCCTTGTACACCTCCTAAGCTCTCCACTTCTTAAGGTTTCTGGTTCTTCATATTCAGGATCAAATCTTGGAGTTTCTTCCACTTCAACCTGCACTTCATTATTCTCTTGTTCATCAATTATCTGAATCTTTGATTTACCTTTTCTTTGGCTCACTTCTTCTTCATCACCTGTATTGATATTGATTGTACCTGCATACCAAGTGCTTTGCTCATCAAATGTAACATCTTTAGAAACCATGAATTGTTTTGTAGATGGACTCCACAATCTATAACCCATCTGCTTATCATCATAACCAATGAAAACATATTTTTCAGCTTTAGGCTCCAACTTGTGCCTTAATTGTGATGGCACATATGCATATGCCACACATCCAAAAACTCTGCAATGATCCAAGGTAGGTCTCTTACCCCACCAAGCCTCATATGGTGTCATACCCTGCAAAGCTTTACATGGTAACCTATTGACCAAATAAGTAGCTGTATTTACAGCCTCAGCCCACAAATAATTAGGGCAATTTTTCTCCTTCATCATGGATCTTGCAAACTCAACAAGTGTTCTGTTTCTCCTTTCTGCTACACCATTTTGTTGAGGAGAGTACCTGCAAGTAACTTCCCTTTTTATACCTGCATTCCACAAGTAATCACTGAGCTCATTAGAGAAATACTCTCCCCCTCCATCTGACCTTAGTCTCTTCAACTTATGTCCTGTAATTCTTTTTGCATATGCATGATAGTGTTTGAATGTATTAAACACTTCTGACTTGTCTTTGATCACATAAATAGTGATCCATCTAGTAGCATCATCAACATAAATCACATAATACCTTGACCCATTTATACTGAAATCCTTTGATGGTCCCCACACATCTGTGTGTACCAATTCAAGCTTCTCTGAGTACATAAAACCATGCTTGGAATAGGAATGCTTATGAGCCTTACCTAATTGACATGCCTCACATTTATATGTCATATGTTGACCTGCAACATTAGGCAAACCAAGCACTGAACCATTGTTAATCATGTCTTTAATACCTCTTTCATTGAAATGTCCAAGCCTCTTGTGCCAAAGATCTAACTCAGAGATCTTATGTCCTCCATATGTGAACATAGCATGACCAATATTACCTTGAATCTTCAATGTAAATAATCTTCCTTCTTTTTTCCCTGAAACAATCTGTTTATACCCTTGGCTAGGGTCTTCCACATATACTCCATCATTAGTGAACCTTACTTCATATCCCTTTTCAACAATTTGTCCTACACTTATCAAATTCTTAGGAATTGTAGGAACATACAAGACCTTACTCAATAAGGTGCTACCATCCTTGGCCTTCACTGATCCAATTGACTTCACATTATGCTTTGTGTTGTCACCTGTTTGAACAACATGATTAAAAACCTTATTCTCCAAATCAGTCATCAAAGATATATTACCACTTAGGTGATTGCTACACCCTGAGTCAATGTAGAAAACTCTCTGATCTTCACTCTACCTTTCACAAGTTGCATTCATTATCAATGTTGAATCCTCCTTTTGATCTGAAGCATAATTGTAGTAGGTGTTGTTGTATTGTTGACTTTGGAATCCTCTACCTGCATTTCTTCCAAAGTAACTCCTACCACCTCTGCCTCTGAAATTACCTCTTTGATTTCTGCCTCCTCTTCCTCTTGAATTATAGTTCTGATTATATCCACCATTACTCTGATTATTATGCCAACAATCATTAGCTAAGTGATTTGTCTTACCACAAATCCAGCAAGCTTTGCCTCCATCTTTGTTGTTCCTGCCTCTTCCTCTACCTTTGCCACCTCCTCTTCCTCTTAGGAAGTTAGCTTGACTAGTTGTACCTTCATCTTCACCTGTTTGTTGCTTTCCTTTGCTATTCTTCTTCTTGTCTTTTGAGTACATTGCATGACCTGCACTCTTGTCACCATCTCCTTTAACATCTTGTTCAAATGTTAGCATATGACCTAGCAACTGATTTAAATCAGGAGTAAAATGATCAAGTGATAACTCTGTAGACAAAATGAATGGCTTCCATTTTTCATCACCTCTCAAACCTGTAAGGATTTGCCTTACCAATTTATCCTCCTCAATGTCTTCATCAACAGCTCCTAAAGCATCTGCAATGTCTTTCATCCTTGTTACATAGTCTGAAATAGATTGAGAAGCCTTCTTCTTAAAGGTTGTAAATTCTACCCATAAAGATGCCTTCCTTGATTTAGTAGTATTCTGGAAATGCTCCTCCAAAGCATTCCAAATATCAGTTGCACTTTCAAGACCTCGAATGTGAGGTAACAAGTAATCATTGACTTCCATATATATAATGCTCCTAGCTTGAGCATCTTTCTTCATCCAATTTTTCAAATCTGCTAACTCTTCCCTAGTTGGAACACTAGGATCTCTGAACTGTGGCTTCTCTTCTTCTCCTGTGATGTAAGCTATTAAATCTTTGCTCATAAGATGAGCTTCCATCCTCATTGACCATGCAGGATAGTTTTCCCTATCCAATTTCTCTATCTATAGAGAATCTCCCATCTTGTTCCACCTGTGTATTGAAATCTTCAAGCTTTATGAACAATATATGTACCTTTACTTCGAAATAGACTCCTTTTGTCCTTCTTGAAGTTGTATGGTCTCCTCCTCAAGCTTTGCCTTCAAGCTTTCACCTTTCAGTTCTTCAATTGTTGAATTTCTTGAACCTGCAGCAGTCGGGAACCTCCTTTCCTTGATTTTGATGTCTCCTGCTCTGATACCACTGAAGGAGAGTGTTAATCTCCAAAAGAACAACCTACTCTTAGGATTAGAGCACCTCTATACCAAGAGTAAGTCAAAACCTTCACCAAATTAGAAGTTCAATCTCCAAATTATCAAAAGTTGAAAAATTCTGTGAAGAAGATAAACATAGAAAGTCTGCTGCACAATTTCTTCTCATTAACCTATCAAACATGTAAAGTTTTTTATGAAATTTGTATGGAGTGTCGCCTAGAAGTTGCACACCTCCTCCAAGTTAAAGTTCTTCAAAAGGTTTAGTATAACTTGAGAAATCAACTTCACAAGTTACCTATGTCCAAATCTGCACTTCTGAGAAGTCGATTTGACACCCCTAACTTCTTAACTTTGGTTCTCACAATGTCGAACCCGTTTTACCAAATCCTTTTGGCTGTAGATAGCTTATCTCTCAACTTAGATTTTGAGCTATCATATGTGTAAAACTTTACACTGTGCACTGAGCACTACTCAATTCATTTGACTTGAAATCTGCACCTGTTTCAGAGAACTATGAACACTCATCACATATGAATGTTCCTACACACAATTCTCCTAGCCTGTTTACGATTAAACTCTGAAACTCAAGCCATAGAGTCATTAACTATCAACTTAGATATCCTCAAAAGGATTTCACAAATGATCTACCATAGACGGAGCAGACACGAAAAGATCGGGCGCAACATTTCTTCAATTACTCAAAAAGTTACAATTGAGTGATGAGAGGAAACTCAGCTAACTTTTCTCATGTCTCATGACATCTAACTTCTTCTTTCTTGACTTCTATCTATTCTTTCATATGCTCTCATATCACGCCTCGACATTTTCAGGGTATATATAGAGAAATTTGTACAAGTCTATGACTAATCAAAGATCTGAATAAACTATCACTATACTAATGTACATATGTGTACATTCCTCATATCCTCTGAATGTATCCTTCTTCCAAGCTTCAAGAATTGATCTTATCCTTCATTCTTTAGTCTTCAAACATTCAATTGGTGATTGATCTGCACCAACACTTCCCACACCCTAGGAGGTGGTGGGTTGTATGGCCAAGTGCATTCTCTAATGAAGTGATCTCCTCCGCATCTATAGCATGGTCCTTTTGGCATAGGAGGTGGTTGGTCTCATGGGTGCTAGTGCTTTGGGTGCGGTGTACATTAGTGTTGCTAACTCTGGTCCATAGGCATTGTCATATCCCTCATATCCATAGTATTGCGGGTCATAAGTTGTCATATCCCTCTTATCCATAGTATTGCGGGTCATAAGCTTGCTAGTACTTAATCAAGCTGGTGTCATAGGAATAATAATCTCCTTGAGTTTGCTCATATCCTAGGTTCGTTGATTCTGTACTGGTCAATGGTGATGCTGACATTATAGCTCTTTCTAAGTTTTCCTCTAGTTGAGCATATTTGACAGGTACTACGTGTTGAGGAAGTGGCAGTTGTGGTCCTAACACTCGCTGAGGTTGTGTATATTGTCCTTGCTCATATGGCCTACGTGCTCCTAGTGGTCCTGGATAGGGGTTTTATCTAGGAATCTCCCTTCCTGGATCTCTAGGTGGGTATCCATATGGCCTTTACTGAGATTGATTTAAAGGTCATGCCTGCCTGTTGAATGGGTAATTCTCTGTGGTGTGATTGGTGTTTTTTTTTTTCTATGTGGCAATATAGGGTTGTTCCTTGATGTGTCTGCCTATTGTAAGGGTAAGCTTGAGGAAAACCCGTTCCTCCTCTTACACACATGTGAGTTGTTTGTTTCTGTCGTCCCTTGACAGGATTTGCTTCTCGTTTGCAGCTTGTCTATGGCTCCTAAATACACGCACCCAGTGATCGAAGAAGCAATAAGGATTGTAAGGCAATTTGTTACTTTATCCTAGATTTGTCCTTTGCTTCTATAATCCCCTTGGTATTCCACACATTCATAAATCTGGGTTGCTATATTAAATCGGGTTGCCACGCACACCATCAATGGCTAAGAATGTGATATTCTTAGTCACCCGCTTCAACTTCTCAGCCTCTGCCTCTTTCTAACTTTTGGTCTTCTGATATGTCTTTGTCTTCACACATCTGCTTGGAGCTTGTTAGTTTCTTCTGCCGCACATCTTACTTTGCTGGCCTTTACTCTCTTTTAAGTTAGCATTACATTTTAAAGGTCTTATTTTTTAATCTTCTTTGTCATCCTCTGGGACATGATTCATTTCTTTCCACCGCACACATCCACTAGACGAGGAGGCAGCTAGGACCTTCAGACAATTGGTTATCTTTTCCGATGAAGAATCCTTCGTGTGCTATCTCTCTTCCCTACTTGTTTCGCTTCACCGCTTGCTCCTCGTGGATGAGGAAGCTATGTGCAACCTCCCGTGAAATGCCATAGTTGTGATCTTTCTTTAATTCCAATCCTCAAGACCTGGTTCTTTGGTGTTGTCACCTGATGCGTGC
Source organism: Ceratopteris richardii (assembly GCA_020310875.1). Classification (NCBI taxonomy): domain Eukaryota; kingdom Viridiplantae; phylum Streptophyta; class Polypodiopsida; order Polypodiales; family Pteridaceae; genus Ceratopteris; species Ceratopteris richardii. The sequence continues at coordinate 5,874,962 of CM035435.1, read as the reverse complement.
CCCTATGGGGCTTTGGGCAGAGAGTTGTTCTTTTTTTTTGTAAACTTTGTTCTTTACTGAGCTGTTTTATTCTTTGATCTTCTTCTTCTTCTTCTTTTCTTGCTCGATTCCCCTTCCACAAGTAGCCTTGACCTCCATATCTTCCTCCTCTACCTCTTCCTTTTGATGATTGACCTTCATCTTGGCTTGACTAACTCTCTTGATAGCTTTGGTTACCTTGTTGGTAGTTGCTTCTACCTCTTCCTCTTGAACCACCTCTATTGCCTTTGCCTCTTCCTCCTTTGCTTGCATAGAAGAGTTGGTCTTGGCTTCCCTTTGACTTGTTGCCTCCTTGGTTGAGCTCCTCAGTCACCATAAGAGAAGTAAGTTGCTCAAAATCTGGTAATGAATCCCTTACATACACAGAGGTTGTGAATGCCTTCCATTTATCATCTTCTCTAAGCCCATTAAGTGTGTGGGCAATTAGGTTTTCATCATCTACAACACATCCTATTGAACCAAGTGCATCCGAGATCTCTTTTACTTTGAGTATGAAGTCATTAATGCTCTGATTTGATGACTTCCTAAGGTTGTTAAGTTCATTCTTGAGCTGAATTTTTCTAGCCTTTGTAGAGGTAGAGTACAACCTTTCTAAACACTCCCAAACCTTCTTAGATGTATCTAGGTCTTGGATATGACCTATCATGGAGTTGCTTATGTGTTGAGAAAGAATGAAGATCACTCTCCTATCCCTTTCTTCCCGTTCTCTAATGGATCTCCTTTGATTCTCAGTAGGTGTATGTGGATCTATGTATGGCTTCACCTCAGTACCACTAAGCAACCCCCAAAGACCCTTTCCCATGAGGAAATTAGAGATTATAAACTTCCAAGGTTGGTAATTGCTTTTTTTAAGCTTCTCAATCCGAGTATTATAGTCTCCCATTGTGTATGAGACTATATGAGGCTCCTAATCCCTCCTTGGATTGTGATAGATGTGAAAAAGAATGATATGTTACCTTCCCACAAGAGTCTCCACTTGTCATGAACTTTCGACGATGATAGAAGCTCCGCCTTGCTTAAAATCCTTCTTCAAATCTTGTTGGTCTTTGCTTCAATCCTTGGCTCTCAAGCAACTTCAAGGCCTCTTTGTGATGTATTCAATGCTTAATGATGAGCTCTGATACCACTGATGGAGTATATCCACTCCTAGTTGCAGCAGAAGAATGATAGGCCCTTCCTAGGACCAAACTGTTCACTACCACAGTCCACCAAAAATTGAATTATTCTCTCGAAATGAGGACTAAACTTATGAAATTTTGCACAATAAAACGAGACTTTATAAGCTTTCCAACAAGCCATAGATCACTCAATTTGGAGATGGGGAGCTATGCCAAACTCCTTGCACAAGATAGACCAAAATCTGCCCAAACTGGTAGCTTGCACCTATGTGTACCTTCCAACACACATATATTTGGGAATATGCAAAGATCAGACCAGAGAGCTTTCAAGCTCAATATACTCAAGGTTAATGAACACTTGATAGTAGCATTACATCCAAAAGAAAGCTTACAATCATAGGAACAAAATGAGCTATCTTGTAAATGAATCGGCCTACTACACAAAGAGATATGGGTGATCAAAGATCACTTCCTATGAGAAAACTCTAGCAAGCAAGGGGCTTGCTTAGCTAGGGGCTAGCTTAGACCTCGAGTAAAAACTCCTAATGAAAGCTTACAAGTGCTCAAATGGTAGAGGAGGATAGCCACGACTTTGCTCCATGTCTTTGCTTATATAATGCTCAAAAAGGTGGTTGTAGATTTGAATTCAAAAATGCCCTCCAAATGATCCCGACTTTTCTCCATCAATTATGTGATTAAAGGGATGAGAAAAATGGGGGAAAAGTGGTTGTATATCCTACCAAAAAGTGTGAGTGATCTGGCATTTCAACTTAGCATGAGTTCCCACACTTGCGATTGCTAAAATTCTAACAGATGACATGTTGCTCACTAGTCCTATTGAGAAGCATACTGCTGGTTTTAAGGCTGATTTGCATGCCTCATTTCAGATGTCTGATAAGGGGCATTTACATCACTATTTGGGCATTCAATTTATGCAAGTTGATGGTGGATTGGCTTTGTGTCAAATGAAATTCACACATTATTGCAGAATTTTGGCCTTGAAGACTGTAAGCCTATTGCACCTCCTATGGAGACAGGTTTACGATTGAGTCTTCATGATGTTGGAGATGCATATGATGTTGTCCTCTATCAGCAGGCTGTTGGATGCCTGATTTACTTATCCATTACTCAGCCAGATATTCAGTTTGTTGTCTCACAAATGAGCAGGTTTAGGCATTGCCTAGGTGTCAAGCATTGGCAGGCAGTTACACGCATCTTTTGCTACTTGAGTGGTACTCGAGTAGTTGGGTTGTCTTATCCCAAGGGTGGATCAGTTCCCCCAAATTTGCATGCTTTTTCTGACTCAAGCTGGGCTGGTTGCTATGACACTCGTGTGTCCACTAGTGGCTTTTGCTTCATGCTTGGTAGCTCATGTATATCTTGGTTGAGCAAGAAGTAGCCTATTGTGGCCACTTCCAGTTGTGAGGCTGAGTATAGGGCAGCTTTGACAACGATTGTTGAGTGTGTGTGGCTCAGATGCCTTATGGCTGATTTGGGTGTTGGTGAGTCTTCTGCCACCACCATCTTCACTGATAGTTAGAGCACATTGGTAGTTACGAGGAACCATGTGTTCCATGCTCGCAGTAAGCAAATTGAGGTGCATTATCATTATGTCAGGGAGGGGTTCTCTGTTGGGGAGATCAGCTTGGCATATGTGCCCACACAGGAGAACATTGCAGACCTTTTCATGAACGCTCTGCCTATGGAGAAGTTTGAAGCTTTCCGCAAAGCTTTGGGCTTACTTCCTTTTGTGGAGTGATTTCCACATAGCTTGGCACTTCCTTATACATGAGTGCCAGCTACTTGTTCAACACATCATTCCCAGGGGGCTTTGTTGATATATTTAGGTAGTGATGTGTGTGAACACTCTAGGACCACCAGGGCACTTTTTTCCCTCTTTAGGAGGTATGGACTACTTATCTTTGTACATTCTCTAGTAATACATTCAGTATTGTGTGTTAACCTCCTAGCTTCTTCTTCTTCCTTGTGTTGTTCGTGTGCTTCTACAGACATCTAACTCCAACAAATATATGTATACATAAGTGCACGTGTGTATGTGTACATAATGAAAAGCATGAGCTTAGGTGCATGTATACATGTATATGAGAATGAATATGCATAAACACGTGAGAACATGTAGACATATGAAGATGCGTGTGTGACATGAATGCATGTTTAAATGTTTATATGCATATTAGCATGCATGAGCATGGTTAACATGCATATATGAGTTTGTTAGAGTATGTATTAGCATGACTGAGAGTGTGTATGTTTATGTATGTTAGATGCATGCATGTGAGGATGTTTGAAATAGAGATGCCTAGGATATGTGGTTATGTATATGCATATTTATCATTCTTGTGTGCATATACATGATGCATGTGTGCATAAGAATAAGTAATGATGCATGTGTGCATGAGCATATGTGTTTGCATGTGCATTTGCATAAGAATGTATGTTACCATGAATGTTTCTTCATGTGAATTTGCATAAGAATATATGCTAACATGAGAGTTAATGTGCATTAGCATGAACATAAAGAGTGTATGTATGATGTTAATGCATGAGCATAAAAGTATGTATTCATAAGTGCATATATGAATGTGAGTGTGAATGTGTGCATATGCATGATGCAAGTGTGCATGAGCATATGGATGAGTGTAGAGACGTATATATACATGAGAATGAAAATAAACGCATATGCATGATAGATGCAAGTCATAATGCATGTGTATGCATATGAGAATTAATGCATGTGTGCATGTGAACATGATATATGTCTAATCATCTAAGTGATTATTAGCACAGGCATAAGAGAGTGAGCTAATATGTGTTAGCATATTTAAGAGTTATGTTAGCATGAATATATATGAATGTGTAGCATATGTATGAATGTTGTGTTAGCATATGTTAGCATGCATCTTTGAAAGTAAAGCATGAGTAGGATTTTATGTTTTTAAAAAATTAACTTATGTTGGTGAATGTTTTCTAGTAGACATTGAAGATTTCAAAGAGTTGGAAAAGAGATTTGATAAAGATTGAAGAATATCTGTATCACACAGTTATAGGATAGGAATTTTGGAAGCTGCTTGTTGCTGCTTTAGCTTCCTTTTCCAAATACACTCGAAAGCTTACTTTGTATCTAAATCAGAAAACTTGTGTAGGATTTATTATAGATGTGCATTAAAATTAGTGAGTTTTATCCCTTAGAAAAACTTTAGCATTATCAGTAATACCATTTAGAACTTTTCATTTAATCAACTGATCATTTATTATTCTGATGTCTAGTGAGCCTATAAATGATTCTAAGAGCACTAAATCTAGGAATGCATCTATATGTAATGAGTCTATGATCAACGATACAAATTCAACAGCTTTCATTTTAGACGTGTTATTGCCACCACCTATTAAAATCACCATCCAACCCACACAAAACATAGCTCTTAATGAAGGAAATGAAGAGGACTTAGAAGTAGAAGAGCTTATCAAAGACCGCATCACTAGTGAGTCATTATACTCTGCATCATACAAGTATTGGGTAAATAGGTTCCTATAAGTACAGGCTTATGGAGAAGATTCGGGTCAGGATTAGGATTAGGTCATTTGAAAAGCATTTCACTTTAGATATGAACTCTTAGAATAAATAAGTAATTATAGTTGTTTAATACTTCTAATAAGGTATTCTTCACACTTGCACATACCCTTGTGCTTGCTCCAAACACTTAGCATGTGCCGATCGATTTGGTGGATGACCTGATCCATCATCCGAGCATCTACACTACCCGATGTGAACAGGGGTGTTGCAACTCAGGACTACAATTCAAATTTTTCGCTGCATATGCATATATACAATTCAACAATTATTGCAACAGTGTCTACATCCTTGGAAGCGGTGGCTATCTCGTGAAATCTTGCAATCTTCTGGATGTCAAGGGCTGATCTTTTTATCTGAGCACCTCCACGAAGATTGTCAAGTAGGTGATCCTCATCTTGCCACCCCTCTCATGAAACATTGAAGAGCGAAATGCTTGCACTCATATTAGCAAAAGATGTATTTAGGATTTGATTAAATGACAATAAATGTATTAAAATTCACATAAACACTATTTTTGACCCTCTTCTTCAAGATGTTGGTACGTTTTCTTTTACTTTCAAGTTCTTTGATTACATTGTAAAGTTTTGATTAAACTAAAAATCTTTTATTTAATTTCAAAAGTTTTGGTTTAAGTGCAAATTATTGGTTTAATTACAAATTATTGGTGCATTTTCAAACATCAAAACTAGACTCCAATAGAATTAAAGACTTAGTAGCTGAACATAAAGGAAGGGTAAAGAAAGAAGTTCAAGACATTTTTAGGATTGTTCAAGCTAAATCAAATCAAAATATAAAAATGGAAAAACTATTTAAGAACATGATGCACGAAACTAAAGGTTAAAAAGTTGTTGAAACTCTATTAAAAGACAAAGGAAAGTTCACAAGTGTGAATGTCATGAATTACTTAGATACATTCAAAGAATTAGCCAAGCTTCATAGCTTGCATGAGACGAAATGGAAATCATATCTAGGTAGACTTGCCATAGGTATGTCGGTTAGGGCTATTATGGAACTAATAAACATGAATGGGAAGAATTCAGGAACGAGTTACATAATGAATTTTATCTAGAGGATTATAGCCAACATAGCAAAGAGGGATTCATGAAATGGATTAGTTCCCCTAAACCTCACATTTCTTTAACTCAACTCCATAGTGATTTTATGAAACGATTTTGCCAATTACTAGAAGAGGATAGGGTAGCCCTTACCCGAGACATAGTATTATATTTCCTTAAAATTTTGACCCCAGATGTAAGGGTAGAGGTTGAACGTAGACTTGAAGAGCCGGGTAAAAAATATGGACTTATAGATGACTGGGCCCTTGTGAAGACAGTGGTTGAAGTGGTTGCTCATATGAAGCAATGCTAATCACTTCTTTATGATTCAATGCCTCAACCATCTTCCAGGTTTCCCCCTACTCATGCAACTAGGGATACACATATAGCCTCAAAGGTTGAGCCAAATGCATCTACATCTAAAGTTCCAACTAAGCTACAATTTGAGATTTTATTTAATAAGTTGGACAACATGATGCAATGCATGGAAACATGTCTAAAGAGGTATCGACTTTACAAAACGTAGTGTACGCATTGAATTTACAAGATAAACCCTTAGTCCAAACTCAACCTATTCTCCAAACTCAACCTGCTATATATCCTCAACCTGTTTCAACTCCCAATCCTCCATTAGTACCTCCTAATCCTCGAAGTGTACCTCAACCAATTCCTCAATCGATGAACAAAAGGAATTTCAATGAGCGAAGAAATCCCAACGTTAGGAGATGTATCTGGTGTGATGACACAAATCATCTTACCTATACATGTGAAGCCTTAAATGAGCAAAAGAATGACGACTTGTTATTGACATTGACAAGCGGTTGTGCGACTATCAAACACATCTTCCTTTAGCTGCGAATTAGGGAAAGGCAAGAATGCAGAAGCTTTACAAAAATCTTTCTGAATCTAAGAAAGCATCTTCTGCTGTCAAATTAGAATGTGTAGATAGTGACTCTGAATCCAAGCAAGCTAGAGAAATAAGGAACTACTAAATTTAAGCTTTAATTCAGGCTAGGGATGACATTATGCAGAAAACTACTTAGAACTCACCCATCAATCAATTCTTGATATATTCGCATATTGCGAATGTTGAGGAAAAGAGAAAACGGGATGATGAGCAAGATACAAATGATGCAGGAAGACGAGTTACTAGGAGCAAAATGAGAGACGAACCTAAACCTAAGAAACTATAGTTGAACAAGGTTAATGTTCTAAGACAAATGGACAAACAAGGAAAGATATAAGAGAGGGAAAACAACCTATGACCAATGAACCAAAACAAACTTCAGAAAAATTGGAGGAAACTCCTAAAAAAGAAAAACCAACTGATGAAAAGAAGGAAAAGAAACCAAAAAGAATACCTAATACTATTCTCATATCGGAACTAGAACAAAAGGTTGATGCAAAGGAAATATTGTATGATATCTTGTTGAAAAGCGTAGTAACTATGACACTAGAACAAATATTTTCAATAGCAAAAATTAAGTTTAAAGAAAAGTTTATTAAACTAGTAAAAAGAAAGAGGTTCCCTCTTTGACAAGAGGTAGAGATGCAGGATGCTTCCGATGTAACTGAATTAATGCATGAATCTCTTTCTTCTAATTCAGATGATGAAGAGGAAAATACTTGTAATGTCAACAAAAACGTTTTAGAACCAATCATGCCAGATGATGAAAACAAACATTCAGAGTAACTTTAGGAAAACTTTTTGGGCAAAAGGCACAATTGAGATGAAGACTAACTTAGATGATCAAAAGAAATCATATTCTGCTTTAGCCCTAATTGATTCTAGGTATGAGATTAATGTGATTTCAAAAGAGCTTTATGACAAGTTTAAATGGCCAATAGATAAAAATCATGGTTGGATTATGAGAACTACGGACAATGGATGTGCTTCACTCTTAGGAGCATGTGAAAATGTACCTCTAATGATAGGTGGAATCTCTAAGACATTTCACTCTTTCATTCAAGATAATTGCTCCTACGAAATTATCTTAGGTTAGCCGTTTATATGCGAGGCCAGAATGGAAACCAAAGTTATGGATGATGGCTCTCCATATGCAATAATTAGATCTAAGGATGATTTGCAATCACTCCAAGCCATGATAGTAAGTCCTAATCATATACGAGATTGAGAGCAAATTAGAAAGACTCACATCCGTTCTCATGAGAAGGTACGTGATGATCATATGCCTCTTCGTGAGTTCGGAACTTATTATGACCAAAATTTTGCCTAGATGCCACTATTGAGCGAGACAATGGTGGTCCTTGGATTGATGTCTCGCACCCATCTGTAAATATTTTAGATAGTTTTGCATTATATTTCCCTTCATCTTATTTGCAATTCATTCATTATAAAGAAATCCCTAAAAAAATTATAAAACATTATGAAAAATTATACAAACGAAAAGGATACATTTTATTCGATGAACATATTGAACATGTAATTGAAACTTCATCCACATTTTCAATACTTGCGGAACTTCAAAATATTTTACATGAAAAAGAAACTTTTAGATTTGTGCTCTTAAATTCGATTAAAGAATATGAACTTATTGCTAAATTTGTTATGAATTATTTTAGTAATGAAGCCAAAGTCGGCACGAAATATAAAACTGTTGATAGAAAAATTAAACCTATTGCCCAACCTTTACCAAAAGGGAGTGAAGTGAAATTTAGACAGCTCTCAAAAGATCCTTATTTATGAGAGCGTACAAATATTGGTCATGCATTTACAGATGACGCTTTGAAATTAATCAAAATAGGAAATGATGATCAATTTTTGTTACCTGTTGAATGTGACTTATTCCAAAGAGTGATTAAAATCATGGAAAGGCTTTTTCATTACACCCCCATGAGATAGGTTGTGTAGACCCACAAATTGTACCTCTAATGTTTATCTTTATTGTGCCTCATATTCCATGGAATCTACATCATATACCTGTCCCAAAAGCTCATTTACCTGAGCTAATGAGGCTACTTAAGGAAAAGATTCACGTGAGGATTCTTGAGCCATCGGCTGCACCCTACTCAAATAGGTGCTTTACAATCCCTAAGAAAAATGGCAAGTTACAATTTATACAAGATTTACAACCTGTGAACAAAGTTACGATTAGGAATGTAGGAAATGGCCCCATTGTAGGAGAATTTGCTGAATCATTTGTTGTTCATGCTATCTACTCAATGGGCAATTTATATTTTGGTTATGATCAATTTCAACTTGCTATTGAAAGTAGGGATATCATGACTATGAAAACTCCTTTAGGCTTAGTCCGCATGTGTACTTTGCCACAAGGAGTTACTAACTCAGTAGTGCACATGATGAACACCATGAATTATGTTTTATATGTTGGTGGATGACAATCATCAATTGAAGGATTATGAAGAAATGAAGTCAAGGAGTCAAGAGGAGAATAAATTCAGAAGGTTGAAGGAAGGATATATTCAGGAATCCAAAGATATGTACACATATGTACATTAGTTGACTTATACTTCTGTCTAGTCATAAACTTGTATATATTCATCTATAAATACTTTGGAAAATGTCGGGGCAAATAGAGCAGAAGAAGAATAGAGAATAGGAAGGAAGAAATGAATAGTAGAGAGTGTCATTAGACACATGAGAAGTGAGTTGAATTCATCAACTTCACTCAGATGTAATTTTTCGGAGTAATCAAGAAAACTTGTGCCCGATATTTTGCTGTCTGCTCCTTCTGTGTTTTATCTTTTGAGAAATCCTTCTGCACGTATCTAAGTCCATAGCTAATCTATCTATGGCTAGAATTTGAGAGGCTAATTTTGATCAGGTTGAGAGAATTTAGTTTAGGAACATTCATATGTGAAGATGTTCTGAGAGTCGACAAAACTGGCGCAGATTTCATGTTTAGTGAAATGAACATTACTCAGTGTGTGATGTAAAGTTTTACACAAGTGAGGGCTTAAAATCTAAGTTGGAAGGTAAGCCATCTATGGCTAAAAGATCTTGATCAAACGGGATTTACTTTGGGAGAACTAGTGTTAAGAAGTTGCAGGTGTCAAAGTCGCCATTACAGAGAAGCTGTTTCAGACATAGGTAAAGTGTTTCACACATTTCTCAGAGTGTACTCAATCATTTTGAGAAATTTAACTTGGTAAAGTTGCACAATCTCAAGGCAAAGTGTTGTGCAAAGTTTTATCAAAAACTTTACAGAATAGATTAGTCAATGAGTGATTAATCTGCAGTAGACTTTTCAGGAAAGTGATTTCTTCACAGGTAGTCAAATCTTGGTAATGTGTGAGTATGTTTCCAAAATTATGTGGAGTCTAAAGTTATTCTTGGTCTAGAGGTGGTCTAATACCAAGGATAGCTTGTTCTTTTGGAGATTAACACTCTCCATCAGTGGTATCAGAGCAGGTTATGTCAAAATTGAAGTGAAAGAAGACTCCGACTACTGCAGAAATACAAATCTTTACATCTCGAAGGTGCAAAGAGATAAAGGTTGAAGAAAACTGGAAGGTAGACACATTGAAGTTATCAAAAGGATCAGAAGGAGTAGACTCGAAGTTAAGGTACATTTATTTCTTGTAAAGGCTAAAGCTTTGAGACTACAGGTGAAGCAAGAATGGGAGATAGTCTCCAAATTGAAAAGTTGGATAGAGAGAACTATCCAGCTTGGTCTATGAGAATGGAAGCTCATCTGATGAGCAAAGATTTGATAGCATACATTACAGGTGAAGAAGAGAAGCCTAAGTTCAGAGATCCTAGTGTTCCAACTAGGGAAGAATTGTCAGATTTGAAGAATTGGATGAAGAAGGATGCTCAAGCAAGGAGCATAATCTATATGGCAGTCAATGACTATTTGCTTCCTCACATTAGAGGACTTGAAAGTGCAAGTGACATTTGGAATGCTTTGGAAGAGCATTTCCAAAACACAACCAAATCAAGGAAGGCTTCACTATGGGCAGAATTTACTACCTTCAAGAAGAAGGCCTCACAATCAATCTCTGATTATGTGACAAAGATGAAGGACATTGCAGATTCTCTAGGTGCAATGGATGAAGATATTGAAGAAGACAAATTGGTAAGACAAATTCTCACAGGGCTAAGAGGAGATGAGAAGTGGAAGCCTTTTATTTTGTCTACAGAATTTTCATTAGATCACTTCACTCTTGATTTGAATCAATTGTTAGGTCATATGCTAACTTTTGAGAATGATATCAAAGGAGATGTTGATAAGAGTGCAGGTCATGCAATATATTCTAAAGACAAGAAGAAAGCTAACAAAGGGAAGCAACAATCAGGTGAAGAAGAAGGTACTTCAAACCAAGCAAATTTCATAAGAGGAAAAGGAAATGGCAGAAGTAGAGGAAGAGGCAGAAATAACAAAGATAATGCAAGAGCTTGTTGGATATGTGGTAAGACCAATCATCTATCTCATGATTGTTGGCACAATAATCAGAATAATAGTAATTATCAGAATTTTAATCAAAGAGCAAGAGGTGGTAGATTTCAGAGAGGAAACTTCAGAGGTAGAGGTGGTAGGAATTCTTTTGGAAGAGGTGGAGGAAGAAGCTTCCAAAATCAATCCTATAATAACACCTACTACAATTATACATCAGATCAGAAGGAGGATTCGACTCTCATTATGAATGCAACATGTGAAACATCACATGAGGACATGAGAGTGTTCTATATTGATTCAAGATGTAGTAATCATTTAAGTGGTAATATTGCTTTGATGACTGACCTAGATCATAATGCAATTAATCATACAGTTCAGACACGTGATAATACAAAGCATAAGGTAAAGTCAATTGGTTCAGTCAAAGCTAAGGATGGGAGCACCCTTCTGAGTAAGGTTCTTTATGTTCCCACAATTCCAAAGAATTTGATCAGTGTAGGTCAAATTGTGGAAAAAGGATATGAGGTAAGGTTTACCAATGATGGAGTTTATGTTGAAGACCCTAGTCAAGGGTATAAACAGATTGTTACAGGAAAGAAAGAAGGAAGGCTCTTCACATTGAAGGTACAAGGAAATGTTGGACATGCTATGTTCACATATGGAGATCAGAAGGTATCAGAATTGGATCTTTGGCACAAAAGACTTGGACACTTCAATGAAAGAGGTATTAAAGAAATGATTAACAATGATTCAGTGCTTGGGTTGCCTAAAATTGCAGGTCAACACATGACATACAGATGTGAGGCATGCCAATTAGGTAAGGCTCATAAGCAATCCTATTCCAAGCATGGGTTTATGTATTCAGAAAGACTTGAATTGGTGCATACAGATGTGTGGGGTCCTTCAAAGGATTTTAGTATAAATGGTTCAAGATATTATGTCATTTATGTTGATGATGCTACCAGGTGGATCACAATTTATGTGATTAAAGAAAAGTTAGAAGTGTTTAATACATTTAAACACTATCATGCATATGCAGAAAGGATTACAGGTCAAAAATTGAAGAGATTAAGCTCAGATGGAGGGGGAGAGTATTTTTCAAATGAATTCAATGATTATTTGTGGAATGCAGGTATAAAGAGAGAAGTTACTTGCAGGTATTCTCCTCAACAAAATGGGGTAGTAGAAAGAAGAAATAGGACTCTTGTTGAGTTTGCAAGGTCCATGATGAAAGAGAAGAATTGCCCAAATTATTTGTGGGTAGAGGCTGTAAATACAGCTACATATTTGGTAAATAGATTGCCTTGTAAAGCTTTGCAAGGTATGACACCATATGAAGCTTGGTGGGGTAAGAAACCTACCTTGGATCATTGCAGAATATTTGGATGTTTGGCATATGCATATGTGCCATCTCAATTGAGGCATAAGTTGGAGCCTAAGGCAGAAAAGTATGTATTCATTGGTTATGATGATAAGCAAATGGGATACAGGTTGTGGAGTCCATCCACAAAGCAATTCCTTGTATCCAAGGATGTTACATTTGATGAACAAGGTACTTGGTATGCAGGTAAATATAATGTACATGCAGATGATGAAGAAGTAGTGGATCAAAGGAAAGGTAAAGCAAAGATTCAATTACTTGATGAAAATGAAAATAATGAAGTACAGGTTGAAGTTGAAGAGAGGCCAAGGTTTGATCCCGAATGTGATGAACCAGAGACTTCAAGAAGTGCAGAAGTTAGGAGGTCATCTAGGCACAAATGGCAACCTACAAGGTATAGCTATGACACCTCATTCTTGACTACTAAAGATTATGCTTATTTGGTAAAAGCAGATGAAGATCCATCTACATATGATGAAGCCAAAGGCAAGAGAAATTGGGAAGAAGCCATGCAAGAGGAGTATGATGCATTGATAGAGAATCAGACTTGGGATATGGTTCCTAAACCTAATAGCCAGAAAATTATTGGATGTAAGTGGGTTTACAAAACAAAAAGATTTGCAGATGGAAGTGTGTCTAGATACAAAGCTAGACTTGTTGTGAAAGGGTATGCACAGACATATGGAGTGGACTATGATGAGACTTATAGTCCTGTGGCAAAAATGACAACCATCAGAACCCTCATAGCAATTGCTGCTTGCAAAGGTTGGAAGTTGTCTCAATTAGATGTTAAAAATGCTTTTTTGAATGGTTATATTTCAGATGAAGTTTACATGGAGCAACCAGATGGATTCAAAGATCAAGAGAACCCAAATTATGTGTGTAAGCTCAAGAGAGCTTTGTATGGATTAAAGCAGGCCCCAAGGACATGGAATTATAGGCTTGTAAAATTCTTGAATGATCTTGGATTTCAAGCATCAAAGGCAGATAGTAGCTTGCTAATCAAAGCAAGTGAAGATGATTCATTTATGTTTGTATTTATGTTGATGACATAATACTTACAGGAACAGATGATAAAGGGATACAAATGATCAAGAAGCAAATGGAGAAAGAGTTCAAAATCAGTGATTTGGGGAACCTATCATTCTTTTTGGGAATGGAGATTTCTTATACTCAACATGGAGTATATGTGACCCAAGAAAGGTATCTTAAAAATTTGCTAACCAGATTTAAAATGGAAGATTGCAGGGTTGCACCTACACCTTTGGAAGTGAACCATAAATTGTCTAGGTTTGGAGGAGAAGAGTTTAGAGATATGAAACTCTATCAAAGTTTGGTTGGTAGCTTGATTTATGCTACATTGACAAGGCCTGATTTGTCATATGCAGTTGGTGTGCTTTCACAATTTATGCATTGTCCTAGAAAGGAACATTGGATTGCAGGACAAAGAGTACTTAGGTACATCAAGGGTACACTCAGAGAAGGGTTGTACTATGGATTTACTTCTGATACAAGAGTGAAGATATATAGTGATGGAGATTGGGCAGGTAATGTGGATGATAGAAGATCAACACATGGATACTTGTGCTATGTAGGAGACAAATTGATTTCATGGTGTGCTAAGAAGCAACATACAGTTGCTTTGTCATCTACAGAAGCAGAATACAAAGGTATGGTGGAAGCTGCAAAGGAGGTAATATGGCTAAAGACACTTATGAAAGTTTTTGATGTGGTTCAAAGTACTCCTATTGTTTGTGGAGACAACATGAGTTCTCTATACTTGGCAGCTAATCCTGTGTTTCATGCTAGAACTAAGCATAGTGAAATACAGTATCATTTTCTGAGAGAGAAGGTCATTGAGAAGGAGATTGAAGTCATACACACTCCTACAAAAGATCAACTTGCAGATATGATGACAAAAAGTCTAGATGGACCAAAGCTACAAAGATTCAAGGATATGGCAAGAATCAAGAAGATAGAGAAGAACCTCAATTAATGATTGAGGGGGAGCTGTTGGTGCATGACAATCATCAATTGAAGGATTATGAAGAAATGAAGTCAAGGAGTCAAGAGGAGAATAAATTCAGAAGGTTGAAGGAAGGATATATTCAGGAATCCAAAGATATGTACACATATGTACATTAGCTGACTTATACTTTTGTCTAGTCATAAACTTGTATATACTCATCTATAAATACTTTGGAAAATGTCGGGGCAAATAGAGCAGAAGAAGAATAGAGAATAGGAAGGAAGAAATGAATAGTAGAGAGTGTCATTAGACACATGAGAAGTGAGTTGAATTCATCAACTTCACTCAGATGTAATTTTTCTGAGTAATCAAGAAAACTTGCGCCCAATATTTTGTTGTCTACTCCTTCTGTGTTTAATCTTTTGAGAAATCCTTCTGCACGTATCTAAGTCCATAGCTAATCTATCTATGGCTAGAATTTGAGAGGCTAATTTTGATCAGGTTGAGAGAATTTAGTTTAGGAACATTCATATGTGAAGATGTTCTGAGAGTCGACAAAACTGGCGCAGATTTCATGTTTAGTGAAATGAACATTACTCAGTGTATGATGTAAAGTTTTACACAAGTGAGGGCTTAAAATCTAAGTTGGAAGGTAAGCCATCTATGGCTAAAAGATCTTGATCAAACGGGATTTACTTTGGAAGAACTAGTGTTAAGAAGTTGCAGGTGTCAAAGTCACCATTACAGAGAAGCTGTTTCAGACATAGGTAAAGTGTTTCACACATTTCTCAGAGTGTACTCAATCATTTTGAGAAATTTAACTTGGTAAAGTTGCGCAATCTCAAGGCGAAGTGTTGTGCAAAGTTTTATCAAAAACTTTACAGAATAGATTAGACAATGAGTGATTAATCTGCAGTAGACTTTTCAGGAAAGTGATTTCTTCACAGTTAGTCAAATCTTGGTAATGTGTGAGTATGTTTCCAAAATTATGTGGAGTCTAAAGTTATTCTTGGTCTAGAGGTGGTCTAATACCAAGGATAGCTTGTTCTTTTGGAGATTAACACTCTCCATCATTATATGACTTCATTCGTAATGTAAGTATGCCGTTTATAGATGATATACCTATTAAAGGATGTGAAGAGAATGCGAAAGATTAAACTCTAGATTCTTTTGGCTGTAGAAAATTTGTTGTAGACCATATCTTCGATTGTGAACGGATTTTTAAGAGATTTGAAGAGGTTGTTCTTACATTTTCAATTGAGAAGTCTATTTTTGGTGTTAATGAGGTTCTCATAGTTGGTTATTTATGTAGACGTTATGGTCGGAGACCGTATCCACCTAAGGTTGATGCCATAAACAAGATTTCAGAGACGTGTAGCACTATTAGTGAAGTGAGATGATTTCTTGGTGCTTATGTGTTTTATTCAATTTGGATTCCTCACTATGCACATGTTGCTAACTGTTTATATGCATTGCTAAGAAAGAATCGAAAGCTTCTATGGACAAAAGAGTGAGCTAACTTTCAAGATTAATCTCATCAAAAATAATGAACCACGCACTGAGAATGAGTTTTAACAACTGATGACATCATCCCGATTTTCACGGGCTGCTACAGTTTGAGACCAGTGAGCAGAAAAATCAACATAACTCACAATGTAGGAACCCAATGATTATGAAAATTTGTATGGTTATATTAGACCGTAAGCTAAATCCAACAAGCTTTAAATCACTAAATTTGGATAAGTAACCATGGAGAAACACCTCTGACAAGATGAGTGAAAAAGTCGGGTACCTGACAGAGAAGTGAAAATGCACAGACACTATTGACTTCAACTGAACATAACTGAAGATTGAAACATCGAAATGACATGAAAATTTTTGAGCATATAGTAGACTTATAGAGCTAACTTTACCAAGTTAAATCACTGAAAATGATGCACCAAGCTCAGAGAAAACATCTCTGCAAGCTGACTGAGAAAACTGAGAGATATGGCAGTGAGTAGTACACTTCACAAGAACATGGAAAGATGAACTCAAATAATCATGAAAATGAAAGTATATTGCTTGTACAATACAATGACTTACTGATACATATGTGTGCCTTGTAATCACACCTTGATATGGCATAAAGCTCAGCTCTTGGAGGTCTTCACATAGGTCTCTCTAACCACGACTAAAACTGCCATCTATTTATAGTTGAGTTTGGGAGGCTCACTTCCCTCAATCACTCTCCAATAAATCAATGATTGATTTGATTCTCTACCTACCACAAATCACGAATTCGTGGCTCCTCTTTCCCTTTTTGATCATGTGGACTCAACCACTTAAGATTCTCTTACTTTTACATTAAGTAAACTCTTCAAAAGTTACAAGAGGTAGTTCACAAGTGAACTTTACATAGTCTTCATTTTGAAGCTTCTTTTATGACTTTGTGGGACTCAAGCCAATACTTAGGC
Source organism: Ceratopteris richardii (assembly GCA_020310875.1). Taxonomy (NCBI): domain Eukaryota; kingdom Viridiplantae; phylum Streptophyta; class Polypodiopsida; order Polypodiales; family Pteridaceae; genus Ceratopteris; species Ceratopteris richardii. Next base: position 5,857,968 of record CM035435.1, on the reverse strand, counting down.
TTGTCATAGACTTGCTCAAACAATATTGCTATGCTTCAATGGATTTCTTATATTAAATTTATAATCTGGTTTTGATACGTATTTCTATTGCTAATATGCTTTCTAGAGCTACCTATGATGAAAATGAAGAAGCAGAACTAGATATGAATGCAATTAATTATGATTCTCAAGCATATGTGTATGAAAAATTTAACATTGATGAATATGAAGGAGAGTGGCAAGACATTAGAAGGTATCTTAGTACTTTGACTAGATCACCTACATGGTCTTCAAATAGATTTAGGAATATCAAAAAAAGAGCTTTTAATTTTTTCTTAAAAGAGGGACCAATTTGGAGACATGCAAGGGGGAAACTTAAATTTCCACAAAGAGTACTAGGAACTAAGCATCTTCAAATCCAAGTCATGAAAAATATGTATGATACGTTATGGGTTGGACATAAGGGATTTGTGGCTACTTATGAGAAGATTAGAGAAAGTTATTGGTGGCCAGGCATTTATGTTAATGTGAATTCTTATGATATATGTCAATTACATTCATCAGTTAAGCATAGGGATCCGCTACACCCTACCTATCCACCATGTATACATTACAAGTGGGTAGTTGACCTAGTGACCATGCCCAAAGGTTTAGATAAAATGAGGTATATAGTTCTTGCACGAGAAGACCTTACAAACTAGGTAGAAGGCTGAGCCCTATGATCTAAAACAACATTCAATGTATGTAAATTTCTACTTGAAGATGTAATTTCAAGATTTGGTTATGTTGAGAAAGTAGTGGTTGATAAGGGTGCATTGGACGCTCAACAGGCTAGAGATTTCTTTGCTAGGCATGGAATTTGTTTAGCTCTTACCATTGCTTATAACACTAAGGCTAATGGGAAAATAGAAAGTGGGCATTCTCCAATTATTAAGCCAAATTCTAAAGCTTGTAATGGTGATCTTAAGAATTAGCCAAAATTTCTACCATTTGCATTATGGGCTGATAGAATGAGCTGTACTAGAACAATGGGGTATATGCTAGCAGATTAATGTACTACCTGAAACCCATTTTTCCTGTTTATATGCAAATACTTACTTCGTCTACTCTTCCATGGCATGAAAATCTTTCTATAAAAGATCTTTTGGCTTTAAGATTTAACAGCTTGAGCAAGGAAATGAACAGATAGAAGAAGCTATAGTTAAATTAAAAGAGTCTCGGATTAAGAATAAGAAATAATTTGATAAATCACATAGCTTAAGGCCAAAGCCAATTCAAATTGATTATTGGGTTTTGATTTATGATAGCACATTTGATTCTCAGTATGATGCATGTAGGAAGTTAAAACGGTGTTGGTTTGGACCTTATGTGCTACTGAAGGTTTAAATGGAACGTATGCTTTATGGGAATTGGATGGAACACCTTTCAAGAACTTAATTGTGGGCAAATGGATTAAGTTGTTTAAACAAAGGAATGATGAAAATTATGAAGTAATGTATGATGCAGAGAATGAATGATTTATGTATGTTTTTTTCCTTAAATGTGGATTTTCTTTCAAGGATGAAGAGATGTATGGTTATGAAACTAACTAAACTTGTGTATCTAACTATTGATGATTTTTTTAGCAGGACTTTGAAGATGATCAAATTATAGTTTTTCATGATAAATTTATGATGAAGATGAAGATGAGAAGATTGAAGATGCAGTTAACTTCAAGTTGTATTTATCTATGTTCTAAATTTTCATGTACAATCTATGCATATCATTTGCATTCATAATGCAATCTAATCATAAAATTTTGGGATGAGGATTATCAAATTATGAAGTAATATATTTAACCACAGTATGAATACAAGCATGATTTATGTTTCTATGTTTATAGATTGAGTGGGATTTGATATGGACAGAAGGATTTGTAGTTCATCTCAAATAATGGAAGCAATTGTATATATGTAGGAGCATATAGATGCATGATCCTTGTCTGTGAGATCCTAGGTCTTTGTATACATGCAGCTAGAACCTTAGCTTGGATGAAGGGGTTAAGCCTTTCCCCTTCAAAACAAAAAAGTTGCGAATGTAAAAACAGAAAAAAATATAAAAAAGAAAAGGAAAAGAAAAACATATGATGAATGGAAGTTATACCTTGTTTCACCCCAAAAAGGTATTTATGATCATTATCTACATGAAGATTTCACATCATACTTGTATGAAGCCGAAGAAGAAGAAATCTAGTTGTGGAAATCACATCTAATGAATAAAATTGGGCAAACAAGGCGGATGTCTGTATGAGTAGATTTAGTTTATTTCTTTGACATGTTTGATTGCTCATATGTGAATGCATGTATATGGAGAAACCTGCTTTTGAGTGAATGAAGAAGAATTATGTTTCATAATGATCTTTGCAAAGTTTATAAATGAATGAAATTTAGATTAATGTTTTGTTGACTGAACCGGTTGATAGTTTAACTTTATAATTTGATATGTTTTCATTACCAGATTGAACCTAAATGAAACTCATGAGCATGATGCATAAAAAGTTTGATCTATTTGAAAACTTTAAAATTTATTTATAAAAGAATTGATGTTGTGATATGGTTGAATTTCAGGATGATCATCAAGATGCTGCTTCCCTCGATCTGCAGGTTCACCCATCGGGACAATGTGCAGGTTTGGTGGAGGCGGATGTTGGAAAGATTTCCACCTTCCATTTGACGTTCAGGAAAATTAAAACATTTTTATTGGTTAACTCTAACCCCTCTATAACATTGTTGATCAATTGTTTTGCTTGGAATCAATCTCTCTGTGAATACTTGACAACATGCGACAACGAAATAAAGAATTAATGACAGCTCTTATTAGTGATCAACCATTGGCAATTGCTGATGACCCACAAAGAAATGTCAAAAACCTGGAAGAGCAGATCACTAAATTACAAGACCAGCTCAGACAGGAGCAAGATGTCATAACGGATTGGGAAAAGAGGTATATGGAGGACACAGCGGCCCTCAGAATGAAATGGAAAAAAGCAGAAAATAACTACCTGCGACAGTGCAAGGAAGACACAGAGCACATGAACATTGTGGCCCAAGAATTAATGAAACATCAGGCAACTATTGCTAAGGCCGAAGAGGAAAACAAACAAAAAGACGATTTAATCAAACAGCTTCAGGAGCAATTAGAGCAGCGAGCACAACAGGGGACACCAGTAGTTCCGCCAGGGACCTCGGCTACTGCGGAGGAAGAGAACTGAGCAGAACAGAAAGGGCACTACTGGTGTCCCAGCTTACGGCGGAATTTGAAGATCAAATCATCAATTTAATGAAAGAGGCTCAAATCGACAACAAGCAACTGGAGCAAATACTAAGGCCATTCAATGTACCATACGGGCTTTTGAAGGAACAAACTAGGCATTACATAAAGCATACGACACATAAGGAACCTGATCACAATCTCCATTTTCGGTATGATACTTTTAACTATACTCAAGTAGAGTTTGAGGCAGCAAATCCAATTTGGAGAAGAAAGCTCTTGGAAAAACACCCTACACTACGGGTACAGTGGGAAGCATCCCCGTATGAGCTTCAAGTAAACCCATCATTTTGCCCACTACCCCGTCGAAGAGCATGGATGCAATTTTGGGAAGGCCAGCGACAAGGTAGCATTAATAACCAATGGCTAAATTATCCGCTATTACCTAGTCCACCACACAACTACCTACCGACAGAGGAATACATGGTCAAAACCATGGAATTTTGGCTTGCAAGATATGCTACCGTTCCAGACCTAGTAGTCAAAATGACAAATAAAATATTTAGCATGCTCCTTACAGTAATTAAAGTGTTCCAACATGCACAGTATACATTTTTGAATTTCATCGGCATTACGCAGGGCTCGGAGGCTTTAATTTTTGATTTATCTACTATTCCCAGCCGGTTAACCATTATGGCATATTTTTCTCGTCTCATGTTTCTACCATCGACATATATGCAGACGTTTGAAGAAGCATTCTTTACGGGCTTCTTTGAAATGGATTCAGAGATTTTTATTAAAATGACCTCCAATTTGAATGCACGACTGGTGGCCTATGAGATAAGTTTCTTTGCTGACCATAGACAGGCACCAGAGGACGGAGTAAAGTCTCGGCAATGGAAGGAGTTCATGATTTGTCACGCTAATCTGCTAAATCAAAGAGAGCAACAAGCCATTCAAACCTATACACGTCGCCACAAAAAGCCTGTCGGGGACGACAGAGTCCAGGAGGGGGGCAGTGTTGCGGGAGAGACAAGTAAAAAGAAGAAAAGAAGAAAACAACGAAAGAAACAGCTTCACTAAAAGGCAAGATTTGAAGATACATCTCTGCAGGAAGCCCCGGAGGGGCGCACACACCAAGGAAAAGCACGCAGCTGGAACAAGGAATCAGGGCCAACAAGTATCACATATGTGGATGCTTCAACCTCTTGAGTTACAGAGGATTCAGATCAAGGCTTACGAGCTACACCCGCATATGTGCACTAATGGCGTGCGTGGCAAACCAAATCAATCGGCTTGGAGTAATGCAACCAGGTCCAGTGTGTGCAACCAGGATAAATCAGAGCGCCTCTAAAACGTAATGCAAGATCAAGAATCAGGCAACACAGACCACTGGACGCGTGCGCGAAGCAAAGTCTGTCAAGGGACGACAGAGACGAAGAGGGGGAGAGTGTTGCAGAGCTAAAGAGCGCACAAAGCAGAGAAAAAGACGGGCCCCAAAATTTTTCCGAATTGGACTACATATTTTTGTATCATATTCATCCTTGTAATATATTTTCCCATGTAAATGCACTAGAGGAGTCCTCTAGATGCATCCCCACAGAAAAGTAGAGAATACCCATGTACAATAGTAGGAAATTAGCCTCTTAGTGAATAAAGTGCCGGTCACTTGTGTGAAAGGACCATTTTTAGGGCACTAGTATATAAGTCAAATGTGACTCTTTGTAAAGAACTTTTTGCCATTGTGAGAATAGAGAGCACAGAAATTCGAATTTGTGTCTTCTTCACTCCTTATCTTCTTCTTCGCGAGCTTGTATGCATGTGTATTGCTTGGAAAGAGTGCTTGTGAGTGTTGTCTATCCTTGAGAGTGTTTCTTTGCTGTAGGAAAGGTGTGTGCGAAGTGTAGGAAGTGCTGAAGTGTAGGAAAGTATTCCCGCGACTCAGTATTTCGCTCATAACTTGAAGTAGGAGCGTCCGAATTGCGTGAAACTACTGCCATTGGATGCGTCTTCTCGAGAGCTTCGAAACGCATATGCTATTCGCTATATTTGGAGTTCGGAGCTGGGAGAAAAGTTCAAAATACTGACGGCTACTGCACCAAGTATCGTTTCGCCTTGACCAACAGTTGGAGCTTGTTTGGATAAGTCTTTGCTTCATTTACATTCTTTGAGTAGTTCATTTGCATTGATCATTACATGATTGCATGTCCTCATACACTCGGCTAGGTTTGTATACTCTTTGGATTGATAATTAAAAGCGTGTATCCCCACTATATGCACTTGTGAGGGGATTGAGGTATAGTCTCTTTCTCCGCAAGTCCCTAAGTTGATGCTTAGGTCAACACACTTTTTGGCGCCGTTGCCGGGGAGTGACGAATCAAATCGAGGCATTCATGTGATGGTAAGTAGCTTTTTGCATTGAAGTAAGTGGAGGAGTGGAAATCTTCTCTTCTTTGGTAAATCATTTTCAGCCGCACTTGCTACTTCTCATTCTTGGAGTGTGTGTAGTGAGTTGATAGATTAGGGAAGAGAGTAGAAGGAGTAGAGTAGGAGTGAGTAGAGAGTGGACTAAATCATTAGAGTAGGTTTTAGTTTTGTTCAAAAAAAAAAAAAAAAAAAAAAAATTTCCTTTCGGTAGGCTAGAAACTTCCAACTATAAAAGCCAAAAAATATCATTTTTCAAGTCACTTGTGTGAACAAGTATTGTGGAGAGCACTGTCGAGTATCGCGTGAGCTAGCAGAGATCGTGGGCGAGGAAAACAAGCAGTACGGAAGTGCACAGAGCAAGGGAGTTTGACCAAGAGATCATAGGTGCTACCAAGGTAAACTAAACCACCCTTTTGATCAAAAATTTCTCAGCATTTCAACCTAGGAAAGAAAAAACGATCTGCGCTGAGTATCGTTAGGGCTCTCAGGGGGCTAAAAGTTGTATGTTGATTGATACAGTGAGTGAGGGTAAGAGAGAAGAGCTAGGTGAGCAAGGGGGAAAAATCAAAACCTCAAAAACATTTGCAAAAATTTGAAAAAGGGTCAAGTATCGTTTTTGCTCCCGCGGTCGAGTATCGCGATACTTGTCAAGTATCGTGGACTCCTGTGGTCGAGTATCGCGATATTTCCCTAATATCGGTATCGTCTCGATCAGAGATCGTTTGACCCCAAAGGTCGTGTATCGTTTGGCTCAAGTATCGTGTTCCAGAGATCACGATACTTGCCAAAGATCGTCGATCATTGGGATTAAATATCGGTATCGTTTCGATCAGATATCGTTGGTTGTGTATCGTTTGGATCAGCGATCGTGTATCGTTTGGTTCAAAGATCGCGATACTTGCCAAAGATCGTCGATCGTTTGGTCGGGTATCGTGTGTCAAGTATCGTTGTCGTCAAATATCGTGTATCGTGGCCTGAAGATCGCGATACTTATTAAGTATCGTGTATCGTTAACCAAGTATCGTATTGACAGAGATCGTGTATCGTTTGGTCCAACTATCGTGTATCGCGTCTCAGAGATCGCGATACTTACCAGCGATCGCGTATCGTTTTGAACCAAGTATCGTCGATCGTGTATCGTTTTGACCAAAGATCGTTGAGTCCAGAGATCGTTTTGCCAAAGATCGTTTGGGGAAGTATCGTGTATCGTGTATCGTCTGGACTCAGGTATCGTATATCGTTTTCACTCAGATATCGTGTATCGTGTCCATCAAGTATCGTTTGGTCAAAGATCGTTTGCCAGAGATCGTGAAGGTCAGGTATCGTGTATCGTCGGAGGGTGAGTATCGCCAGTTCCAAGTATCGTCTGTAGCCAGAGATCGTGGAATTTGGAAAGCCAAGTATCGTGGTTTGAAAATTTCTGCTTCAGTCATTTTCCAGCCTAATTTTTTCCTAGACTTCTAAGCCATAGCTTAGAATTCTAGAGGCTAGAGAGGGACAAGATTTGATCAGAGCTCTTAAGTGAATGAACCTGAGATCCGGAAGAACCCTAGGAAGCCGAAGAAGTGTAATCTCTTCCGTAGGGAGTGTAGCCGAACCAAGTAGCCGTTCACACTATTCTGAGACCTCCAGTGAGTCAGAAGGAGAAATCCCCATGGCTTCAGAGGATATGCAAAACGCTGTACCTATGATTGGCCAGATGTCCATCATTGAGGGAGAATACAGAACTTCCTTAGAGTATGTGAACACCAACCACAATGGGATCCCTATCTATTTGGATGGTCTAAACAGATCGGTGGCCAGACTGAGGAAGGCTTCAGAAGCATACATCGTACCTAGACCAGCAGTCAAGTACGTAGGAGGATTGTACATGGACAAACAAGATATTCAATACATGGTCACAGAACACCCGGAAATCATTAATGAGCGTGGTGAAGAAAATAATGCTTCAAGCCTAAATAGAGATGGAAACGAAGAGCAAGTAACTACACCTAGAGGGAGGTCTACGATTACAAAAATTTGGAGAGGAGACCTGATTCCCCAGGATGACACTCTAATAGATGTGTATTTGATCAATGGGATGGAGCATTTGCTCAGAGCCCATTCCTCTATATGGGAAGCTGCTCCTAATCCAGTTACCATCTATGAGTTACAAGATCCTGAGTTCCCCACCATCATCACATATTTGGATAAAAATCACAGAAGATATTGGCCAATAACAGAATTAGAGAGAGCTGAGTTGAAATATCAGAACATCCCAGTGTTCCCCCCTAGGGACCAAGCCACTACGTCACGGAATCCACTTGGAACATCCCAGAACGATTCATATCAACAGTCGGGACAAACACAACAAACACAACAGACCCAGATCCCTGTCAGACCACATGTGCAATTTGCAATGCCTGCCATTAATCCTAACTACCGACCACAACCAGCTATAGACCCAAGACATGGAGTTCATGCTCCAGTCAGACCACAGGTAGTGAGAGGACCAGGCATACCAATAGGAAGGCCAAATTACCCTGTAATGCCTAGACAACCTGAAGCAGGAAGGAGGCTAAGGCCGATCCAAGTTGCCAAGTGCATGAGAAATCATTATGATGGCTCTAGTGAACCCTATAATCACATAGCAGAATTTAAACAAGTAGTTAGAGCCGAGCAGGTAGATGACTTCATGATTCAATATGAATCCTTTGGTCTTACCTTGTCAGACACAGCTTTGGCCTGGTTTCAGCCATTGGGCCCGAATACCTTTCAGAACATGGAGCAGGTATATCAAGAAATGATTGAAGAATTTACCAAATCTGGAATTAAAAACAATTCTTCGTCATTAATCCACAGCTTCAAACAAGTTCCTACCGAGTCAGTAAGATTGGCAGCAAGGAGATTCAAGCAGTATGTGGATAGATGCCCCGTAGAAGAGAGACCGACGCAAAACAAAATGGTATCATTCTTCTTAGAAGGACTGTTGAACGGAACCTTGAGGTCATTAGTGTACGTAAAGAGAGTTCAAACCTTGCAAGAGTGTATGAAGGAATGTATAGACCTAGAAGATAACCTTGCAGAAGACTTGAAAATACCCCAAGGTAGTTTGAAAAGCGAAGAGTCAACAAGTAGCATATCAAACCCCAAAAACAACGTAGAGGAAATTGCCGACTTGTTAGCAAAAAAACTGAGTGTTCAAGGACAGAGGAATTATCCCACCAATCCTATGAGAATGCCTATGCTTAGAAGATGTATGCAGTGCGGAGGAGATTATCCTTCTCAGTTGTGTACTAGGGGAGTAGTCCCACCACCTGCCTATGCTCCTCATAGACCCTCTGTCCCCGGACCGCTACAATACTACAGTATAGAGCAGAGATACACAAACCATAGCACCGAGAACTGCCCTTACAATAGGCAAACCAGACCCACCCAGCCTTATGTGAGACCATTTGGATACCCGCAGAACCAGTAGGGAGGAGAAGCCTTTAGATATCCCTCATATCAGCCGCAGGCACCAATATCACGACCATACGCATATCAGGGATATACGCAACCTCAACCAGTGCTAGGACAACAACCGCCCCACCCTCAGAACGTTGTCCCAGTTAAGATAGCGTAACCAAAGGAAAATCTAGAAAGGGCTATAGTGCCAGCCACTCCTTTGACTAGTAGTGAACCATATGACTCATTTTATGAACCTAGTCAAGGAACATACCCTGGTTATGAAAGCACGATAACAGAATATGGACAACAGTATGACCCATATGCTTATGGCATGGAAATATCAGACAGTTCATACGGACACGAGCAGGATTATGTGTCCTTGATGTACACAGCCCCTAGAGCAACCATGCCACCTCGACCTATGAATAGACAGCCAGTACCCAGAGGACCATGCTACAGATGTGGAGGCGACCACTATATTAGAGAATGTACATTAACAAACCCACCACCACCACAACGAATTTGGGAAGGCTACTGTAGCGATTGTGGTAAGGAACATCTTTTTAGAGATTGTCCTAAGAACCCCAACAAAGTCACATCTAATGTGCAGATTAATGTGATAGAAGTGATTGAATCATCAGGGAGTGACAAAGAGTACACTGTACCTTTAAAGGCCATAACAAGAGCCAAGGCTAGAGAGGACCCTGATAAAACAAACGAGAGTAATCAAAGTGACAAAGAGGGAAATACACCCATCCCTCACAGAGTGGAAGACTCTGAAGAACCAGAGAGAAGTATTGCCAGTAAAAGATCACAAAGATGGAAGAACCGGAGAGACAGGATAAAAGAAAAAAAGTTATTACAAAGGAAGGAAAATGAAAAGAGTAAACAGAAATCAACAGAAGAATCACAAGTGGAAGAAGAAAATAAAAAGGAGAATAAAAGGGAGGAGGTAGGATCAGTATTAGCAGACCCAATGCCTGAAGAATTAGCCATGTGGATTCAGGCATATAAGGCACGAATAAAGGCAGGACCGACCATAGAGCAACATGATAGAGAATATCCGAGAGGCGACTTAGAGAAAGAAAGGTTAGAAATATGCAAGAAATTGATAGAAGGTACCCAACAAACCTTAGAAAAACCCGCATCACCTTTACCAACCAACCGAATTTCCGAAGAAAAATTCCAAGAGTGCCTAAACACTCAGGAAAAGTCTGAAGTACATAGACCACAAAACGAAGAACATGGTGTTGAGAGAAGGGAAGGATCCATAGTCCCCTAAGTAGAAGGAGACTGGACTAAGGATCTATGGGCACAAGTTCAAGAGGACAAGTGGAAAAAGGTAGAAGGAATGGAACCGCCCTTTGAAGAATTAGAAGCAGAAAACGAAATAGAGGGTTCAATACCTGAACTAAAATCAGAAGAAATTTTTCCAATGGATGCAAGTGACAAAGAAGAGGAAGATGTAAAGGAACTACCCAACTACACCGGGGAGTACGAGCACAACTCAGAGTTGTATCGCATTCCATCAATAACGAGACGAGAAATGAATCCATCAGTTCAAACATCGGAGATCATTCAACGCCTTAGAGAGGTGAAAATCCCATGTACCTTAACGTTTGAAGAACTGTTAAAGGTAAAACCACACTTAAAAGAGAAATTGATCAATCAATGGGAAGTCAAGGAGGAAAAGAAAGAGGTAGCTGATGAAGTGAAAACGGTGAGAATTCCAGTGGATAAGGTAGGAGACTTTAGCGAAGGAGATGAAGGAAATACATGCCTACCAATCACCTATAGGGGTTACACTACCAAAGCCATACTAGATTCAGGAGCTGGTGTCGGCATTGCTACCAAAGAAATTTGGGAGAAATGGGGACAACCAGCATTAAGACCAACACGTATGAAAATACAAATGGCAGATGGACATACGGAAAGACCCTTAGGATTGTTGGAACGAGTAGTCTTCACCACGTGTGGAGTAGAATTTGAACATACTTTAGCAATTTGTCACTTCGAAAGGCCAAGAAATTATGAAATGATTTTGGGAAGGCCTTTCATGAGACAGCTGAAGGTCGTACAAGATTGGGGAAAAGATGCAGTGTATCTACAACACGCCGGAACCACCACTAGAATAAACCTACATACGTACACGTATCAGGATGTGCCACCTCTGCAATGGAATCAAATCCACAAAGAGGAAGACGATCAATCTGTTCATAGTGCAGGTTCTAATGATCAATCCTGGATGAACGAGGACACTCATCTATGGATATGTCAAGCTGCAAAGAAGGAAGAAGAGAGAAGAAAGGGATGGCAGCAAAAACAAGGAATAGTGAGATCTGTACAAGATCCAGCTTATATGCCACAAGTATTTCCAGATGAAGAATTCGAACCTCACGGTTGGATGGAAATCTTAGCCACCCTCGATGTCTGTGTAAACGAAGAAGTAGTGACCATGAACGAATGTATCGATGAGGAAGGTTATGATGTTAGTCTGTATATGGTAGTCCTTCAGGAGGCAGAAGAAGGAGAAGTGATCGAGAAAGACTGGAAGGAGGACTACGAGAGCATTGAAATGGAACCAGAACCCATGGATCTAGGGATTAGTACCACCAACGTAGATATCACTGACAATGAAAAACATAAAGAACTCACACAAAAAGGGGAATTAGAAGTGGAAAGGGAATTAGAAGATGAAGAGAACAAACCCCAAGACCAATTTGAGGTACCAGCTCATTTTAAAAAATACGAGGTGGAAGAGAGGAAAATTGCTATTCAAATGCCTAAAAGAGAAGCACAACCTGGAATAGCATATGATAATAAGGAACAAACCAAGAAAATAGTTGTAACTATGGAAGGAGGAGAGGAACGATGTACCTTCATAGGACAGGATGTCTCAGCGGAAGAAGAACAAGAGTTAATTCGACTCATAAGAGAATACCGGGATGTCTTTGCTTAGACTTATAAGGACTTAAAAGGAGTAGATCCATCTATATGTGCGCATAGAATCCCCATGACATCCGAAGCCAAACCTTCGAAACAGAGACCATATACTTATAATGACGTGTATTCAGCCAAGATAAAAGAAGAAATAGATAAGTTGTTAGATGCTGGATTCATCTACGAAATTGAGCACACGGAATGGGTATCACCCTTGGTGGTTGTACCAAAGAAAAATGGGAAGTTAAGAGTGTGCATCAATTTGAAAAAAGTGAACGCCGCAACCATAAGGGATAGCTATCCCTTACCAATCACTGATCATCTCTTGGAAAGGGTAGCAGGGAAGGAAGTTTATAGTTTTCTGGATGGCTTTTCAGGGTATAATCAGGTAGCCATTGCTCCTGAGGACCAACATAAGACTGCATTTGCAACTGAATGGGGAGTATATGCCTTTAGAGTCATGCCTTTTGGTTTAACGAATGCCCCAGCTACTTTCCAAAGATTGATGTGTCATGTGTTCAAGGAATTTCTGAGAAAAAGCATGGAGGTATACGTGGACGATCTTTGTACATATTCAGCTATACGATCAGAGCACATCCCTGAACTTGAAAAGATTTTTGCTAAATGTCGACAATATCGAGTATGCCTCAATCCTGAAAAATGTGTCTTCATGGTGCGACAAGGAAAAATCTTAGGACATATTGTTTCTAAGAATGGAATTTCCACAGATGAAGACAAAATTAAAGTAATTTTGGATTTACCAAGACCTAAAACTGCTAAAGAAGTTCAAGCATTTATGGGACATTGTGGTTACTATCGAAGATTCATACATATGTACGCCATAATTGCTAGACCTCTTTATGCGTTATTGACTCTATTCAATTGGACCGAAGAATGCGAAAAAGCTTTTAATGAGTTAAAGAATCGGTTGAGTTCAGCACCCATTCTTCGAGTCCCCAACTGGAATAAACCGTTTCATATTCATGTTGATGCTTCCAAGTTTGCCATTGGTTGCATCTTAGCTCAACCAGCTGACACAGGAAAATTAGACCACCCGATAGCCTACGCCAGTAGACAGTTAAATCAAGCAGAACGTAATTATACTACTACGGAGAGAGAAGGCCTAGGGATGGTATACGCAGTCAAGAAATTCAGACATTACTTACTGGCAAACAAGTTCAAATTCTTCATTGATCATCAAGCCCTATTGTACTTAGTCAACAAGCCCTGCAATACAGGACGACTAGTACGATGGTTCTTATTGCTAATGGAATTTGATTTTGAGGTAATAGTCAAGAAAGGAAACACCCACATAAGGGCAGACCACTTATCTCGTATGACCCATGGAGAACCACCCATAGGAGTTCCTGATGATCTGCCAGATACTTATCTTTTTAACCTGGAAGTATGTCCTCAATGGGCCGAACAATTGATCCCGATACTTACACATGGACCTAAAGATGGGATCACGCCAAACCATAAGCAAGATCTCTGGAGGACCAAAAACCTTCACATTATTGCTGGAAGTTTGTACCACCAGGATTCAAGCGGACTGCTGATGAGATGCGTGGAAGAAGGGGAACAAGAAATGTGGCTTCAGAAAGCACACATAAACCAATGGAACACTCATTTGAATGCAAATGGAACGTGGCAAACACTCAAGAGATTTGGTATATATTGGCCAACCATGCAACGAGATGCACATAACTATGTCTCAACCTGTCAAACCTGTCAAGAAAAAATCCCAGACGAGAACTCTACATTATGCTATTCCACAATAGCACCAAGGTGGAGCATGCCTCTAGTAAAGTTCTTGAAAACTCGAGAGTACCCTGACGGAGCTACCTTAGCAAGGAAACGGGCTCTTGAAGAACAGAGTAAGGATTATGCCATCATAGGAAAACAACTCTTTAAACGCGGAAAAGATAACCAACTAAGAATGTGCATTCATGAAAACGAATATCTCTCTGTCTTAGAAATGGCACACGCAGGAGCTGCGGGAGGACATTTCTCAGCAGACAGAACGGTCAAGATGATTCTCTTTGCAGGCTTGTGGTGGCCAACTCTACATATGGATGCAGAGACATATGTGAGAAGCTGCGAAACATGCCAGAGAGCGAAATATCCCATTCGAAGAGACGACATGCCTTTAAGACCCATGGTTTGTGCAAGAGCATTTACTAAGTGGGAGATTGACTTCATAGGACCTATCAATCCACCGGCCAAAGGATCGCATGCGGAGTACATCATAGTAGCCACCGACTACTTAACCAAGTGGGTAGAAGCAAAAGCCACTAGAAAGAATGATGCTCAAACCACAGCAAAATTTCTCTTTGAGCACATTTTCACACGCTTTGGACTACCGATTGAGATAGTGAGTGATCGAGGAACGCATTTCCTGAACGAGGTCATTGAGTCGCTAATGAATGACTTTCTTGTGATTCATAAAAAATCAGCCCCATACCACCCTCAAGCTAACGGACAAGCTGAAAGTTCCAACAAGGTACTATGTACTGTATTGACAAAGATTGTCAATAATGGAAGGTCAGATTGGGACAAACAATTACATCACGCAATTTGGGCCTTCCGAGTGGCATATAAAACGGCCATTGGAACTACACCTTTCAACCTAGTGTATGGGCAGAATGCAATTTTGCCCATTGACTTCTTAGTACCTACATTGAAAGTGGCCCAGCAATATGAGTGGAACGGTCATGAATTGTCTCAGCAATTAGATCAAATTGAAAAGCTGCACGAGACTAGATTGCAAGCTGTAGCAGGCATTTATGCCGCTAAACGGAGACAAAAGGCTTATTATGATGCACATATAAAAGACAAGGGACTAAAAGAAGGCGACTTAGTCCTAGTATACACCCTCAAACAACATGCAAAGAAGCTACAAAAACGCGGATATGGACCCCTGATTATAAATCGAATCTCTACTAGTGGTGCAGTCAATCTCGCCACCCTAGACGGAGACATTCTTCCAAACTACATCAGTGGATGCAGAGTGAAAAGATTCATGGAGCCTTTGACTGATCAAATGCTAGCACGACTATTAGGAGCTCAAAGTAGGAAAAAGGAAGAAGAATGAATTCGAGAGGAAGCCCGACAGGAAGCCCTAGAACGTATCAGAAAACGGAAAGAGTGGATGAGAGAAAGAGACGAGAGATATCGAGTAGGAGAAGAACTCATCCCAATGGCTAATTTTAGAGCCACTGAGAACTCAGGGCAACAAAGAAGACAACCTTACTTGAATCTGGGAGCAGGACGAAAAGAGTACCACTTAGTGGATGCTCTCATAGACACAAGAGCAGCAATAAGCTGCATCAGATTTTCTTTGTCTCAGAGACTTAAAGAGGAGTTACGCCCATCGAAGGCACAACTAATAGGAATAGGAGGAAAAATCACTCAATGCATAGGTGAGATAACCTTACCTTTACATATGGGGAACAACACTATGGAGCAGAGACTCCTAGTATGTCAGGACCAGGATCTGCTTGAAGATGTTGTGTTAGGTCAAGATTGGATCTATGAATATGAGGTAACCATTCAATTGGCTTTAGGATACATCTCTGCCAGAATAGGACCTCGTGAGGTATTTAGTTTGCTAGACCAACGACCACCCAAAGCCGCTAATATAGAGCCAGAAGTTCATCCCAATGAACAAAGTCATGATTGTATGTTCACTAGCACTATAGAAACCCCATCGTCAAGTACTTCATGTGAGAATACCGTGAGTTCTGTGTGCAGTCCATCTTTGAGTATAGAGAGTCACAAGAGTGCACAGGAACATGAAATCAAGCCCAGTGAAACACAAGGCACAAGAGAGAATACTCCTTTGCAAGAATTGAAGTCTACACCTATGAAAGTATACCCTGTTCCACATTCTACACTAGCTTGGATAAGGAAGGATCAAAAGAAGGCATATCTTCAGCAACAGAAAAGTCTTCGACATCAGCATGTCAAATCGAATAAGAAGACAAAGAATTTTGAGCACCAAGGTCAATCTCGACTCACTAGCATATGGATCCCAAAGAAACTGATAACTGCACAACCGGATCGAACACAAATATGGATCCCAAAGTCATGTACTTCAAGGACGACCAACCAAAACAATGAGCATCCTCAGAAGGACAATCACCATCAGCATGGTCAACAGGCACACCAGCCAAGAAAGAAGACCTATTGGAAAAAGAAGGAGTCTGCAGCTGCAACACAAGGAAAACCGCAATTCCAAAAGCAGATAGAGCAAACGCACTATAAGGGAAGAATCACGTTTATCAAGAAGGTTCCGAAGGAAATACATCCCCACCAAATGAAGCAGATTTGGGTGCCGAAGGATCCCGCAACTTGTATGCATAGAGTTACAAAATCCAATTGCACACATGAGGAGTTGTCGAGATCCAAAGTATGCATGATAGGGCCACATTATAAGGCCAAGCATTCGGCACGTCCTTCTTCTACTTCCGGATAGTCACGCACATTTTCCCTCTTGGGAAATAGAAGAGCACTTGTACATACATAAAAAAAAAAAAATACTCCAAAAAAATTTACTAACCGCTTCGGCTATGGACTAACTTTTATGTTTTCTTTTCAGCAAAAAATATAAAAATACATGAAAAAAAATTCAGGTATTACCTTTCTCACACCCACGGGAAAGGGACGGCACCATGCACTCGGAGCAACATCGAATTATTAATCAACATATGGAGGAGGATTTCTGAAAAAAAACATATGGATACTAATTCATACTCTATATTGAGTGCAGATGGCTTCCACTGATTCCGAATCCACACAGCAAGAAGAGGTGCAACTTCTTCCGATGGAATCAGTAACAAAAGCAAGAGGTCACTGGTTCAGGGACGATCAACCAGTGGCAGAGCTAATTTTCATGGCTACCATCAAAATCATGGACACGGACCATTACTTCCCTATCATGTCCCAAGATTTCAAGACAATAATACAAGGACTACCTCATATTGAGGACGTGTGGACACAAGCGGGCATAGAGGCATTCCTCAAATTACCTATATATGTACCAAATTTTCAGAGGTGTACACAGGTAATGAACACCATGCAGCCTGCTGCAACAAAAATCTCAGTCCCAGAAGCGCAAGTATTGGACAAGGTCGGGACATGGAAGACCATACAATTCACACATGAATTGATTAATAAAGCTTTTGGATGGACTCAAGCAGGCATTACTAGTGTGAAGGAAGAATGCCATGATCCAAAGAAGAGATCATTCCTGGAAATCAATAGAATTGACATAGAGGATGCTGTACGGCTGGTACATCAACACTTCTGTTTTCCAAGTATGCACAGGTACACAGCACCTCAAAAGATAGTAGTCCAACTACTATCGCATGCCATGAGACAGATAGGCAACAAAGTGAATCTAACAGGTTATGTACAAGAACGATTATTTGAAGCCCAGAAGAAATGGGGGCAGAAGAAGTTCCTGAATGGTAGTTCAGCTTTAACCTTGCTGATATATGAAGCTTTAGACATGAAGAACTGTTTAAGGGAGATGCCAACCTCAGAAGGGCTGGCTAAATACGTGAAATCCGCCATAGTGCCCAAAAAGAAGAAAATTGTTACAGGTATGGAAGAGGCAGGAACCAGTTCTCAGCCAAGAATGAGAGGCACAAAAAGACTAAGAGAAGTCAAGACAGATGAAGAAGGAATACCTATGACAAAAAGAGTCCATGTACTTCCAAAGGTGACCCTTGTAGGACAGAAACAAATCACGGAGGAAGAATTGACTAAAGCGCTCGAAGAGACGCACAAATATACGGAGGGACAAGTCAACTTACCAGTGCAAGGTCATCACTATCGGCAGTCACAACAGGAGTCAAAAACAAAAAGAAGACTCACTAAAGTTCACCGATACCGCGAAATCGGATTAGACAACTCCAGCTCATCAACTCAAGACAAAGAAGAAAAGGACACATCATTGTTGGATGTGGATATTCGAAGCGAATCCAAAGATGATGGGCAATGGACCGAATTAAATGAAGTGGATTATGGTGAAGAACCAGAAGGCCCCAAGCCGATAAATCAAGATATAAAAATGAATCAGAAAACCACAAGCACAAAGACATATGAGGAGATTTCGAAAAAGGAGAATGAAGATAAGGATCTAGAAACGGAAGAACCATTCACACCAATCAGGGTTGTAGTAGAACCTTCCCCAATGGATGTCACGTTTCAGGGGAGTGCTACTAAAAAGAATGAAGCAAAAGGCGATGATGAGGAACCCAAGATACAACTGCAAGTTAGACAACCGCATAACGAGACACTCCAGGTGGCAGAAGGTAAAGATGTGCAAACAGGAGAGACTCCTGAAATAGCAAAGACATGGCTGAATGTAGACATAGCTCAGCTCAAACCTGTTGTGCAAGATATGATTCGAACAGCTCTAGATACACAACAGTTAATGCTTGATGCTGATGAAGATTACGACCAAGCCATGCGAGACAAGAAGGAACTGGAAAGAGCAGGTAAGCATCTTTCTGAAGAACTATCCAAGGTGCAAGCACAAGCTCTGACAAAAGAAAAGGAACTTCAAGAGGTCAAATCACTAAACTACATGCTAGAGCGGGAGCAGACAAAATTGAAAGACCAAGTCCAGGAATTAACAAAGAAATTAGAGATGAGTGAGACTGAGAAGACACGTCTTCAAACACGCAGTAAAATCTTAGAGTCTCAGCTCAAGGCCAGTATGGAGGAAGCTGACAACATGCGACAACGAAATAAAGAATTAATGACAGCTCTTATTAGTGATCAACCATTGGCAATTGCTGATGACCCACAAAGAAATGTCAAAAACCTGGAAGAGCAGATCACTAAATTACAAGACCAGCTCAGACAGGAGCAAGATGTCATAACGGATTGGGAAAAGAGGTATATGGAGGACACAGCGGCCCTCAGAATGAAATGGAAAAAAGCAAAAAATAACTACCTGCGACAGTGCAAGGAAGACACAGAGCACATGAACATTGTGGCCCAAGAATTAATGAAACATCAGGCAACTATTGCTAAGGCCGAAGAGGAAAACAAACAAAAAGACAATTTAATCAAACAGCTTCAGGAGCAATTAGAGCAGCGAGCACAACAAGGGGACACCAGTAGTTCCGCCAGGGACCTCGGCTACTGCGGAGGAAGAGAACTGAGCAGAACAGAAAGGGCACTACTGGTGTCCCAGCTTACGGCGGAATTTGAAGATCAAATCATCAATTTAATGAAAGAGGCTCAAATCGACAACAAGCAACTGGAGCAAATACTAAGGCCATTCAATGTACCATACGGGCTTTTGAAGGAACAAACTAGGCATTACATAAAGCATACGACACATAAGGAACCTGATCACAATCTCCATTTTCGGTATGATACTTTTAACTATACTCAAGTAGAGTTTGAGGCAGCAAATCCAATTTGGAGAAGAAAGCTCTTGGAAAAACACCCTACACTACGGGTACAGTGGGAAGCATCCCCGTATGAGCTTCAAGTAAACCCATCATTTTGCCCACTACCCCGTCGAAGAGCATGGATGCAATTTTGGGAAGGCCAGCGACAAGGTAGCATTAATAACCAATGGCTAAATTATCCGCTATTACCTAGTCCACCACACAACTACCTACCGACAGAGGAATACATGGTCAAAACCATGGAATTTTGGCTTGCAAGATATGCTACCGTTCCAGACCTAGTAGTCAAAATGACAAATAAAATATTTAGCATGCTCCTTACAGTAATTAAAGTGTTCCAACATGCACAGTATACATTTTTGAATTTCATCGGCATTACGCAGGGCTCGGAGGCTTTAATTTTTGATTTATCTACTATTCCCAGCCGGTTAACCATTATGGCATATTTTTCTCGTCTCATGTTTCTACCATCGACATATATGCAGACGTTTGAAGAAGCATTCTTTACGGGCTTCTTTGAAATGGATTCAGAGATTTTTATTAAAATGACCTCCAATTTGAATGCACGACTGGTGGCCTATGAGATAAGTTTCTTTGCTGACCATAGACAGGCACCAGAGGACGGAGTAAAGTCTCGGCAATGGAAGGAGTTCATGCTTTGTCACGCTAATCTGCTAAATCAAAGAGAGCAACAAGCCATTCAAACCTATACACGTCGCCACAAAAAGCCTGTCGGGGACGACAGAGTCCAGGAGGGGGGCAGTGTTGCGGGAGAGACAAGTAAAAAGAAGAAAAGAAGAAAACAACGAAAGAAACAGCTTCACTAAAAGGCAAGATTTGAAGATACATCTCTGCAGGAAGCCCCGCAGGGGCGCACACACCAAGGAAAAGCACGCAGCTGGAACAAGGAATCAGGGCCAACAAGTATCACATATGTGGATGCTTCAACCTCTTGAGTTACAGAGGATTCAGATCAAGGCTTACGAGCTACACCCGCATATGTGCACTAATGGCGTGCGTGGCAAACCAAATCAATCGGCTTGGAGTAATGCAACCAGGTCCAGTGTGTGCAACCAGGATAAATCAGAGCGCCTCTAAAACGTAATGCAAGATCAAGAATCAGGCAACACAGACCACTGGACGCGTGCGCGAAGCAAAGTCTGTCAAGGGACGACAGAGACGAAGAGGGGGAGAGTGTTGCAGAGCTAAAGAGCGCACAAAGCAGAGAAAAAGACGGGCCCCAAAATTTTTCCGAATTGGACTACATATTTTTGTATCATATTCATCCTTGTAATATATTTTCCCATGTAAATGCACTAGAGGAGTCCTCTAGATGCATCCCCATAGAAAAGTAGAGAATACCCATGTACAATAGTAGGAAATTAGCCTCTTAGTGAATAAAGTGCCGGTCACTTGTGTGAAAGGACCATTTTTAGGGCACTAGTATATAAGTCAAATGTGACTCTTTGTAAAGAACTTTTTGCCATTGTGAGAATAGAGAGCACAGAAATTCGAATTTGTGTCTTCTTCACTCCTTATCTTCTTCTTCGCGAGCTTGTATGCATGTGTATTGCTTGGAAAGTGTGCTTGTGAGTGTTGTCTATCCTTGAGAGTGTTTCTTTGCTGTAGGAAAGGTGTGTGCGAAGTGTAGGAAGTGCTGAAGTGTAGGAAAGTATTCCCGCGACTCAGTATTTCGCTCATAACTTGAGGTAGGACGCTGAATTGAGTGAAACCACTGCCATTGGATGCGTCTTCTCGAGAGCTTCGAAACGCATATGCTATTTGCTATATTTGGAGTTCGGAGCTGGGAGAAAAGTCCAAAATACTGACGGCTGCTGCACCAAGTATCGTTTCGCCTTGACCAACAGTTGGAGCTTGTTTGGATAAGTCTTTGCCTCATTTACATTCTTTGAGTAGTTCATTTGCATTGATCATTACATGATTGCATGTCCTCATACACTCGGCTAGGTTTGTATACTCTTTGGATTGATAATTAAAAGCGTGTATCCCCACTATATGCACTTGTGAGGGGATTGAGGTATAGTCTCTTTCTCCGCAAGTCCCTAAGTTGATGCTTAGGTCAACACTCACATTTAAGTTTCACTTTTATCCACTTTAAGTGCATCATTCACTCATACCACTCTTTGAATCACTTTAAATACACATCTTTTATGCAGCTCTCTTTAAAAACTTACTCACATACACCACACATTACGTATCCATTTCATTTATGATTTTAATTTAATTGTCCTTAATTTTAATAATTTATTAATACATTTAATTTAAGTTTACACTATGGGTTTAATATAATTAAATACCGTAATGTTCACATATACACACACTATTAAGATAGTTAATAAAGCATAATTTAATTTATATTAAATAAATGTATAAAATGTAAGATAATTTAAAGAATTATAACCATACATTTATTAAATCAAAGGTTTTCACACATTATACTAATGTTAATTTTCACACACACTCATTCCTACACACACAAACACACTTTGGAACCCTCATATTTATCCATCTAGAACTAACATTCTTACATAAATACTCATAAATATATGTAATCGTAGAGTTTTATACCCATGCCCCATGCTTAAATGGGTACAAACACACATTTGAATGTGCAGTTAGGGTAAACCCTAATGTGGCTATATTAAACTTTAGTAATTTGTGTTTGAAGACGTGTCTTCTCAGTCTCACTCATCTCTAATTTCTTTGTTAATTCCTGGACTTGGTCTTTCAATTTTGTCTGCTCCCGCTCTAGCATGTAGTTTAGTGATTTGACCTCTTGAAGTTCCTTTTCTTTTGTCAGAGCTTGTGCTTGCACCTTGGATAGTTCTTCAGAAAGATGCTTACCTGCTCTTTCCAGTTCCTTCTTGTCTCGCATGGCTTGGTCGTAATCTTCATCAGCATCAAGCATTAACTGTTGTGTATCTAGAGCTGTTCGAATTCGGAAAAATTAACTGTCCAATTCGGAAAAATTTTGGGGTCCGTTTTTTTCTCTGCTTTGTGCGCTCTTTAGCTCTGCAACAGTGAGGTATGTGTGAAAGTGGATTAAAGAGTAAGTGAGTTTTGTAGTTAAAGTAAAACAAAAGTGTGGTGAGTGACAGTGAGTTAAACGGTGGATGAGGGAATAAAGCCAAAAACTAAAAGAGTGTTGTAAAAAGAATTAAATGGTTTTTTCCCCTCATGGCTCTGATTACACAGCGCAGGAGAGAGAAGATTGCAAGATAGAGAGAGAAGGAGCCATTAACTCCTCTCCCTCCTTCTGATTTTTGGTAGCAATAGTATGCTGACAACTTCAGAAAGATGCCTCCGATGGCACAATGCAGAGAGAGACGTGGCAGAGAGATAGAGAGAGTTTTGCTTTTTATTTTTCCTTCCCCTTTGTAGCGGACTCTTCTGATAGTGGTAGCACAACAGCACCAAAGAGAGATAGAGAGAGAGAGATAGAGAGAGAGAGAAGCTTCCTCTCAACAGCACGTGACGGCTAAAGACAGATAGGAGAGAAATCAGTTCTGAGCTTTAGATGGCACGATAGAGAGAGAGAGACATGGTGGCAGAATCATGGTGGCATGGAAATTTATGAAGAAAAAGAGAGAGAGAGAGAGCAGTATAGTAGAGAGAGGGGGAGAGTTTTTGGCTGCATACGTGCTAGAGAGAGATATGGGAAGAGTTAACATGTTCGACAACGAGCAACGATGCAGAGAGAGAAAGAGGGAAAGAGCAAAAGAGAGGGAAATAGAGAGATAAAGAGAGAGAGAGAGATTAATGGATTTATTTTAGATAATTAATAAATGTTATAGGTAATGTATTTTATTGTTAATTTATTTTAGATTGCATGTGCATAGATATATGTATACATAATTGCATGTGTGTATGTGTCCATAATGCAAAGCATGAGCTTAGGTGCATGTATACATGTATATGAGAATGTATATGCATAAACACGTGAGAACATGTAGACGCATGAAGATGCATGTGTGACATGAATGCATGTATAAATGTTTATCTGCATATTAGCATGCATGAGCATGGTTAACACGCATATATGAGTTTGTTAGAGTATGTATTAGCATGATTGAGAGTGTGTATGTTTATGTATGTTAGATGCATGTGTGTGAGGATGTTTGAAAT
This sequence comes from Ceratopteris richardii, assembly GCA_020310875.1. Lineage (NCBI taxonomy): Eukaryota > Viridiplantae > Streptophyta > Polypodiopsida > Polypodiales > Pteridaceae > Ceratopteris > Ceratopteris richardii. Next base: position 5,834,365 of record CM035435.1, on the reverse strand, counting down.
AGAGATGTACATATGCCTATGAATTGATATGTGGTTATGTATATGTTATCAGGTCCTTCAGCGCACACACACACAGAGGCAGAAAGAAGATGAAACAGGAATCAAAAACAAAGAAACAATCGACGTGATATCGGGTGCAATCTCCCCGTGTACTCTGATGGATGAGTCTCTCAGAGTACACATATTTATAGGTTTACTTCTATTACGTCCTAAAAATAGAAGTTACGAACAAAGGTGGCAGCAGGCGCGCGATGGACAGTGCTCGCGATTGACTGAGCAGTCTAAGCTTCACGATTGACTGAGACGGCGCGATGGACAGTCTAAGCTTCACGATGGACAGTGCCCGCCTGGAGTCTGGCGCGCGATGGACAGTGCTCGCGATTGACTGAGCAGTCTAAGCTTCACGACTGACTGAACTTCCTTTGTCACGACTCATTGGCAGTCTGGAGTCTGGCGCACGATGGACAGCGCTCGCGACGATCGATAGGAAACCAGCCGACTGATAGAGAACTAGCCGACCGACGGGAGCCATCTGACTGACTGGGAACCAGCCGATTGACAGGGAGCTAGATAGTTAGAGCGCTTCGATTGATTGGGTCCCAGCCATCGCGATTGATAGGGATCTGCCTTCGTTCTGTCTGGTTGGGCCTCCTTCGTGGGGTGGAGCTTAAGCTTTGCAAAATAGAGAACCAGCCGACTGATAGAGAACTTGCCGACCGACTGGAACCAACCGACTGACTGGGAACCTGCCGATTGACAGGAAGCTAGATAGTTTGTGCGCTATGATTGATAGGGTCCCAGCCGTCGCGTTGGGCCTCCATCGTGGGGTGGAGCTTAAGCTCAAGCGTTTCGGGCTCTCTCTCGTCGTGGCGCGCTTTTCAAGCTTCTTCAATTGTGTGTTTACCGCAGGCTTTTCGGAGAACCTATGGTGGAGTTGAAGTCTTTAAATGCAAAAGTAAATTCTAGGAGCAAAAGAAAGAGCTAATATCATTCGGAGTGTCCCTCTTTGTCATGGATTTGGCGTCCCCCTCTCTTGTGAGAAGTAACCTGGCCCCTCCTCCCGGGGAGACCGGTAACCTGGCCTCTTTGTTGGAGGGGGGTTCTTGTGCCGCCCTAGGGGCCATCGAGAGTGCTGAACCCCCCTTGGTCTCCCTCAATAGATCCGCAATTTTGTCAACTCAGGAGGAGCTCAAGAAAGTTTGCCTCGTCGGCCAAATGTTCAGCCCTAAGCCCCCGCTCGAAACTGTGCGACAGTGGCTTCGCAACGAGTGGTTCCCCCGCGGGCTAGTTGTTTGTAAGTGTCAGTTCTTACCGGCAAGCCACTTGCTTCTAGTCTTTGAAAATGAAGATATGGCGTTTCGAGCCCTTAGTGTCGGAACTTGGCAACTCGGCCGGGCGACCCTGTGCCTATTCAGATGGTCCCCTGATTTTACTCCCGACAAATCGAAATCGCTTCGGTACCCTCTCTGGGTTGAGCTCCCTAACCTGCCATACTTCTTGTACAACTTCGTGTGGGACATCGTTTCTCCTATCAGCAAGCCGTTGGCCTCACGCGAGGACATTGGTGGTCTCATTTATGAAGGTGCAAGGCACTCGTTCAACGCTCGGTGGCACCCTCAAATCTGTGTCGAGGCTGACCTCAGTTTGCCACTTCCATCGAAGATCAAACTGGACTTGGGCGAAGGGGATGTTTGGGAGCAAGACATCAGTTACAAAAACCTTCCCAACGCGTGCTTTCGTTGTGGCCAACAAGGTCACAAGATCAAAGATTGCCCTTTGAGACGAAAAAGCAAGCGAAATCAAGAAGCCCCCAAAAATGCTCAAGATAGCAATGGAGCATTGAATCACTCGACGAAAGTAGAGGAATTCAAGGACCCCCTTAATCCAGAAGCTGATGCAGACGGGTTCATCGAAGTCAGAAGAAGAAGGAAAAGAAGCCCTAGGGCAACCTCAGAGCGAAACAACACGTCAGGTACCCCCTCCAGCAACTTGTATTGCAATCTGGAAAAGGAAATCAATGAGTTTGACTTCCCAGGTGGGAACCAACTTGAGGTGGACACCGACGTCAAAGGCCTAGAGATCCCTGACAGTAAAGAAACCTTGCAGGAGGGTTACACTAGAAGCAAAGAAGACGGTTTTACTACTAGCAACGAAGATAACATGGATAGTGAAAGCTCCATCATCGGATCGACTATTCCGGAAACGGAGCTGAAAACGGTGCCCAGTTCTTCCCAGCAGGAGGCATCCCGCAAAGGAAAACAACCTTTGGAGTTACCGTGGAAAAGCCCCCACAAGAACCTAATGCTAACTCGGGATCTGATCCGAGCGAAAAAGAAAGATGAATCCAAGAAAAGAAAGGACAAAGCTCCCTCCCGCAAAGAGGGCTCACTACGACAATGATCATCATCTCGTTAAATGCTAGAGGGCTAACCGACCCCTCAAGAGCGATCATCATTGGTCAATGGCTTCGCGACATTAGCCTAAACCCAGATTTTATATGTCTTCAAGAGATTAAAATTGACGGAGAAGACCTCTAGAAACGGCTTAGACATGTCTCCTCGACCCATGTTTGGATTTCAACGGCGCATCAGCGGGGGTCCGGCGGAACGGTAATCGGTATTAATCAACTCTGGTTTGAAAAGCTCGAGAACTCCATTAAAGATGAATGCCATCGATGGATTGCTGTTTCTTTCGGTGCTCCCTTTTGTTTTACTTTAGTTTCTTTGTATGCCCCCAATGGGGAGTTAGAGAGACTTAACACTTGGGCCTCCTTGGACTCGCTCCCCCACAACGTGCTTATCTGTGGTGACTTCAACATGGTAGAGGACCCTACGGACAGATGGATGGGCAAGGGTAGGGTCATCGATAGTCGGGAGAAAGAAACGTGGGACAAAACTAAACTACACTTGGATTTGGTCGAATTCAAAGACTCGAAGGGCTTTTCTTGGTCAAATCTCCAAGCAGGCGAGGACCTGAGGAAAGCTAGACTTGATAGATGCTACATTTCTCAGAGTTTTACTCATCAGTGGGGCCACCCTTCCCTCTCGCAACGCACCGACCTCACCATCTCTGATCACTACCCGATCGTCATCACTTTTCAACCCCCCACCAAGATCCGTAAGGCTCCGTGGTTCCATGCCAGTGTGCCCTCCTTCTCTCTCCCCTCCGTCCATCAAGAAATTTCTGAGGTGTGGAAGGAGGCATTCGCCTCTGGCTTGTCCCCAGCCAAGTGTTGGAGAAGTGCGGTCGATAAGTCACGACAGATCATGATTAGATCCAGGAAGATGCTAGAGACTGTGCGGCGGGCTCGTAGAGAAGCTCTATATCATAGACTCTGGCGGATCGAGGAGGAAGTGAACAAAGGAAAATCTCAAGCCCAGAAAGGACTTCGAAAAATCAGAGCACTGCTGAGATATGAGGAAGAGATACAAAGGAAAAATTTGCAAATTTTCTTCAAGGAGTGGTGGGCTGGCAAAGCCGACAAACCCACCAAAGAAATGTGCTGTATCCTCAAAATGAAACACAACAGAGAATCGATCCCCTTATTGCTAGACGCAAATGGCAATGTATGCAATACGAAGGAAGATAATTTTGGGATCATTGAAGGGCACTTCACGAGACTCCTGGGGACCTCAAACCCCCTCTCCCACCATAGAAGGGACTGTATGGCAGCCATATCTAGGGTTTCCCCCCATAGGATACCACCCAACCTTCACTCTCTGCTTCATGCCTCTATCTCTGAAGCCGAAATCATTGAGGTCATTGATGCCCTCCCCTCAGGTAAAAGCCCGGGCCCCGACGGGCTCACTAATGAGTTCTTTAAATCCTTCAAGTTGGTGGTTGCCACCCCTCTTCGTTTGGTTTGGCAAGAGGCACTCAAGTTTGGCGCGCTTCCTTCTTGCCTCAACAATGGCATTATCAAGTTAGTACACAAAAAAGGGGAAAAGAACAGAATAGAGAATTGGCGTCCCATTACAATGCTCCAAATAGGATACAAGATCATCGCCAAAGTCATTGCCAACAGAATCTCTTGCCACTTGAGAGCGTGGTTAATCGAGGACCAAAAAGGTTTCATCAAAGGCAGGTCAATTTTGGAAACCATTATAGATATCTGGGAAGGTCTTGAATTTGCAAATGAGTCTAAACAAGAAGTAGTTTTCCTCAAGATCGACTTTGATAAAGCCTACGACAGGCTTGAATGGGACTATATTCTACAGTCGCTACAAGATCTTGGATGTAGTCAGAAATTCACCAAGATGATCGCGACCCTTCTCGGAAACGCATCGACCCAAATTAACATTAATGGAAATCTTTCAAAGGTGATCAAACTTAGAAGATCTATCAGACAAGGGTGCCCATTGGCTCCCCTTCTCTTTGCCATTGCCACGGAAGGGCTTAGCAGGCTGGTGGAGCATCAGGTGGAAGCTGGTAACATTAAAGGCCTTCGCTTGCCGCATGACCACAGTCAGATCACCATGAGACTTTTTGCCGATGATATGAACGCTTTTGTGCACAATGATAGTACCAGCCTTGAGACGTTCTGGAAGTGTCTTGCTACCTTTTGTGAAGCCTCTGGATCCATAATCAACCACTCTAAGACCGCCTTTAGAGCTATTGGTGGGTCACAGCCCGACCTTCTCATTGATCATGGCTGTCAAATCATTCCGCAGGGCCAAATTTTTCGGCTTCTTGGGATTCCCTTAGGGTTTGGCGTCTCTATGGAACAGCGGTGGAACTGGGTGCTTGCCAAACTCGAAAACAAGCTTAACTATTGGAGAGGTATGCAAATCAATCTTGCTGGTCGTGCTATGGTTATCAACACGTTCCTCTTATCATCTACCATTTATTTCCTTTCTTGTTGGAGACCGAAAGAGCAAGATCTGTCCAAACTGGACAGTATTTGTAGAAACTTCCTTTGGACGGGCGACCACAATAGGAGGGGGGTGCCTAAAATCAAATGGTCCATCTGCACCAGCCATAGAGATAGTGGGGGACTTGGTATCTTGGACATTGGGTGCATGGCTAACAAACTGTCGGCCAAATGGATGACTAAGGCTTGGTGCAACGGGGAGGCCTCGTGGGCCAAGCTGATCTTCAGAAACAAGAATGAGTTGGCGCTCATGGGTTTCCCAAATTGGAAGAATCTTGACATCTTGACCTTGCTGTTTTCCCCGATCCCCGTCTTCCCGAAAGGCTCTAATCTGGTGTGCTCCCTTTGGAAGAGTTGGAATAAATTCAAAAGCTCCACAAGAATAAGTGAAGACTGGAAGTGGGCTGCCGGTATCAGACAAAACAACTCTATCTGGTTTCCGATCCATGGCATCCGGAGTGTGGAATCTTGGAACATTCAAAACGCCAAGAAGCTATGGAACAAAGGCTTCAAAAAATGGAAACATCTTTGGAAACAAGACACCAACCGCTGGATCAACTTTGAGGATATTGACCCTAGCATCAACATTTCGCATGAAGAATGGAACACTTTGCAAAGCAGATTTCTCGCCTGGGACCGACACAAAGTTCGCCTCCTCATGGGACACGACATGCCGAGCTCGCTTGGTCTCAAATGGCACAATGGGAATAGCCTATCAAAAATCCCGAACATCAAAGAAACGATCGACTATCAGGTTAACCTCAACAAAAAGTGGTGCCTGTCATGGACGCGGCTTCCGTGGGACATGAAGTTCATGGCTATCTGGCACCCCCTCATAGAAATCAAAAAGTCTGTCCTCTTATGGCAAATTCTTCATCACGGAATCTGGACCAACCTTAAGGCTAGCAAAATTTGTGGGATCCCTCCCTGGTGCAAACGCTGCCACCGGTCTATCGAAGATGTTTCACACATCTTCTTTACCTGCCCCAAATCCAACAGACTCTAGCAGGTGGTTGGAAAGAGAATTAGACTTCAAAAACGTCTCAGTTGGCAGCAAGCCCTGCTGGGAGAAGCGATCGGCTGCTCCGCGACTCTCTGGAACGCCATCAGAGGGGAGGTCCTATGGAAAATCTGGCGGGAAAGATGTGCTTTTAACTTCGGTGACTCCCCCAAGGAGTGGTCAATTGAGAAATCGTTGTTCCTCCTTGGCAAAAGGATTGTCAACTGTAAAAAATCCCCCCCCTTTAGGCATCATCAAGTACTCCTTTTGATCGATAACAAGCTTAAACCCAAGTGGGCCCCACATGAGGCTGATGAGAGGGTAAGTAACCTTCTTTGTAATGCCATCTAAGCTCTGTAAAACCTTCCCCTGCTTTGTGGGATTTGGGGGGTCCCGTGGGCACTAGTCCCCTTCTCTTGTACTTTTCTTTATTTAATTCAAGTCCGGGAGAGTAGGCTATTGCCGAACTTCCTTTACATTAAAAAAAATAGAAGTTACATGAGGGCCGTCGCTTTTAGAAGCATCTTTTAGGAAAAACTACTTTATTTACAAAAGGCATCGCTTTCTAAAGCGAACTACTACTTTTACAACAAGATAAACCTAAATATAACTATTCTAGAATTTTTCGATTTACTCTTCGAATCTATTTATTTACGCACATCCACTTGTATACATGCCCTCATGCTTCTTCACTTGCTAGATCAAACACAACCACATTGAAACCTTCTAGACATTTAAAACATTAAAAATCCATTTAACCTTCCATGATTCCATAAAATACAACATGCTTCCCAGATGACAAGCAACTGACCTCAATTGATAAATATAAAAATAGACATGGATGATCAGTCGCATGTCCCATCACAGAACAATATTAAGCATGAACCATGTAAAACACATGCATGGAATCGAAAACCTGAAAGTTTAATGTAATTGGGAATGATATGAAGAAATTAAATGATCATAGTGAGGTGATAAGGAGGGCTTATGTATCCATTGTGATTCCTCAAGTGAGTGATTTTTATATTTGACAAAATACTTATTATATTGTTTACCACTTCGTGTAGTGGTAACATCATAATCTATTACTTTCTCGAGAATCAATATTTTCGCATCCTCTTCAAGTAAAGGAGGATCATCTAAAATAGGCGTGAGTCATAAAGTACCTTGAAAAGATTTCAACAAACTTATATGGAAAGAATTATGTATACCCCAATGAGAAGGTATATCTAATCGAAAAGAAGTTTCATTTATTTTCTCAATAATGGGAAAAGGTCCATAATACCGTGGGGCAATTTTTACCTTAGGATGTTGAGAAATATTTTTCAAATGCCTTTTAATGATTCGTAACCAAACTAAATCATTTTCATTAAATTGTTTGGCTATGCGCTTCTTATTAATACTACGCATGTAGCGTTCTTGACTCTTCCGAATATGCTCATGCACTTCAGCAAGTGTAGAAATATGATCTTGTGCAAAAAATCAGCCATAGGAATGTCACTTTGAGTGAGACTCATGGGAGTGGGAAGCTTTCTTCCATAAATAATTTCATATGGTGCACGACCAGTAGTAGTGTGTGGGGTGTTATCATATGCAAACTAAAGTAAAGGGAGTTTTTCATCCCAATTACTTGGATTATCTAAAGAGTAACAACGTAATAAATCCAAAATAGTACTATTTGTAGCCTCACTTTGACCATTACTTTCAGGATGAAATGCAGAACTAAAGTCTATTTTTTATCTTAGATGTTGAAATAATGCCACCTAAAAATGGTTACAAAAACAAACATCTCGATCTGAAAGAATAACTTTAGGAAAACCATGATGTGGAAAAATACATTTAATAAATAACTTAGCAGCTTGAGGTGCAGTTAAGGTCCTTTAAGAAGGAATGAAGTATGCATGTTTACTAAACCTATCAACAACTATCCAAATCTTATCATTGTGAGATGCAGTTGTAGGAAGACCAGTAATGAAATCCATAGAAATATGTTCCCATGGTCCATCAGGTATAGGAAGTGGCATTAATAATCCAAATGGTTTACCATGATGTTTGTTTTACAGACTGACAAACAATGTAGTGAGAAACATACTGTGCAACATCTTTTTCCATGTTAGGCCAAAAGAAGAAATCTTTACATGCAGAAATAGTACTTTGTATGCCCCTATGACCCATATATGGTGGTGCATGCATCTCTTTCATAACAAACTCTTTGAATACTTGTGTAATGCATAACTTGTGTTGGAAATGCAAGAATCCATTATGAAATGTGTAATGATCCTCATGATGTGATGTGGAATTATTGAAAGCAATCCATGCTTGTGAAAAATACAGGTCACATGCATAAGTGGAAATCATATCAAATGAATGAATTTGAATAGAAGAAATATTATTAATTGAAACAATAGTTGTTTGTGGGGATGGGAGACGACTTAAAGCATCAGCTACAACATTAGCTTTTCTTGGATGATATTGAATCAGAGGTTGGAAGTTTTGTAGAAATGAAGCCCATTTAATATGTCTATTGGAAATCAATGGTTGATGTAATAAATGCTTAATAGCTTGTTAGTCGGTTTTAATTAGAACTTTGGAACCCATAAGGTAATGTTTCCAAATTCCCAATGCATGCACAACAGCTAACAGTTCCTTATCATATGTACTATAATTGTGTTCAAAAGGTTTGAGTTGGCATGTTGTATAATCAATTATATTATTCACAAAAACAAATAAATGAGTTATAACCTTTCCTAAAAGCTCGCTTGACTTGCGTATGACTAATGAACGGGAAGGGTTGAAAATGATGCATCGCAGAGAGTGAAATATCTTTATTTCAAAATTTGAAAGTAATCATGTGTGTATCATAATCAATGCAGGGGTTGTAATTATGTCGAAATGGCATGCCAAGTATAACATCATATGATTGCAATGGAGCAATTAAAAATGAACGTTCATCTACATATGAGCCTATCCAAATTTGAACATTATGCACCTCATTCAAAACATTATACCTATTCCCTATAAACGTAGCCTTAACCTTATACATAGAAGGATTAGTAGTAAGGTTAAGATTGTTAACTAGCTTATGAGAAATAAAATCATGCGAGCTACCATCGTCGTGTAAAACATTTACTACTATGCCATTAAATTAGTTGTTAAATGAAGTGAGCTAGTGTTATCACCAAAAATGTGAAGAATTGAGATGTGTAACTTCAATTTTGAGAATAAACATTTCAACAACATTGCTTCTTGTGTTGCATTGGCCAATCCTGTGTACTCAGCCTCAGTAGATGATAGAGCAACATTTGGTTGCTTCTTTGAAGACCATGAGATTAACTTTAATCCTATAAATGACAAGTATCCTGATGTACTCTTCCTATCATCCTTTGATCCAGCCCAATCTTTATCTTAGTAGAGTTTGAGATCAATTTTTTATGTGAAGGGGTAGAAGAGTTATTCATTTATGGTGCCCTTCAAGTATTAAAGCACTCTCTTGGCTGCTTCCATGTGTGGATTCCTTGGCTTGTGCATGAATTTACTGAGTATGCTAACACTATATCATATTTCCATCCTTGTGAGAGTTGCATAGTTCAAGCTTCATACCAAGCTTTGATAGATTGTGATGTCTTCAATGAATTCTCCCTCATAAGCACTTAGCTTATTATTCATCTCCATGGGTGTACCTGCACAGTTAGTATTTTTCATTTTGAATTTATAAAGCATGTCATGTACATACTTCCTTTGAGTGATGTAGATACCAGAATCTGTATAAACAAGTTCAATTCCAAGGAAATATGTGAGTTCCAAGATCACTGATCTTGAATTCATCCTTCATACCCACTTTTACCTGATTGATTCCATTGATGTCATTTCTTGAAATTATGATATCATCAACATATACACAGAGATAGATGACCTCAGGTCCATTCTTCTTGATGAATAAGGATGTATCTACTTTGCTAGCCTTGAATCCTTGATCGTGCAAGTAGGTCACTAATCTATGATTCCAAGCTCTTGGATCTTGCTTCAAGCCATACAAAGCCATTTTCAATTTGCACACATAATTGGGATGATGTGCATCTTCATAACCAGGAGGTTGTGCCATATAGACTTCTTTTGAAATCCATCCATTGAGAAATGCATTTTTTACATCTAATTGATAGAGCTTCAAATTCCTAGATGCAGCAATGCTAACAAGTACTCTACCGGTAGACATTTTAGCTACAGGTGAGAAGGTCTCTTCATAGTCTATTCCATGGGTTTGAGAAAACCCCTTGGCTACTAACCTTTCCCTATATCTATTAATATTCCCATATGCATTTCTTTTTACTTTATAAATCCACCTTGATCCAATTACCTTCATTTATGGTTTGCTAGGAACAAGTTCCCATGTGTCATTGTCCATGAGAGCTTCCATTTCTTCATCCATTGCTTCTCTCCACTCCTTCTTGCTTTGAGCTTCTTCATAACATGTAGGTTCTTCATGGTTGAGATCCTTAGCCATGTAGATTGAATGCTTTGTGGCCAAGGATGTATCGAATCCATATCTTTCTAGCTTCTTCTTTTCTCTCATTAGCCTTCTAATTGGTTGTAGAGAGATTTCTACTCCTTGAGCTAGGTCTTGCACCTTAGCTTTCCCTTTGTTTTTCCATAGCTTCAATTTTTCCAACTATGGCATGTCATCTTCAGAATCCCTATCCTCATGATGCTTTGGTTCCTTTGTTGTAAGAGATGGGAAGCCTTCTTCCAAGTCATAGGGTAGCTTTACTTTCCTATCGTCATCAAACCAAGATTTATTTTCATCAAAGACAAAATCCCTACTAACTAAGAAGCCTTTGTTAGTGGGATTATAAAATCTGTATCCTTTTTCATTTTGGTCATATCCAATAAAAACACACTTCTGTGCCTTGGGTTACTTGAGAAGGAATATGAGCATAGGATAAACCTCCAAAGATTTTGCAATGCTCTAGGCTTGGTCTTCTTCCATTCCCTACTTCATATGGAGTCATACCATCTAAAGATGTGGATGGACGTCTGTTTACAAGGTATGTGGCTATTGATACAGCCTCTACCCAAAGATAATTAGGTAGGTTCTTTTCATTTAGCATAGATCTAGCTGCTTCAACTATGGTCTTGTTTCTCCTTTCAGCTACTCCATTGAGTTTAGGTGTGTACCTGGTTGTCACCTCTCTTTTGATACCTCTTTCTTGAAGGAAAGTATCAAACTCATTTGAGAAGTATTCTCGACCACCATTAGATCTGAGTCTCTTGAGATATTTACCTGTTTGGTTCTCTAAAAGTACAAGATATCTTTCGAAACAATTGAAAACTTCATCTTTATGTTTCCTTAAGTATAGGGCTATCTACCTACTGCAACCATCAATAAAAGATACATAATACTTTGAACTTGAAATGGAAGTTTCTTTGCTTGGTCCCCACACAACTATGTGTACAAGATCCAATAGCTCCTTATGAATATAGCCTTTCCTATTGAAAGGTTGTCTATGTGTCTTGCCAATTGACAAGCTCCACACTTGTAGATCATATGTTGCTCTGTGATGTTGGGCAATCCAAGTACACTTTGATCCCTGCATATTTGTTTCAAAAGTCTTTCACCAATATGAGCAAGCCTTTATGCCATACCTCTAATTCAGAGAGTCTTTGAGATCCATACCTAAACAATGATATGTTCTTGGTGTCTTCCACTTCAAAGGTGAAGAGTCTTCCTATCTTATCTCCTTTAGCTATCCTTTTGAATCCTTGCTCGGGGTCTTCCACATATGCTCCATGTCTTATGAATCTAACCTACAATCCTTTCCCCACAATTTGTCCAACACTTATCAAATTCTTGGTTATTGTAGGTACATACAATACCTTGCTTAGAAGATTCATATTTCCATCTGATGTCTTGACATTACCTATCTTTTACACTGAATGCCTTGTATCATCACCTGTCTTCACTTCATGTTTTTTCTTGGGATCTTCTAAGTTAGAGAGCAATGCTACATTTCCTGATACATGATTGGAGCATCCTGAGTCAACATAAAAGACATGATCATCATCCTTCCCATGCTTCAATGATAGGTTCGTGAGAAGAAGTGAGTCTTCTTGACTTTGATCCTTTGTGTAATTGTTGTAGGCCTTCCTTCCTCTATATCCACTTTGATAGTTGTTATTGTTGTTGTGATAGTTGTTGTTGTATCCTCCATTGTATTTGCCTCTATTATTCGATTGAATCCTCTTCCTCTGAAATTTCTTGGATTCTTGTAACATTCTTCAGCAGTGTGATTAGAATAACCACATATGTTGCAGGTTTGAGATGTTTGGGGTCTCCCCCTGCCTTGCTTTCCTCCTATGCCTCTTCCTCTAGCTTTTCCTCTACCTGTGAAGTTGGCTTGGAAAGAGCTACCTTCATCTTCATTCTTCTTGGACTTTGATTTATCCTTAGCTTTAGCTTTATCATAGTATAAAGCAGAAGATTGATTACAAGGATTCACCATTTGTTTTTATCTTTTCTTCATTTGTGAAGAGTTGGCCCCTCAGATTGTTGAGGTCAGGTACTTGCATGTCCATGTATAGATCCATGGTAGTTGTGAAGGATTCCCACTTGTCATCAGCTTTAATGCCATTGATGATTTGCCTTATGATTTGCTCTTCTTAAATCACCTCTCCAATGCTTCCTAGTTGATCAGAGATATCCTTCATCTTGGTGACATAATCAACCACACTTTGCTTGGGTCGTTTCTTCAAGGTAGTAAACTCCATCCATAGCTTATTTTTCCTTGCTCTAGTATTTGAAGAGAAGAAGGCAGCAAGTGCATTACAGCTCTCCCTTGAGGTTTTACATCCTTTTACAAGAAGTAAGATAAAATTAGAGATTGAGTTTAGAATATAGGACCTGGCTAGTGCATCTTGAACACCAAGTTGTAAGTCTCTCTTACTCTTCATGTGATGGTTTCCATTTGCTTCTCATTGTTGGCATGACTTCATCCTCAGATATGTATCCAAAGAGATTTCTTCCTTGAAGGTAGTCCTCCATCCTCAGAGATCAGGCTCAGTAGTTGTTCTTATCCAATTTATAAACCATCTCCCATCTTGATTCAATTATGCTCTGATACCACTGTGAGAAAAGATGGTGGATACACTCCAAGGATGTGCTTGATGCTGCAAAAACCTTCTCTACACATGCCAAAATAACTTCAGAGCTGCTAAGTAGATACCTTGAGCTTGCTAATGATGCATTAATACCTCCTTAGTACTTTGGAAGATCAATCTCAAATTGATTCATCAAAACAGATGACTTGACACAAAATAGATGATCAAAAAACTTGTTATTTTGGGATGAAAAGCTCTCTAGAATTTCACTCAGAGCTCAAAGCCTACTTAGAATTGACCAAAGATACTTTGCACATTTTCAATTACATACATAATGAACCTAAAGCAACAAATTTGATGAATTTTAATAGAATGTACTGAGAGAAATCAATTGAGGAACATTGGGGTGCCATCCCGACTTTTCAGGAATACTCTACCTATATACATAGGTCACTTCCAATAGATGTAACTCATAGAATAATGACCAAATATGATAAAAATTAAGAAGAACCAAAATAGACTTATCTATTTATCTATACAAATTTGAATCGCGTCAAAACAATAAGTACACATAGAGAAATCAATGTCCAAAGTTGGTTAAAAATAAGATATGAACCTGAGATGGCAGTTGAAGTGAACTCCAAAGATGATTTGAAAGAATAAAATGTATTGAGCATATAGTACATGAGGTGGGTGAGCATGAATTTCGAGGATAAGGAGACTGTGTGCTTCATCAATAGTACAAATCTTGACCGGGACCTCCTCTAAATGTAGCAATGAATGTGCTCTGATTTTGCAACTCATGTTGAGTGTTTATATAGAAGATTTTAAATTCAAACTTTGGGGTGATTCCACCTAAAAGTTCCTTCAACATAGGGGAATCTCATCTAAGTGATTTCTCCAACTTTAGATGTGTGATTTGCACCTAACAAGGTCACGATATTCTCTTTGGCTTTTACTTTTGATGAATTTACCTTTCAACTATTACAAGAGATAGTTTCTATGGCTCCTCTCATTGAGAGTACAAATAATGTCATTTCATCAATGATGATCAAGCACTAGGCTTGAATAAAATGCACCAATAGAAATGGAGATCAGAAGAAGGAGTTATAGCCAAAACAAAATATTGTTGGACACTAACTCACTTCTTAGAGAGGTAGTGAGCAATGACTAACTAGGGAGAAGAATAAGCTAACAAAATGATTAACTAAGCAAAGGGCTGCATATAGCAACTTCATTATATTCTATAATAACTCTAAGAAGAGATTAGAGGTCCTCTCATCTTTTCTTAACTTGATTCATACATATATAGGATGTACATAAAATGCTCCTATAATTTTGCAAGCCATATACCCATTCTTCTTCTCTGTGACTCCATTTTGTTGGGGAGTATACCTGCAAGTGGTTTGCCTCTTTATACCTTGGTCTTGAAAGAAATCACTCAAGGCATGGGGGAGGTACTCTCCTCCATCTTACCTTGGGGTTTTGATGTAACAACATGTCTCCTTCTCAACCTATGCCTTGAATCTTTTGAACACATCAAACGCATCTAATTTTGCTTTATACAATACAACCATGCTTTTGTTGAGTAGTCATCAATGAAGGTTACAAAGTATCTGTTACCTGCAAGAGAGGGTTCTTTGGTTAGGCCCCACACATTTTTGTGCACAAGATCTAACACCATGTTCTATATATCCACTCTTCTTGAAGGGCTCCCTAGTAGACTTGCCTATTTGACAAGCTTCACACATCTTATGCAAGATTTGTAATGAAAAATGGGGTAAACCTCTTACAAATTGCCTCTTATCCATGTCTTTCAACCTTTGAATGTTGATGTGACCACACCTTTTATGCCATAAATCCAAGTCTCCAATCTTCTTATCTCCATAGGTGATGAACATTGCCTTGTTGCTTTGCCTTTTGCCAATGTCAAGAGTGAATATCATTCCTTCCTTCTTTCCTTTGGCTATCAACTCATAGCCATTCCTTAGATCTTCAACAAATCATCCGTTGTGGTTGAACTTTACTTGACATCCCTTTTCAACCATCTATCCAACAGAGATTAAGTTCTCTCTAAGAGAGGAACATGCAATACCTCATATAGTCCTCTAGCTTTATGGTTGTCTTCAAGCTTCACATCTCCCATTTAATGTATCTCATGCTCTGTGTTGTCTCCTATCTCCACAAAGTCTCTTTGGTTGGGTGCTTGAAAATTTTTCTCATCATGTGGTTGACCTTCACTACTATGCTTCATAGCTAACAAATGATCATTTTTTTAATTGGTTGAGGAGTTAGCATAGTTACCTTGCTCTTTGTAATTTTTCCCACCTTGCTTTTGCCACCAATATTTGGCATAGTGATCTTGCTTCCCACAATTGAAGCATCCATTTGAGTTTTCATACCGCCTACTTGCATATATTCCTCCTCTACCTCTTCCTCTTCCTCTTCCTCTTCCTTTTCCTCTTCCCCTTCCTCTTCATGATTGACCTTCATCTTGGCTTGGTTGACTCCCTTGATAGCTTTGGTTGCCTTGTTGGTAGCTGCTTCTACCTCTTCCTCTTGAACCACATCTATTTCCTTTGCCTCTTCCTCCTTTGCCTGCATAGAAGAGTTGATCTTGGCTTCCCTTTGACTTGTTGCTTCCATGATTAAGCTCGTCAATCATCATAAGAGAAGTAAGTTGCTCAAAATCAGGTAATGAATCCTTTACATACACAAAGTTTGTGAATGCCTTCTATCCATTAAGTGTGTGGACAACTAGGTCATCATCATCTATAACACATCCTAATGAACCAAGTGCATTAGAGATCTCTCTTAGTTCGAGTATGAAGTCATTAATGCTTTGATTTGATGACTTTTCAAGGTTTTTGAGCTCATGCTTGAGCTGAATTTCCCTAGCCTTTGTAGATGTAGAGTACAACCTTTCTAAACACTCCCAAACCTTCTTGGATGTATCTAGGTCTTGGATATGACCTATCATGCAGTTTCTTATGTGTTGACATAGAATGAACATCACTCTCCTATCCCTTTCTGCCCACTCTCTAATGGCTCTCCTTTTATTCTCAGTATGTGTATGTGGATCTATGTATGGATTCACCTGAGTGCCACTAGCCAACCCCCAAAGACCCTTTACCATTAGGAAGTTAGAGATTCTAAACTTTCAAGTTGCAAATTTCTCTTTTCAAGCTTCTCAATCTAAGTATTACAGTCCCCATTGTGTATAAGACTATATAATGGATCCCAATCCCTCCTTGGATTGTGATACATGTGATAATGAATGATATGTTGCCTTCCCACCCCAGCCCCCACTTGTCTTGAACCTTTGGTGATGATAGAAGCTCCCCCTTACTTCAAATGCTTCTTCAAATCTTCCTTGTCTTTGCTTCAATCATTGGCTCTCAAGAAAATTCAAGGCCTCCTCTTGATCTCCTCAATGCTCGATGTTGAGCTTGATGCCACTCATGGAGTATATCCACTCCTAATTGCAGTGGAAGAGTGGTAGGCCCTTCCTAGGATTAGAAATTTCACTATCACAATCATCAAAAAATTGAATTGCTCTCTTGAATAGAGGATTGATTTTTGCACAGAAAAAAATAAACTTTCTAAGATTTCTAACAAGCCATAGATCACTCAATTTGGACAATGGCATCTATGTCGACAAGACAGACCAAAAATTGCCCAAACATGTAGCTTCTACTATGAGTACCTCTTCACATACATATATGGAACTATGCAGAGATAGACCAGAGAGATTTCAAGCTCAATGTACTCAAGGAAAATAAACACTTGATAGTAATATTATAGTCAAAAGAAAGCTTACAAGATGAGCTATCTTGCACATGAAATAGATAACTACAAAATGAGATATAAATTATCCTAAATCTTAGCCTAAAAGAAAAATTCAACTAGCAAGGGGCTAGCTTAACTAGGGGGTCACTTAGACCTAGAGTAAACACTCCTGATGAGAGCCCAAAAGTTCACAAACCAATGAATGTTGGAAGAGATGGATGGATACCTCAAGAAAGTGAGGTGGTACTGCTAAAACCTGCTTTGTACCTGCCCTATCAAACTTTAGAGTTATGTTGTCGGTCCTTTTATCTTGCAATGACACCAAGAGAGTACATATATACTTTGGAGTTGATTCTTCAAACAACTGAATAGAAACAGACTACTTCACAAATAGCTAGTCTCATAAAACTTGCTATTTTGGTTTAGACACCTGCTGGTTCTTTTGCTTAGTGCTCACAGTACACTAGCAACTGATTAAATTCCTTTTGATGCAATTTAATTAGCTTAGATAGATAATGATTACAAGTGGAATCATCTAAAATAACAAACTATGCACTGAGAAATCAATTTAGCAATCCAAGGCTTACCCCCGACTTTTTAGGGACTAAACAGTAGATGACCAGTGAGTAGTTTGATGGAGATTTGTCCCAAATGGCTCAAGCAAATATCTTTTGACAGCATAAAATAGACTTCAATCTGGTTGCAACAAGCTATAGATCATGCAAAATGGTTGAGAACTCACTGAGATATGACTAGCCAAAGGTCACTGTTCTCAGTATTCATAGCAGAGAAGTAGACGGAGATGATCAATGATGTATATCTAATATAGCACATGACTATACAAGATCATTGGCATTGGAATGATGCACAATGATGGTGTGATGAGTAAGCTATGGTGTAAGCTACTCAGCCTCTACAAATGATCAAAGAAGAAGCTCTCAAAGAGGCCACCAGACCGCGAGATTTACAAGCTCTTTTATAAGTGTTTTTTTCCTCCAAGTTTGAATTTGAATTCAAACTTGGCTCTACCTAAAAGTGATTCCTCCAAATTAGGAGTTATTCCATCAACTAAAATTCCTAGGCTCATGCTTCCGGATATATGGATTTTATAAGATTCTCAAAGATTTAACCTTTTACAAGTGGTAAATGATCCAATGTTACAAGCAATGGTTCACATGCCTCAACAAGTAGTTGCACATATTTTCTTCCATGCCTAGCCAAATGTGAAGGCTTGGACATTTGCACCAATAGCTCCCTCTCAAGCCAAACATCTTGGCTGTATAGCTCCATCAATCCTCTTGAATATCCTGCAATCCAATCATAGTTTTAAACCTGCAAAGTTTAGTACCATCAAGTGCTTTGGTTAACAAATCTGCACATTGCATATTTGTAGATACATATGTCAATTTAATCTCTTTGCTCAGAAGTTTCTCTCTAACATAGTGATAGTGTACTTCTATATGCTTGGTTCTTGCATGATAGATAAGATTGGCTGCAACATGCAAAGAACTTGTGTTTTCACCAAATATCATAGGTGAATGAGTATGAAGTCCCAAATCTGAGTAGAGCAATCCAACCTAAATAGCTTCTTGTGTAGCATTTGCTAATCCCCTGTATTGAGCCTTTGTTGAAGATAGAGCAATAGTAGGTTGCTTCTTGGAAGACCATGAAATGGGCTTATCACCTGCAAAAGATAAATATCCAGAAGTACTTCTTTTGTCATCCTTACATCCTTCCCAATCTACATCTAAGTATAGCTTAATGTCCAAATCTGATGTGTATGGGAAGTAAAGACCTTGATTTTGAGTACCTTTGAGATACTTCAAAATTCTTTTAGCAGCTTCCAAGTGAGGTGCTCTAGGTTTATGCATGAATTGACTAAGAACACTTACTCCATAGCATATATCAATGTTGCATAATTACGACTTCCAACTATGCTTTGATATCCTGCAATGTCTTCAAGCAAATCACCTTATGAGCCCTCAATTTATGATTTACCTCCATAGGGGTGCTAGCTACCTTTGCATTCTCCAAGTGGAATTTCTTCAACATGTCTTGGACATATTTCCTTTGAGTGATGTAGATTCCAGAGTTAGTGTAGACTAACTTAAGTCCAAGAAAATACTTCAGATATCCTAGGTCACTGATTTTGAACTCTTGCACCATTTGGCTCTTGATTTGTTTGATGCCATTGGCATCACTACCTATAACAATGATGTCATCAACATATACACATAAGTGTATCATTTCTAAGTTACTTCTCTTGACAAAGAGAGAAGAATTTGCCTTGCTCATTATGAATCCTTGGTCTGAAGATAGGTTGCTCATTATGAATCCTTGTTAACCTATGGTTCCATGCCCTAGGTGCCTGCTTCAAACCATAAAGAGCTTTGTTCAATTTGCACACATAATTTACCATGCTTGGATCTTCATAGCCAAGAGGTTGAGCCATGTAAACCTCCTCTAAAATCTAGCCATTGAGAAAGGCACTTTTTACATCTAGTTGATACATATTCCAATTTCTAGATGCAGCTACACTTACCAATACTCTGATGGTTGGCATCTTAGCCACAAGTGAGAAAGTTTCTTCATCCTTGGCTGTGTGCAAAACCCTTAGCCACAAGTCTATCTTTATACCTAGTTATAAATCCATCTAAGTTCCTCTTAATTTTTTAAATCCATCTAGAACCAATTACATTCATTGATGCCTTCTTGGGTACTAGCTCTCAAGTGTCATTCTCTTGGAGTACTTCTATTTCTTCATCCATAGCCTCCTTCCATTGTGCCTTGGTACTTGCTTCTTCATATGAAGAAGGTTAGTCAAGTGATAAATCCTTAGCAAGATATATGGAGTGCTTTGTTACTAATGAAGTATCATACCCATATCTGATTGGCTTCTTACTCTACCTTTGTGATCTTCTTATTGCTTGGTTGGATGACTCAGGTATGTCCTCCAACCTCTTCATCTTGGGCTTGCCCTTTGGGTTCCATGCTTTGAACTCTTCCAAGTTGATGGTTTCCTCATCATCTCATTTAGTGTCTTCAATTATGCTTGGCTCTTCCTTGGTGAGGCTTGGAAATTCTTCTTCCAAATCATATGGCAATTTGACCTTTCTACATTCACTTTCAAACCAAGAATCATTCTCATCAAACACAACATAGCTATTGACCATAAATCCTTTGTTGGACGGATTATAAAACCTGTATCCTTTTTTATTTAAATCATATCCTATGGAGATGCATTTCTCTACCTTAGGGTCTAGCTTACCTCTGATTTGCGATGGGACATGCACATAAGCAACACATCCAAATATTCTTCAATGATCAAGTGATGGTCTCCTACCATGTCATGCTTCATATGAGGTCATCCAATCAAGGGATTTAGAGGGTAACCTATTAATAAGATAAGTGGTAGTAGAAACACTCTCTGCAAACAAATAATTAGGCAATTTCTTTTCATTAATCATTGATCTAGTTGCTTCCACAATCAACCTATTCCTCCTCTCTGCTACTCCATTTTGCTCAGGAGTATACCTGGTAGTAATCTCCCTTTTGATAACTCTGTCCTGCAAAAATGCATCAAATTCATTGGAGAAGTGCTCACCTCCAGCATCTAGCCATATCCTCTTTAGGCTTTTCCCTGTTTGATTTTCCACAAGTGCAAGATACTTCTTGAAGCAATTGAACACTTCATCTTTGTGTTTCATGAAATACAAGATAGTCCACCTATTGAAATCATCAATGAATGACACATAGTACCTTGAGTCTGAAATTGAAGGATCCTTCCTTGGTCCCCACACATTTGTGTGGACAAGTTTCAAGTAATCCTCATGCATATAGCCTTTCTTTGTAAAGACTAACCTGTGTGATTTACCAAACTAACAAGCACCACATTTATAGATCATATGTTGCTTGGATACATTTGGCATTCCAAGCACACATTGATCTCTACATATTTGCTTCAAGGTTCTCTCACCAATGTGCCCTAATCTTTTGAAACAAATCTCTAACTCAGACAAAGTTTGATCCTTGTAATTATAAAGTGCACTGTTTCTAGTTTCCTCTAGTTCAAATGTAAATAATCTACCTGTTTTTTCTCCCTTGGAAATTCTCTTGACTCCATGTTGGGGGTCCTCCACAAAAGCTCCATATTTGTTGAACCTAACATGAAAACCCTTTTCCACTATCTGTCCAACACTCATCAAATTCTTTATGATAGTAGGTACATAAAGAACTCTACTCAATAGATTCCTATTCCCATCAGAAGTTTTGACATTTCCAACCTTGACCACTGAATGCTTGGTATCATCACCTGCATGCACTTGGTGCTTTCCCTTGGGCTCCTCAAGATCAAAAAGGAGAGCTGCATTGCCTCCTACATGGTTTGAATATCCTGAGTCAATATAGAAGAGGTTCTCATCATTCATACCTTGTTTTGAAGTCATGTTCATAATGAGGAGAGAATCCTCTTGATCCTCTGTATAAGTGTTGAAGTCTTTTCTTGATTTGTATCCTCATTGATAATTTTTGTTGTAATTGTTGTTGAAGCCATGGTTGTATCCTTGAAATATGGGCATCTCCTCATCTAATGATATGTATCCATAGAGACTCCTTCCTTGTAGATAGGTCTTCATCCTCAAGGACCATGCTGGATAATTATTCATGTCCAATTTATCAATGAAAGAAGGGAAACCATCTCCGATTTTACCTTAGCTTGCTCTCATACCATTGTTGGAAGATATGGATGGATACCTCAAGAAAGTGAGGTGAACTGCTAAAACCTGCTTTGTACCTGCCCTATCAAACTTCAGAGTTATTTTGTAGGCCCTTGAACAGTAGATGACCGGTGAGCAGTTTGATGGCGATTTCTCCCCAATGGCTGAAGCAAATATCTTGAAGTTTTGAAACATAAAATAGACTTCAAGCTGGTTCCAATAAGCTATAGATCATGCAAAATAGTTGAGAAAGCACTACGATATGACCAATCAAAGTTCATTGTTTTGAGTATTCATAACAGAGAAGTAGACAAAGATGATCAATGATGTATATCTATTATAGCACATGATTATACAAGATCATTGGCATCGGAATGATGCACAATGATGGTGGGATGAGTAAGCTATGGTGTAAGCTACTCAACATCTACAAATGATCAAAGGATAAGCTCTCAAAGAGGCCACCAGGCCTCAAGATCTACAAGCTCTTTTATAAGTGTTTTTCTCCTCCAAGTTTGAATTTGAATTCAAACTTGGCTCTACCTAAAAGTAATTCCTCCAAATTAGGAGTTATTCCATCAACTGAAATTCGTAGGCTCATGCTTCTCCTAACTCCATGAGATATATGGAGTTTAAAAGATTCTCAAATATTTAACCTTTTACAAGTGGTAAATCATCCAATGTTACAAGCAATGGTTCACATGCTTCAACAAGGAGTTGCACATATTTTCTTCCATGCCTATCCAAATGTGAAGGCTTGGACATTACCAAAAATAAAGAGGATGGCCACATCTTTATTCCAAGCCTTTTCTTATATAATGCTCCAAAATTTGTGTATAATTTTAATTCAAATCATGCCTCCAAAATCCTCCACTTTCTCCATCCATTTAGATGGAATCTTGAGCTGAAAAAACCATAGAAAAGTGGTTATAGACTTCCCCAAAAAGTGAATTCATGTGAAACTTGAGTTAAGCGTTGGTTCAGGCACACTTAATCTTGTACATCTCCAACATTATCCAAATGTGGCTACGAGCAAAGTGATGCCCACTCGTCATTGTACATGAAGAAGGAAGGTGATCTTGTTGTCTACATTTGCATTTATGTTGATGATCTTATTCTTATAGAGAATTATGAAGCAAGCATTAGAGAGATCAAGAAGGAACTTGGAGAAGAATTCAACATTTGAGATCTTGGAGAATTGAGGTACTTCTTAGACATAGAAGTAAGCTACAAGGAGGAATCTGATGGAGAGTGTAAATCACCAAAAAAATATTTTATCCTTGATGTTAGAGCACCTCTATATCAAGAGCAGCTCAAAACCTCAACCAATTTTGAAAGACCAATGCCAGATAACCAAAATTTTGAACTAATTGTGAACAAACTCAACATACAGAAAGTCTACTTTACTTAATCCACTCATAGACTAATCAAATGTGTAACGTTTCCAATGTAACTTTGCATGAGGTGTTTTCTAGTCATTGCACACCTTCTGCAAGTTATACTTTCTCAAAAGGTCTAGTAAATCTTGAGATTTATGCCAAACAATTCACCTATGTCTAAAATTGTACTTTTGTATAGTCGACTTTGACACCTACAACTTCTAATGCATAGTTCTCTTAAATTAGAACCCATTTATTCAAATGGTTTTAGCCATAGGAAGCTTACCTTCCAGCTTAAAGAATGAGCACTTAGTTGCTCAAAACTTTACACTATGAAAGGAGAACACACCAAAACATTATCATCGAATTTGCACCTATTGCAGTCTACTCTTCTTCACACTTACACATGTAAATGTTCCTACTTAAAATTCTCTCACCTTGATCATAATTTGGATCTGAAAATTTGTACAGATGTCACTCAACTAGATACTTAGACTTGTACAAAAGCATTTCACAAAAGGATAAGCACAGAAGGAGCACTGAGCAAAAGATTAGGGTGCACCTTTTCTTCTATTCAGGAAAACATTACATCTGATTGATGAGACATCTTCTCATCACTTCTAAAGTGTCTAATGACTTCTAAACCTTATCATTCATCATCTCTCTCTATTATTCCCCAACTTTCTACTTGTATATATAGGCATATATGTACAAACTCATAACCATAACAAAGGTATAAGTGAGCTAACTACAAGTTTAGTGTACATGTATATACAAGTCTTCATTCACTAGTCATCATGCTTCTGAATTTGATCTTTGCTTTATTCTTTGAATTTAATCCTTTTTTCTAATCACCAATTTTTGATTGTCCTGTACCAACAGCTCCCCCTCAATCATCAATTGTGATTTTCTCCATATTCTTTATACCTGCCATGTCTTTGAATCTCTGTAACTTTGTTCCATCCAAGCTTTTGGTTAACATGTCTGCCATCTGATCTTTTGTTGAAGTATGTATGACTTCAATCTCTTTATCAATCACCTTCTCTCTCAAAAAGTGATATTGAATCTCAATATGTTTAGTCTTAGCATGAAATACAAGGTTAGCAGCTAGATACAATGAACGCATATTTTCTCCATGAATAGTGGGTGTACTCTGAATGATGTCAAAACTCTCCATGAGAGTCTTCAACCATATGACCTCCTTTGGAGCTTCAACCATACCTTTACACTCTGCTTCTGTGTATGACAAAGCAACTATGTGTTGCTTCTTAGAACACCAAGAGATTATCTTATCTCCCACATAACAAAGATACCCATAGGTTGACCTTTTATCATCAGGATTACCTACCCAATATGTATCACTATATATCTTGATGTTTGTATCTGATGTGGATCCATAATACAAAACTTCTTTGAGTGTAACCTTAATGTATCTTAGCACCCTCTGTCCTACAACCCAATGTTCTTTCCTAGGACAATGCATGAACTGAGACAACACACCAATTGCATATGGCAAATCAAGCCTAGTTCATGTAGCATAGATTAAACTACCAACCAGACTTTGATATAACTTCATGTCCTTGAATTTTTCTCCTCCATATCTACTTAATTTGTGATTCACCTCCATTGGAGTAGGTGTTACCCTGCAATCTTCCATTTTAAACTTGATTAGCAAGTTCTTCAAATACCTTTCTTGAGTCACCTATACTCCATGTTGAGTATATGAAATCTCCATGCCCAATGTGAGCCGCCAGAATGTAATATGAAAAGTCACACGCATACCAAAAGGGCGTAGCGCATTAGTTGTAACCTTTGATTAATAAAGGAAGCGTACGTTAAATAGAAGGTGTATCACCGGACTATTAGTCTGGGTGAATGCCTGAAGTGTAGCGGAACGTATATTCTCCATACTCTGTTTACTCTGTTGTCTGTCTTTCTGCTAATTAAGTTTGGTGATTAATTAGGTCATTGATAAAGTATTAAGTGATCGACATTGTGGTGACTTGACGAAGCGCGCGTAGGCGTATTGCGATGAAGATCATTGTACTGCACAGATAATTATCGTGTATTGAAAAATGTTGTAATACGCAAACAGATAGTAGTTGCAGGATAATATAATTCAATGCGTTAAGTCTAAGAAGTAGTTCATATACCTGAATCTGTATAAGTGGGAAAATACAAACAGGGCCTCTATTTTTATAGACCCCTAACCATCCCAAGAACCTAGAATTTGATAACATATCAAACAATAAAGTTTAACTCTGGCGCCGTCTGTGGGAAATGGAGTAGCCAGTTGAAGAAGAAGGTTAAGGCTTGAAGACGAATCCTTTGATATATGTCGGTAACACGTTCCGGTGAATCTTATCCCAAATATCGAAGTGATCCACATCCCTGGGCAGTTCCGAATTTGTTAGGAACACCCTCTGGTGGTAGAAGTGAAGAACAATCAAGTTTAGTTGTAGAAGGTTCAATTCAACAAGCAAGTGGTAATTCCGGTGGCGGTTCGGTGCTGTGCAAAAGCACCTCAATAGAATGTAGTGATAATCCGGTGTGTTCCGGTGACAGTCAGGTACATTTTGAAGATAGTACGTTAGTTCCTGGTGGTATTTTGGCGCTATCCCGTGACAATTCAGCATTGTCTGGAGATAATTCGGTGATTTTCAGTGACAATTCGGTGCTCTCCGGCGACTTCGGTGCTCTCCGGTGACAATTTGATGCTTTTCGGTGATACTGCGGTTCTGTTCGGCAGGAATTTGCTGCATTCACCGTTTTTAGGTGCAAGTTTAGCCAATTTTGATACTAAGGTTGAGAAAGGGCTGCTAGATTTTGAGTTAAGTAATCAGTTCAGAGACATTTTTGGACCGGAAAGTTGGCAAAGTGACCATACGGGTCAGGAACATCAAGAAATACATCCCCAGAGTTCAAGCAACATGAGTAGTTCCCATCAACAATAGCAACAACAGCAGCAGCAGCAACAATAACAACAACAACAGCAACAATAGCAACAACAGATTATTCCACCACGTCCGGTACCGGTTGGAGTCACGTATACAAAATTTGGAGGTTTTTCGGGAGATGATCTCGATGCACATGTGTGGACATTTGAAATTAACTATGCAATTTTGAATTACCCAGCAGACCCTGTTTATAAAGCCATCATGTTCCAGTCAACCTTGGTCAATGAAGCTGCTCGCTGGTTAACTGAGTATGACTTGAACCATTTTCGACAGTATGATGACGTGAAGGATGCCTTTCTACAATGATTTCAGTTAAAGAAAAACCCAGCAGAAATTTTTGATTACCTACAGAATAACAGGCAGAAGCCACACCAGAATTCCAAGACTATGCCACTCTATTTTGGACTCATTTACAATAGTTGCCACCAGCGCATGCCAATTTAACAGATGACGTTATTACTCAGTGGTTCATAAATGGATTAAATCCCCAATTGAAATAGATCATGATTATTCTTTATGTGGGAGGAATGACCCTGGATGCCGTAATTGCAATGGCTTTACAGTTAGAAAATAAAGTGGGTGGATTCATTGAAGATTTAGAGTGGTTGAAGGCGTCCAAGCATTCAAACCAGGATCCTCTGAAACAAATTTACTGTACTAAATGTAAAAACACAAGACACATTAGCTCCGCATGCGCTCTGAATCAGGTGTACTGTGCTATTTGCCACACCGCAGACCATACTACGAAGACTTGTCCCTATAACGCAAAGGTACATAGTAGAGCGGTTGTCAATGCTATCATCCAGGAACAAGGCCAACCGGCCAGTCACTACGTACCACCACAAATGAGGAATACTCCTTACCAAGGATACAAGAATTATAGAGGAGCACGGTCAACTAACTTTGGACAAACTCGGTGGAATGCAGGTACAGCAGGTGAAGGTGCATCTCTTCCACCACCTAAATGTCATTTTGGCGATGAAATAGGGCATATCCGTAGGTAATGTAAAGATGCGGCCGAGTACGATAAAAAGAAAAAGGAACGACAACACCCGATAGCGAACATGGTGTACATTTCAGTAGTCGACACTCAAACAGCAGTAGTGCAAACACGTTCGAGAAAGCAATTACAGCCAGCTGTGGAGATTTTTGAACCTGGAATTCGTGAACAGCTGAAGGTGTTTACTAAAGCAAGTAAGTGGGCAACCCAGGAACAAACTATTTTTCCTAACCCAGCTCGAGTGACGCAGTAGAGTATATTGTAGGTAGTACCGAAAGGAAGAAATCGGCCCCAAGCACTACCGGAATCCCCACCGGACACTATACCGGAAACATCAAAATTTGATCCGGTATGGGATGTCTTATCCAAGGCGTCTATTACATTGTCCTTGGGACAACTATTGTCTTTGGTCCCTGGCATGCGCCAACAGTTCCAGCAACAGGTCAGTCAAGGACCTTCATGTGCTCCTTCGACAGCCACAATTCAGCCTGAACTCGATCCGACGATGGATCATACGGTGCCCTTGATTACGGTCTGGTATAAGAATCACAAAATCACTCAAGTATTAATTGATGGAGGTTTCGGTGTAAACATTGCGACGCCAGCACTTTGTCAACGGCTAGGATGGACACAAATTGGATGATGAGTAGTATAGGCTATGATGTAAGTGTTACTCTCTTACAATGTGGTCAAGGAGAACTCGGAAAATGAAGCCACTATGGCTATGAGTTTTTTAGTCATCTTTTATAGATGATGCATTTGAAATTTGAATTTGAATTCTCCATTAGCTCTCACTAAAAGTGGTCCTCTAATCTAGGAGATATTCTCTCAAGTAGAGTCCTGAATTTTCCAACTAACAAATCCCACGAGTTTAGAGGTGGTTACAAATATTCTTTTCAAGTCAAAAATGACTTTTACAAATAGTAAAAGATAAAAGCTTCCTAGCAATGGTTTCCATGGAGCTTCAATTGTCCATAAACTCTAGCCAAATGTGTAAGCTTGATGTTTGCACCAACAGTTTTGGTGCTCCAAATCACTTCATATGGATAAGATTGCACCTTTTTTGTTACTCTCGATCTTCATTCATAATGTGGCTTTTATCCAAGCCATAAATAAGTTTGCACCTTTGCTTCAACACTCTCCTTCAAGTTTATGAGTGGTCTCTATATTTTAAAGGCCTAGCTTCCTTTTGATGTTACAAAAAATCATAAATGGTGAAGAGATAAATAATAAGAGGTGATTATGTGTCAAGCCTCAAAATCAGAGCTTACACAAGTTCCATAACTTTCAACACTCCCCCTCAAGCAACAATTGGGAGTTCATGCTATTCCCAAATCTTGTCCTCTTTGCCTTTTGCTTCTAATGCCCTCGTATCTTACTGATATTTTGGTGATGTCCCTTCTTTGCTTCCAAGATGCTTTGGCTTCTTTCCAGATTCATCCTTGCATCTTTGGCTCTTAACAAGAGCTCTTCTTGAATCTTTGGCATAAACCATGCTTTATACAAATTTTTGGTTGTATAAAGCTTTGTTGCTTCACTCTCTTCCTTGTTTTCCTCTCTTTGCAAATTTCTCTTCTTGTATACTTTCATGGCTTCATGTCTTCTAGTTTTGCATGCTTTGCTTTGATCCTCCTTTGTCTTTGGATCATTTTCCATTGTCTATGGTTGCAGATTTTTCATCTTCAAGCTTTCATTTGTGATCTAATGTTGATCCTTCTTCCTTTTGAAGTCTTTCAAAGTTGTTGAATGATCTTCTAACTTTGGAAAGTCTTCATTCATAGGTGGTTGGGCTAAAATTATTTTCTTCATCCACTTCACATGCTTTTTCCTTACCTATGGATGCTCTTTGATCTACTTTTGAAATCATGACACTTGTCATGCTTTCTTCCAACTTGTCTTCATGATTTCTTTTACGTATCATGGTTGTTCTTCCTTTTAAGCATTCCTTCCATAGAGATGGATCCTCCTATAGCTTTCGAATTACCGTTTATGGCTTCTCTTATTGTTTCTTTGAGTGCAACCACTTCTCTTCCAAATCTGAAAATTATTTTGGCTCCACTTTCTGTTCTTTGGACACTTCTTGGATCTTCCAATCCTTGCAAGCTAAATCCCCCTTAATCTTTTCTTCATTCTTCATGGCTTCTACATCTTCCAAGCTTTCTTTGTCACCTACAAAACAAGGAAAAAAAACCTCAATAATTGAGATCTCGTCCACATGCTCTCTACATTCTTCCTTGAGATCCACAATGGAAGACTTCTTCTTGAGCTCCTCATTTTTCCCTTTGCTTTATGGTACCTATGAAAGAGAAAGAATATCATTTACTTGACAAGAATTATGCAAGCCATACTTCCTCTTTTTTTCTTGCAATACTTAATGTCAACAGCTTAAATGCTCACCAGAGTGAAGCAAAATAACATTGTGGACTTCACACCATCCTCATCATCAACAATGGTGTTTCTTGCACCTAACAAGGCTTATCATTCTTCTTGGTATGTATTACTTGCCTTTACATAGGTTTTCCACTCTCTTTGGTAGTCTTACTAGCCTCAACCTTTGGATAGACCTTCACTTGGTCTTTGGTGCTTCTTCCACCTAACTAGGCTTGCCATTCCTCTTGGGATGGTTTTACTTGACTTTACATGGGGTTTCCATTCCTCTTGAGATGGTCTTTACTTACCCTTACATAGGCTTACCACTCTCTTTGGTGGTCCTACTAGCCTCAACCTTCAGCTAGACCTTCACTTGGTCTATGCTTGGAACTCACCAACACACACAATGTGGATTTGTCTTTTCCCTGTACTTCAGCTCTTAGCTTTGCAAATGAAATTCTTTACCTTCTTCAACTTTTTCCATTCTATTATGCTTCTCTCGATTCACTCTTCCTTCTATCTTTGCACTTGATAAATCTCCTTGAACCTTGGGAAATGTCTTCAAGCCCTTGTTGATTCATCAAAACTTTTTGGCATCCCTTCTTTGAGTCTTCTATTCCTCCTTTGTTGGGAAGTTCAATCCTAGGCTTCAACCTCCTTTGATGTCTCTGTCTTCTCAAATAGTCTTCAAATTGATGGCTACCCACTTTGACTTTGATGGAAACTCTATTGAATTCTTGCAATCTTCAACCTTGTTTTGTTTGTCTTTAAATTCTTCAAATTTTCAAGGGTCTTCTTATGGGCATCGTTGTGTTTAACACCTTCAGTTTTGGCTCCAATCTTCAAGTCTTCAAAACTTCAAGTGTCTGACAACCTTTTAACTTGAGCTCCTTCCTTCCCTTTGGTTCAAAGCTTTTTGTACGCACTTCATCCGAGCTTTGCCCACTTTGCTTTGGCTTGTGCAAATAGGAGCATTGAGTTCTCTTGTTATAGCTCAGCTCAAGAATCAACTACTTTTAGTTATCATAACATGAGCATACATATTTGCTTTTGAAACTTTACCTCAATAGATTTTATCCACAACAAGATACATCCACAAGCTTAATGCATAGCAACCTTTCATTTTTTCAATCTTTGTTGCATCAAAACATAAGTACTTTCACATCTCAAATATGGTTGAACATGAGTAATCTCTGATGCTTCAATATCATGCTAACAACTCCACATAAGCATCTATACAAATCATCAAACATTCACGCATATATTCTGCTCTCTTTATGCCAATTCATATGGCTACATAAACCTGAAAATATTCAGCTTGTATAGGTTTTACAAAATAGCCGATTACTTATCCACACATCATGGAACATGTATACATATTCTTGACCACATACACATCGATTCTTGCATGTTAGACATCAATCATAAAATATATATTCAACTTATATTCATCCTAAGCATGGCTATCCAAAATTGTCATTCATCTTGATTATAACTTTCACAAGCATGCATACATGAGGATCTTCATTGCATACATTTCTTGGACCAAGTAAAAGCATGATATCTTCAAGCTTGCATATAAGATTCCATCTTTAGTGAGGTACATAATAGCATATTGCACCTAATTGAATTCAACATAATATCAAAAGCATGCATACAATACTTATATACAACTAGATGTAGTTGAACATCCAAGATTCTTTGTTTGAATCTTCATCTTCTTGTGTAGGTTGCTCGTAAAGCTTAAATCAAGTAATTAGCATCACTTAAAACAACTTCAATCATCAAGAACATGTGGTAGAGAGTAGGACAAGAAAGTGTATGACTTTGAATAACATAGAGCAACAAAATTGTCTTACATACAAAAGCTTCAACTCCATAGCTTTCCAGTAGCATGAATGTTGCATACTCCATAGGCTCATACCTCCATGCTTTCCTTTGCCTTCTCTAAGTCTTCTTCAAGTACTCTTCTTTTGCAACCATGGTCACTATTATCAATCCTCTAATACCAAATCTTTGATACCAAATGTGGAGAAATTTCACTCCAATATGCATAGCATAAGTTATCAAACCTCTTCTAGAAACTATCATGTTAGACACCTACTTACTCAAACGTGATTCAATCGCAACTCAGAGATTCCATGACTTTGAGATTTTTGTCCATACATCAAAGAGATTCTTAGCTTTACCTTTCTAAAAAGCTATAGATCACTCCATTTGGAGTTCATATGACTAGGCAAAAAAGAAATATAAATATAGAGTACCTATCCACTCATGTTAAGCAAACAATGGAGGTTCACAAGGATTTCTCTTAGTAACTACTGGAGAAGAATCTAGAAGAGATATTTGAACCAATGAAATGCAAAATAGGCTCATAAATAGAAATGACCTTCACAAGGTGGTTGTGTACAGAAAGGTATGCGATTGGAATGCGTATGTGCTTTGTAGAATCTATGGTGAGATAATGATTAGCATATGCTTCTATACCATCTCCTTGTCATCTCCATATATTTTCATGTCCAAAAGCCTTCTATATGTAGAGATATATGCATGGGATCTTATGTCTCTTCAGCTACCCTTGCATCTTCTCTCACCTCTTGACCTTTCACTTCTTTTCATTTGCCCTTCCATTGCCTTGGGTGACTTTTGGTTCTCCTAATCATTCCATATGAATAAGGTTGCACCTTTTTTTATTACTCCCGCTCTTCAATCATAGTTTTCCTTTTATCCAAGCCATAAATACATTTGCATGTTTTCTTCAACACTCTCCTTCAAGGTTATGTGTGTAGTCTCTATAGTTTCAAGGCCTAGCTTCCTTTTGAGCTTACAAGAAATACATAAATGGTGAAGAGAGAGAGAATGAAAGGGGATTATGTATCAAGCCACAGAATTGGAGCTTGCACAAGTTCCATAACTTTCAACAAAAAATAAGTGGCCTATAGATAGAGACCATGGATGGCAAATGAAAGCAGTAAATAATGCTTCAGATTATCTTCTAGGGTGTTGTGCTAATGTACCTCTTTGCATTGAAGATGTGAAGGAAGATCTCACTTCTTTCTGCATGAAGATTGCTCATACCCAATTATTCTAGGACAACCATTTATTTATGAACAATGCATGGAAACTAAAGTCTTGGATGTTGGTCGTGCTTTTCACATATTCATTCATGTGATGGAATAAACTCAGTGTAGTTCATGACTATTTGTGTTTACTGAGAAAGTATCCTCTCGTGCACATAGAACAAGATTTCAAGTACCACTATTACACGGATTAATAGTGGTACCTATATCCTTCACTTCCTGCATTTCAATTCTTTTGTTCCTAAAAATTTTTCTTTTGTATTCTCTTTTGCCGAATTTCTTTTATGCATAGTCAGATCATACAAATAAAAATAAACTAAAAAATCAAAAAACAAGAAAACAACTGAAACGTTATGGTTTATTAATGAAGATGAAATGATATCTGGAGAATTTGAGTACGTTTCATGTGTTGATGTGATTGATGAAATAGAAACCCTCTTGACTGATGAACAAGTAGTATCAAAACTTGTGCCTTTACCATCCTTAAAAATGTATGGAATTTTGCATGATTGGATTCGAGCATGCATATGTTTTGTCAAGGAATGCCCATCACTTTATCATTTGCATCATGATATGTTACCATGCATTTCAAAGCATGCAATTGACAAGGCTACATTTTACGGACTAGCATAGGGACTTTCCTTAATTGTTGATATATTTTGGTAGTGATGTGTGTGAACACACTAGGACCGCCACGGCACTTTCTTCCCTCTTCAAGAGTTTTTTTTTCCCTAGCTTGCATATATGCCTATAGCCCTAATAGTTTACTCATCTTTGTACATTCTAGTGGTAATACATTCAGTATTGTGTTTTGTGTTCCAGGCTTCCCCTTCTTCCTTGTGTTGTTCACGTGCTTCCGCAGACGTCTAGCTCCAACAACTTCATCTAGGGCATCGTCGACACCCCTCTGATCGCAGTCTCAAAATCACACAAAATTTAGTGAGCATACTCAAGCTGATTAGGAGATCAAAATCCCTTCGTTTTGTGGTGCCCAAATTGTGATCTGAGCTCGTTTCAGCCTTCGAATGCACTATCATAGTGCTTGTGTAGGCTATTTCATCATTTTGTTCCAAAGATGTATACAGGTTTTGGTTCACCATTATAAGCATCTCGAAGTCTGCTATTAGTTTAATAGAATTGGTTAGGGTAGTTTTGTTCAACTTTTTGAGATAGAGTCATTTTCTACATCAGGGTATATTAGTCAGTGGCCATGGCTAAAAGCAGTGATGTATTTTGTATGTTGGCTATTGAGGATAAGTTGGATGGTACAAATTACTCATTGTGGGCTTAAATGATGCTTCATGTATTGGTCCCATTACACTTGCAAATATAGGTATTGAAGCTGATGCAGATGGCATCGAAGATGGTGATATTCTGCAGATTCTTGTTTGTGATGCGGTTCTTGTTGCACCTACTATAGAGCGAATTCATTGGGATGGTAGAGATGCTCAGGCACATGCATTGATAGCCTTGTCTGTCAAACTTGCTATTATTCCTCACATTCGCTCTTCCAGAATAGCTAAGGATGCTTGGGATACACTTACCACATTGTACCAAGCTAGGAATGAGGCTCATGTTGCTTACCTCCAAAAACAATTGGAGAGTAAGGATATGAATGAAGGTGACTGGATAGTTTTTTGCAAAAGATCAAGGATCTGAAGGAAGAGTTGATTTCTGCTGATGAAGTCCTTCTTGACAATTCATTTGTGCATACTATTCTCAATGGTCTTCCTACCTCATATCAAAATTTCTCTTCTATTATTTGTTTGATGATGAAAAATGGAGTTTCTCAATGGAAGAACAGGTCACTCATGGAGATGGTGAGGTGTATGGTCAAGAGTCAGGCTTTACCACATAGTTTCTGGCTTGAGGTTGTTATGTGTGCAGCATAAGTACTTAAAAAGTATCCCACTAAAGCATTGGAGTCTATCACTCCATATGAGGCTTGGCATGGCCGTAAGCTATCTATTGCTCACTTATGTGTTTTTGGTTGTCTGGCATATGCATTAGTGCATGAATAACATCGCAAGAAATTGGATGTTAAAGCAGCAAAATGTTTTTTTTTTGGTATAGTTCTGAAAGCAAAGGTTATCATCTGTATCATCCACAAATTAAATGCATTCTGGTTAGCCTTGTGATATTGTTTTGTGGAAGATGCTATTCAGCCTTTACTTTCATGTACGAAGGAGACATATGTTAGCTCCAAAGACGTGTATGATACTTTGCTACCTCTTTTTACACATGGACAATCTAGTGCTGGTCGTAATGAAGCAACTTCTCAACCTTTGCAAGTTTCATGTGATGATGCAGATCATTCCATTTCTGATGCAAATTTACATGATGCACTTGTTGATGAGAGACGATATTGAGGAGGTAAAAACTATGCCAAAATGGCTCGTGTAGACTTTGTGTGACAGTGAATTAGATGCACCTCTATCATATCATACTCAATCAGGATCTCATAGTGCCTTCTTTGCATCAAATTTCTATGTTATGGCTGCCTATAGTCTGTATGATGAGAATGAGCCTCTTTCGTTTGATGAAACACAAAAGTTTGAAAATTGGATGGTTGTTATGCAATCTGAATGTGATGCTATAATGAAGAATGGTAAATGGTCTTTATGTGACTTGCCTCCTATGAGAAGGCCATTGGCACTAAGTGGGTATACAAGTTGAAGCGTAAGCCTGATGGAATAGTTGACAAGTATAAGGCTAGACTTGTTGCAAAGGGTTATGGGCAAGAAAGAAGCATTGATTTTGATGAGACCTTTGCACCTACATGTCGAATGACTACTGTTCGCAGCATCTGTGCACTTGGAGCTCATCATGGTTTGAATGTACATGAGTTGGACATTAAAACAACATTTCTAAATGGTGACTTGCATGAAGAAGTGTATGTTTTTCAACCCTGTGGATTTGTGCAAAAAAGGGCATGTGTTGGCAGCAGCCAGGGAACCGAAGGAGAGCTTTTTGAAAGTAATCTAAGAACTCCATTGCTTCTCACTCTTTGTCTTACTGTGTGTGCGCATGTGTGTATGTGTGTGCATGTTAGTGTGCTTCTCACTCACGCACTTGTGCCTTCACTTGCTCGAGTTCTTCATACCATCCTCACGTCTTCCCGGATTGACATTAAAGGAGGTGCTACTCATCACTGAGCTACACCAAATTTTGGCGCCGTTGCCGGGGATTGAGCTTTGAGGACGAGCATGTGATGGTAAGACGTAGAGTTGAAGCGTTGGAGTTATAGGTATTTTCTTCACTTTTACCTATTTCCTTTTGTTTTCTTCATCACCATCATCATCATCATCACCATCTCCCACCTCCATCTCCATCATCGCAAAAATTTCAGTTTTTTGACTATATTTCCCTCCTCCTTTCATTTCCCTCATTTCACTTGTGAGAGAGAGCGAGAGAGCGATATTGTGTGTGTAGTTTTTGCATGTTTCTTGAGCTGTCTTGCAGGTACATGCTGCATCATCTTCTCCAGCACTCCGCGCAGGTAAAAAAACATCACGGAACTGTCTCTGTGTTGCCGACCTCTGTCAATCGCGACCGACAGAAAAAATGTTCCATTTGCCAAACAAAGTACAAAACCATGATCTACAGGCCTAGAGCTTCCCAAAACTGTGTTTAGATTTTTGAAATTCATCAGATTTCTGTCAATCGCGATCGCTCTGTCAATCGCGATCGACGAACCACGACGGACAGACCTGTCAATCGCGATCGACCAGTCAATCGCGACTGACAGCCCACGACGGCTCTGTCAATCGCGACCGACAGAGTCAATGACCGATTGACCACAACAGACAGATCATACGCGTGACACGTGTCAATCGTGATCGAGTCATCAATCGCGATCAACCCATCAATCGCGATTGACAGCCCACAACGGCTCTGTCAATCGCGACTGACACAGTCAACGATTCTTTGACCGCGACGGACAGACCCTCGCAACCGACCTGTCAATCGCGATTGACCCATCAATCGCATCTGACAGAGTCAACGACCCTTTGACCATGACTGATTGACTTTTTGAGCCACGTGTCAATCGCGATTGACCCATCAATCGTGACTGACAGCCACGACGGACCTGTCAATCACGATCGACATATCAATCGCGATTGACCTGTCAATCGCGACTGACAGAACTTGCGAACGCGATAGAAGGGCAAATTTGGCCAATTTTTAAGGGCAAAAGAATATAGTGGTCTAATTTTTTGGGGAACTTTTAAGGGTTTAGCATTACATTGTGAGGCCGCAACCCAAGTAATTCAAGAATTCCTGTCTGCCTGAGTAAACTGTTTTGAACCCTGTTTTAGCACCTAAACCCTGATCGGACATAACTTCCTCATACAAAATCCAATTGCTGTGATTCTTGTTTTGTTGGAAAGCTCGCGGGAAGTACAACCAAAACTTCCACTGGTTATGTGAAAATTAAGATCAGGATTATTAGATAGGGTTTTCTTTGAAGTTAACCATACCCAAGGTAGGAAAACTGAGGGATCCTTGGGATTGTTTTCATAAAGGCAAGGGATAATTTGGTCTGTGAGTTACATGCATGAAAGTGGTCTAGTCTGTCATTTGAATTTAAGTATGGAGCTAATCTTGGGACTGATGCAGGTCTATTGAGAAGCAATTGAGAGCATCCAAGCAAGGGCTTTGTGCAAGCTTGAGAATCAACTTCTCGAGCACTAAAGAACAAGGATCAGCAAGAAAGGTCGGAATATTCTCAACTCCCCTTCGTCAATTCCTAGCTTAGGCTAAGAACGACTAGAGGTAGGAGTAAGTCAGGGTGACGATAGGCAATTATCAAGTTAAAGAATACCTAAACTTTCAAGTTCAAGCTAAGGACATAATCTTTGTACTGTCGAGAACTTTAAAGGAAAAGAACTTAACGTGGAACGATCAACTTTAAGTGCGGAACTACACTCAAATATACCTTACGACGTGATATCAGACAAGAATGTTAACACGGTAATCAACTAAAAAGAATCAAGTAACTGATACAAAAGGACTCCGCAACGAGGTTGTACTTGGGAAAATTTGGGTTATTCAATTAGGCTTATGAACCTTAGATCAGGGCGACATTTAGGAAGAGATAGACAAAGCCTTAGGTCTTCAGAGGCCAGTGTCAACCACACTGCTATGTCTTGGGCCCAACAGTTGAGCCACCACTCATACTACCCTAGTTTTGAGACTAGTGAATCAGAGATGTCTCAAGGCATGGACAGACCTACGGGAAGTTCAGGAGTGCCATACTTGCACAGGGTAGAAGGCCCTTACAAAAAGCAGTTGGAATACCTTAGGACCAACCGATTAGGTGCTAGCATCTATGAGGACGGCCTAGGAAGGTTTGTGGTCCAGATTAAAAATCCTGACCAATCCATTGGACTAGAACACCCAGCTGTAAAATTTGAAAATGGAGCATACCTTGACAAGGAAGGGACAATATACGTAGTCACCAGTCATCCAAAAAGGACTGATGAATTTGGGAATGTAATCCCAGAATCGGACTTAGGTGACCTAGAGCAGGGAAACATGGGTGCAGAACCTAGGACCCCCCGAGGCAAATCTGTTCTCACTAGGATTATCACACCAGAATGGGTTCCCTAGGACAACAAGAGCATAGATCTGCTTTTGAACCGAGAAACGGACAAAGCCTTTTGGAGGTATAAATCTGATCGGCCAATCGATATAGGAACAATCATGATCTATGAGTTTAAGGATCCTGATAGCCCAGGCAGGGTGACCTACTTAGATCACGCTTCAGAGAGGATCTTTGTGGTTACAGAAAATGATAGGCATGCTTACACTTGGAAAGGTGAATTCATCTTCCCCCAACCAAGATCAAACGTGTCCTTTGGTCACCCAAGAGCTGGAACCTCCCACGCTCACGGAACTCAAAGAGACAGACATAGAGAAAGACAGGAGATAAGCTTTGCCGACCCAGGGGGCAGAGAAAGAACGAGGATTGAAACAAATAGAGTAGAGCCTGAGGTACTTAGAGCTCACAGGAATCAAAGAAATGCGGATGAGTTCCCTCTACCACGACCTAGAGAGCACACAAGGACTTTGAGACCGACTCAGCTAGTTAAGTCCATGAAGAACTACTTCGATGGCACTGGAGATCCATACAATCATGTGGCAGAGTTTAGGCAAGTTTTGAGAGCTGAACAAGTGGAGGATTTATTCACGCAATATAATGCCTTTGGTCTAACCCTTAGGAACATAGCGCTTACTTGGTTCCAACCATTGAATGAGAGACAATTCAGGAGCATAGACCAACTCCTAGAGGCTTTCATTATTGAATTCTCTAAGAGTGGCATAAGACATAATACCTCCTCATTGATTCACAGTTTCAAGCAGACCCTGCAAGAGACCGTGAGACTTGCAGGAAGAAGATTTAGGCAATATCTTGAAAGATGCCCTGTTTCGGAGCCCCCCACACCAGCTAAGCAAGTGGCTTTATTCTTGGATGGATTGCTAAGTACAAAATTGAGATCCTATGTGTACTTGAAAGACCCTAGGACCATAGAAGAGTGTGTACGCATGTGCATTGACATCGAGGATAACCTAGGGGAGGAGTTAGAGCTTTCCAAGATATACAAAGATTTAGATAGTGCCTCTAGCCTCTCTTCCACGCAATCCACATCAATTGAGGGACTTGCAGAGAAAGTAGCTCAGAAACTAGGTGTCTCTAGCAAACAAATCCCAAGGTTTGCCCCTGTGAAAAGATGCTATACTTGTGGAGGCGGCCATATGGTGAATGTCTGTCCCATTATGGCCCAATCCCAAGTAAATCCGAGTAGCCAATACTGCACCATAGAACGGAGGTACACCAACCACACCGCGCAAGATTGCCCCTACAATAAGCAAGCTGTTAGGCAACCCTACCCTCAACCCTACCCTCAACAGGGAAGATACCAGAATCAGTACCCACAGCAGCAGTATGCTCGGCCTCAACAAAATTACCAACCGCAATATCAAGCCCAACTGAGACCCCAGCCAGTGCTAGCTCAACAACCTCCAAGTTGCAATTAGCACATGTAGGTGCATTAGAGCAACACTATTCAAAGCAACGAACCCTACAGACACTAAGGAGACTTGGAGTGCATTGGCCGACTATGGAGGCTGATGTCCAAAAGTTGTGCAAGGAATGCCCAATCTGCTGCACTAAACCACCTGTGGAAGATGCCACTCTTTATCAAGTGTCCATAGTGCCAGATTGGAGTGAACCACTAGTATCCTTTCTGAGGACGAAAACATTCCCTCAAGACATGACTCTGGCTAGGAAAAGGAGTTTAGAACAAGAAGCCCAGGATTACTCACTCATTGGTGATAATCTATATAAGCGTGGTAAAGATGGTTACCTAAGACTATGTGTCCATGAGAGTGACTATCTTAAGATCTTGGAAACTGCTCACCAAGGTGTAGCAAGAGGACACTTTGGACCAGATCGGGTGATCAAGGCAATACTATTTGCGGGCTTCTGGTGGCCGACCCTTCACATGGATGCACATACCTATGTGAAACGATGTGATGTCTGTCAGAGAACTCAGTATCCTATACGTAAAGATGAGATGCCATTGAAACCTATGATGGGTGGACGTGCATTCTCTAAGTGGGGAATAGACTTCGTAGGTCCTATTAATCCCCCAGCTAAGGGTTCCCATGCAGAATATATCATTGTTGCGACAGACTATCTAACAAAGTGGGTAGAGGTAAAAGCCACAACGAAGAACGATGCTCAAACAACTGCTAAATTCTTGTTTGAGAATGTATTCACAAGATACGGGTTACCTATAGAGCTAGTCAGTGACAGAGGCACTCACTTCTTGAATGAAGTTATTGAAAATCTGCTCCAAGT
Source organism: Ceratopteris richardii (assembly GCA_020310875.1). NCBI lineage: Eukaryota > Viridiplantae > Streptophyta > Polypodiopsida > Polypodiales > Pteridaceae > Ceratopteris > Ceratopteris richardii. Next base: position 5,794,246 of record CM035435.1, on the reverse strand, counting down.
GTTCTTGGTAGTACATAAAAAGTCTGCCCCCTACCACCCTCAAGCAAATGGCCAGGCTGAGAGCACCAACAAGATTATGTGCAATGTGTTGACCAAATTAGTGAATAATAAATGCTCGAATTGGGACAAACAACTACACCATGCTGTTTGGGCATATCGAGTCGCCTACAAAACGGTACTCCAAGCCACCCCCTTTCAGATGGTATTTGGTCAAAATGCAGTGCTACCATTGGACTTCTTAATACCTACATTGAAAGTAGCACAAGAGCATGAATGGACGGGTCATGAACTCTCCTCAAGACTTTTTTACCTTGAACGATTAGGAGAAACAAGACTGAGAGCGGCTGCAGGAATATATGCAGCTAAGAAACGCCAGAAGGCATACTTTGATGCCCACGTTAAGGATAAAGGTTTGAAGGCAGGCGACCTAGTACTAGTATACACGTTGAAACAACATGTGAGGAAATTGGAGAAGAGAGGCTACGGACCCATGATCATTAATAGAATCTCAACAAGTGGAGCAGTGCAACTAGCCACATTAGAAGGCAATGTTCTCCCAAGCTACATAAGCGGATGTAGAGTCAAGTTATATCAGGAACCTCTCACAGAGGAAATGCTAAGTCGACTCAATATTGCCAAGAAACGCAAAGAAGAAGAAAAGCGAATTCGAGAAGAAGCTCAAGCAGAAGCTTTAGAGCGCATACGGAGAATGAAATTAAGAAGACAAGGTAGAGAGCAACCTAGGCCAGGTGCATATGCAGATCAAGGATATCACGTGTCTATGTGTGAAGTTTCAGGTATCAGCTCCCATAGGATAATTGATCGACGTCCTTTTATAACCTTAGACATAGGACAAGGAAAAAGTGCAAGGACTGTAAGAGCCTTGATTGACTCAGGTGCAGCCACTAGTGCTGTTCAATTGTCTTACTGTCAAGAGTTGAAATTAACTGTCACTCCTATAGAAGCATATCTCATAGGATTGGAAGGTGTGGAAACCCCTTGCCTGGGCGAGGTGGATCTTCCCATCTCCATTCAAGACAAAGTATTGACAGTCAGAGTACTAGTGTGTCAAGATGAGGACCTCACTGAGCCTCTGGTCTTGGGTCAAGACTGGATTTATGACCAAGCAGTCAACTTAAACCTAAGATGTGGACTTCTTCAGGTGTGGATGAATCAGACTAGAATTACAGTTGAGTTAAATAATGGAGCACTCAAGGAACTAGAAAAGGCACAGACTCCTGGTCCTTCCAGGGGTACACATGAAGTTGACCATGTTGTTCTTGTCCAAAGCTATGTGATGCAGAGGAATGTAGATCTCAAAAAAGAAGTCAAGACCTCGACGGAACTCCCTTCTTTTCCAAAGGCCAGAAGGAAGCAGCCACTAAAGGCAGATCAATTACTGAAGACTATATATGCAGGAGACCAAAAGAACATGCAAAGCAGAACAACTCAGCCAGTGAAACAAATGTGGGTGCGAAAAGGCGAGCTGCCTACTGCAGTCAAGTCACGACAACTGTCTCAACTTCCTATTAGTAATCAACGACATGATATTAATAAGGAGACTCCCAAAACCTCTTTTGAGAAAGTAAAAACTATCTGGGTACCCAAGAAGTCAATGAAGGCTAGCCCACAATCACGACAAATCTGGGTGCCTAAGGCTTGCTTGCGGGCTCAAATAGCTACACCAAGGCCAAACCCTGTACAACATGTTTCACTCACGCGAGCATTTGAGGCCCAGTCTTACACATCACGCACTAACACGTATTCTTCCATGAGCACAAGTAGAATCACTTGTAAATGGGTCCCTAAAAAGCCCCATTTTTCAAGTAAATACCCTATCACACTCTCCAGAGCCTCCACAAAGTCAAAATCAAAACCTATCCATTGCATTTGGCAACCTAAGACTTGTAATAAAACCCCCCCCCCCGACCCCAATTTGTGAATTCATCTCCACTTACTAACTGCATCAGCCACACACTGCATCTTTCCATCTAGCTCCTAGGACTATCCATTCATTAACTACACACACGGTCATCATGCACTTACTAACCCACTAACCCATTACTCACATCACAATAATATTGTAACGGGGGCAACACGCGTTCTATCTTGTCCCTTACAATAGTAATGCATGCTTTGTATTCTCAAGAGAACCAGCTTGCAAGCAATAACGATGGCAGATGCTGGAGGCCCCAGTTCCCAGGTAGGGTCCAGCGCACAGATTGTGGACATTGAAACCATTCTTCTGGAACCGCCACTCACCGAAAGGCCTCAAGAACTTCAAGCGATGCATGTCCTTCCTATCCAAGACCCTCCTCAGGGACACACCTCTCAAGTGGGGAAACATGCTCATTGGTTTAGTGATGTAGCAGGGCCATTGGGTGACGGCACCTACTTCTGGGAAGCAGAAATTGAATTTAATGGCAAATGGGGACGCTACCACTTTTTCACTCGGGAATTCAAGAACTATCAGAATGCAGAGGTAATGCGATCAGTTTGGACCAAGGCAGGCCTGGATAGATATTTCAGGGCACACTTGCCTAAACCTGATTTTCTACGCTGCTCCTATTTCATAAGTACCATAACTCCTAGCACGGTCAAGGGAGGCGATAGTACTTTTGTACTACCATCATTGTTGCCAGGACACGAACTCAAGAGATTCAAACTGACCCTCAATCTGGTACGGGAGGCATTGAACATGCAAGGTATGCACATTCCCACCGAGAAAGAAACAATGGTCCTAGGTAGGATGAAGCATAAGGATCTCAATAAATTGAAGGACATGGTGGCAATGACGCCTACCATTGCTCTCCACTTACGAACTGTTATGCAACATTTTGCTTTTCCCGCACAGGAACGATTCACTATGCCCCCTAAGAAAATATGGTTCAGCTTATACTTGGCAGAAACAGAGAACCTCACCCTCAACATACCGCACTGGGTCATCGATCAGATACACCTAGCCCATCAGCGCTGGAATAAGAAGCAGAAAAATGTACTTCATGGTTGTTGTGCCCTAACAAGAATAATTTACAGGTGCCTAGCATATGACGTGCCCATTCAAAGAGCACTAGTGTGGTCTAGGGCCCAAGAATTCCAAACGCGACTATCAACAGTGGGTCCTCCATCGAAGAAGATGAGAGGGGGCGTCCAATTACCATGTGTGCAACCAAGGGGAGCCACTACCACACCTGAGGTGACTCCTCCTCAAACTAGGCGTGTTCGGCCATTCACCATTCGTCTTCCCAAGCCAAGTACAGAAGGACCCAACTTGGTGTTTCCCCCCATTCCATCAGACTTGGAATTTCCACAGGGATTTACTCTCAATGACCTCACGGATGAAGAAGTTGCCAGGCTGATCTACGAATCTAATCTTGAACAGAAGCAGACCAGACCCAGGAACCACATCCCACCACAACAACACAAGCCCCGACACAACCAGTCGTCGTAGAAGTCGAAGGAGATGAACAAGAGGCAGGAGGAGAAGAAGAAGAAGCCGACGAAGAACAACATCAAGAATATGATGAACTCTCAGAGCTAGCAAGTGCCCCAGCATATTTGGCACAAATAAAAAGATTGTACCAAACCATGAAGCGAGTTCAGGAACAACACAAAATGTCACTTGAATCAGGCAAGGTGCTCATGAGCCAACTATTGGCAGAGGAGGGCGTGGACGATATGTTTATCGAATCCATGAACCTACACGCAGAGGCAGTCGGCTTGGATGAGGCCATACATGAGGCCATGACATACATTAATCGATTTGAGATACGTGTGCCTGCCCGCCCCAGGCGATCTCGAAAACAAATACACATCAATGTATCAGAATTGGAAGGCAACACACAAATAGAAGAACATCAGGAGGCACCACTCTCCCCACCCACCTCACCTCTCACTACACAAGTCACCTCACCACCTGGCACAACCACGCCCTTTTCTACCACTACCACCGTCGTCATGGGAATTCCTCTCTCTCTCGGTATCCAATTTGGAGGAGTTTCCATGCCCACCTTCACGACACTCTTCACAAATATCACTTCCACCCCACCCACTGTCCCCATCTTTACAGTCACACACACATTGGACACAATGGATACATCACCCGCCACAGTACCACCCCCACCCCCCACACAACCTCAATCTCCCATACCCCCTCCACCTACTTCACCACTTGACTCCACCGCATTCACAACTCCCTTCCCCTTCCCCATTCCCCCTGCATCTTCATCTTTAACTGCATCTTTTAATGTAAATAGTATATTCCTGTCATTACATCAATGCGTATATCAACTTCAGCGGGAGTACAGGGAACTAGAAGGCCGCCATCATCAGCTGACAACAAACCATTAGCAACTACAAACACGACTCATAAGGCTAGAAGAAGAAAATGCGGAACTCAACCAACGCCACACCACTCTCGAGCAAGCCCATCAAACACTCCTGGAGGCACCCCAACCATCAGCAGAACCCGGTGTCAAACAACTCGAAGCCTTGCTGGAGGTGTACCAAACAGATAACCTGAGAGTCCGGCGTAATTTGACTCTACTTCGAAAGCATATGGCTACAGCACTTGAAGAGAGTAAACGGTTGCAGAAACAAAATGAAGAAAACCTGGAAGCAGCCATGGAAGGTTCCCCCCACGAGATCGATCCAGAACAGTTCAAAGTGGTTCCCACAATGAAAACCATCTTGGAAAGTTATGCGGATTTATTAGACGCACATGATGATTTGGAAAGGGAACGAGATGAGCTACGTAGCCAGCTCAGGGAAAAGGAGGCTACAACCAAGGTAATAGAAACGGCCTCGACTTCAGAGGAAGTAAAGGCATTGACAGAGCAAGTGGCTGAGCTCCAGAAAAAGTTACTAGAATATGAAAGGCAGCCCTCCCCAGTTGTAGAACCTGAACCGGAGGACTTAGTACCCATTGAGGTGGATGAAACATATGAGGACCATATGTTCCTATGCCGATGCCAGGTGGTGCACAGACCTCAGAAGGAATGGACACAGACCTTAGAAGTTGAAGTACCTGAATGGCTCCAAACACTAGAGAAGACAGCAACAACTCATGAAGATAGAGTGGCCATTCAAATCCAATCTATGGCAAAGTTAGAAGACACCATCATCAAGTCTGAATACTTTTGAAGCATGTCTCATCATAGATGGATCGGCACCAACGATGATCAATATGTGCCATATTGTGTGCTCCTTGCGGATTACAATGCAGAGATTCAACACAGTTGTGGCAAACCTCCAACTTTTGCCACACAATTTGGGCCAGAGGATATCCGAGAAAGTGCGAAGAAAGGCTCCATTCATCAACCAACCTGGAGAATCCGTCTTCTTGAAACCTACCCGGAAATGGTTCGTACCTGGACTAACATGCCCCTTTTTATTAAATACAATCCTTGTTATGTTCCAGTACTCCGCCGGCGCACTTGGCCAGAGTTTACAATTGCTGTCAAGAACGTCAAGGGTTGCGCAAAGTGGTTAAATTATGTTTATCTAGCACCGCCACAAGGCCCTCCCACTGTAAATTACATGATTTCTACCATCAGACACTGGAGCACTCGACTACGGAATACCCCCGATGTGATGGCACAAATGTGTATGAAAATCTTTGAACTAATGCTAATTACCTTCAGGACGTTCAAGAATATTAAAGACCCCCACTTCTCAGGTGTCGGATTTCTTACAGGAAACCAAGATCTGGTATACGACATGAGCACAACCCCATCCATAGAGGTAATATATGCTTGGCACGCCAGAATAAAGTACCTCCCAGCTTGTTTTAAACAGACATTCGAGGAGATGTTCATAACGGGATTCTGGGAATATCACTCAGAAATATTTGTACCCAGGCCCTCACATCTCCTCCACTTATTCGCTGTGGAGAGAACCATCCATTCAGAACAACTGCGGGTGCCACATCAGGACATACCAGGACCAGTGAATTGGGATGCATTATTAACAGATCTAGCACGGGGGCTCACATTAGAAGAACATCACCTTGCTTCCGACGTTGTCCAATATTACGTTCAACGAACATCTAGACAAGGGTCTGTCAGGGGCGACAGACGCGAGAGTGGGGGGGGGTGTTGGCAGCAGTCAGGGAACCGAAGGAGCCACAAGACAAAGAGGGTCGGAACGAAGAGATAGCACAAGCAGACACAGTAGCCAAAGAAGATCTGGCAAGTAGGCCATCTAAATTTTTCAGACATCAAGGAGTTGAGCACACAAGAAGAAAGAGCAAGTAGGGAGCTCAAAGATGTGTATGACAAATCAACAGAGAAAATCCCTACACAAATAGTGATTTTAATCACTAAACACCATTGTAAATACCATTTCGTATTTTTGTAGCTCCATTTTGTGCAAGCCAAGGAGTCCTTGAGCTTGAGGAGCTTTAGAAGTATCTACCTGCCAATTTTCGTATTTTTTAGATCTCGTTTGAGCCCTCAAATAAGCCGTGGAACCTAATTTTTAACTAGGCCGGACACTAGGTCTGGATAGGGCCAAAGCTAGTCAAAAACTATAAAAGGAGCTAGAGAGCTCATTTTTGAGGTTAGCTTGTAATTGAGTTGAACTTGTAAGAGCTTTTTGAAAGTAATCTAAGAACTCCATTGCTTCTCACTCTTTGTCTTACTATGTGTGCGTGTGTGTGTATGTGTGTGCATGTTAGTGTGCTTCTCACTCACGCACTTGTGCCTTCACTTGCTCGAGGTCTTCATACCATCCTCACGTCTTCCCGGATTGACATTAAAGGAGGTGCTACTCATCACTGAGCTACAGCATGAAAACCAGATGTGTAGGTTAAAAAAGGCATTATATGGTTTAAAGCAAGCACCACGTGCTTGGTATGAAAAGATACATGCCTATCTTATTGTACATCGTTTTGAGAACAATCCAACTCAGAGAACCTTATATGTTAAGCGTGCAAATGATGTGCTTCTAATCTTTGTTGTGTATGTTGATGACATGCTACTTATTGATCCTCATGAGAAGCATATTGCTGATTTTAAGGCTGATTTGCATGCTTCATTTGAGATGTCTGATTTGGGGCATTTGTATCATTATTTGGGCATTTACTTTATGGAAGTTAATGGCGGAATAGATTTGCGGCATTTTGGCCTTGAGTGATGGATAGTTTTAATCTCCAAAAGAACAAGTTATTCTTGATGTTAGAGCACCTGTATATCAAGACACCTCAAAACCTCAACCAATTTTGGAAGAACAATACCAGATTACCAGAATTTTGAACTAATTGTGCACAAATTCAACACACAGAAAGTTTGCTTCACTTAATCCACTCATAAACTAATCAAACATGTAAAGTTTTAAATGAAACTTTGTATAGGTGTCACCCAATGTTTGTGCACCTTCTCGAAGTTAGATTTTCTCAAAAGCTTTAGTAAATCTTGAGATTTACTCCAAACAATTCACATATGTCTAAAGTTGTACTTCTATACAATCGACTTTGACACCTACAACTTCTAATGCATAGTTCTCTTAAACTAGAACCCATTTATTCAAATACATTTAGCCATAGGTAGCTGTTGGCATACAAAGCAACAAAGGAGTCATGCACAATACGGCAACAAGGCCAGATCATTTTTTTCCCATAGATTATGTACAACCCAAGTGATTTTAATCACTACACAAACATTGTAAATCCCGTTTTTGGTAGATTAGACTCCATTTTGTGCAAGCCGAGGAGTCCTCGAGCTTGAGGAGTATTAGAAGTACCATCGTACCAAATTTCATAATTTTTAGACTTCGTTTGAGCCCTCAAATAAGCCCTGGAACCTAATTTTTAACTAGGCCGGACACTAGGTCTGGACAGGGCCAAAAGCTAGTCAAAAACTATAAAAAGAGCTAGAGAGCTCATTTTTGAGGCTAGATTGTAATTGGAACGAACTTGTAAGAGCTTGTGAAAGTAATCTAAAGCACTCCATCGATTCTCTCTCTTTGTCTTGCCGTGTGTACGCGTGTGTGTGTATGTGTGTGCATGCTTGTGTGCTTCTCACTCACGCACTTGTGTCGCCACTTGCTCGAGGTCTTCATACCATCCTCACGTCTTCCCGGATTGACATTAAAGGAGGTGCTACTCATCACTGAGCTACACCAAATTTTGGCGCCGTTGCCGGGGATCGGGCTTTGAGGACGAGCGTGTGATGGTAAGACGTAGAGTTGACGCGTTGGAGTTGTAGGTATTTTCTTCACTCTCATCGATTTTCTTTTACTTTCTTCACCATCATCATCATCACCATCTCCCACCTCCATCTCCATCATCGCGAAAAATTTAGTTTTTTGACTATACCCCCATCTCCACCTCATTTCCCTCATTTCATTTGTGAGAGAGAGCGAGAGAGCGAATTTGCATGCGCTGTTTTTTTGCATGTTTCTTGAGCTATTTTGCAGGTTTTTTGCTGTACCATCATCCCCAGCAGTGTGCGCAGGTACGACAGGCTCTGCACAGGTCCCGGGACGATAGTCTCTGTCTATCGCGACAGACAGAAAATCCGCAACAGATACCGTCTATCGCGACAGACATCGTCTATCGCGACAGACAGCAATCCACGATAGACACCGTCTATCGCGACAGACACCGTTTATCGCGACAGACAGCAATCCACGATAGACACCGTCTATCGCGACAGACAGAAATCCGCGACAGATACCGTCTATCGCGACAGACACCGTCTATCGCGACAGACAGCAATCCACGATAGACACAGTCTATTGCGACAGACACCGTTTATCGCGACAGACAGCAATCCACGATAGACACCGTCTATCGCGACAGACACCGTCTATCGCGACAGACAGAAATCCGCGACAGACACCGTCTATCGCGACAGACAGCAATCCACGACAGATACCGTCTATCGCGACAGACACCGTCTATCGCGACAGACAGAAATCCGCGACAGACACCGTCTATCGCGACAGACACCGTCTATCGCGACAGACAGAAATCCGCGACAGACACCGTCTATCGCGACAGACAGAAATCCGTGACAGACACCGTCTATCGCGACAGACACCGTCTATCGCGACAGACAGAATTTCACGATAGACACCGTCTATCGCGACAGACACCGTCTATCGCGACAGACAGAATTTCACGATAGACACCGTCTATCGCGACAGACACCGTCTATCGCGATAGACAGCCCCCACGATAGATTGTGTCTATCGCGACAGACACCGTCTATCGCGATAGACAGGCATTTTCGGCAAAAAAATTAAGGAGTGAATTTTTGGAAATTTAGGCTAAATTTTGGGCATATTTGCACTTTCATGTACTCATATACTTACGAAGGCCTTAGAAAATGCATTAAAACCCCCGAAAGGTTCTGTCTGTCTAATAACCCCCTAAACCCTGAACGGTCATAACTTTTTCATACGAAATCCATTTTCTGAGCTCTAGGGCTTGTCGGAAAGCTCGTGACATATACTACACGCCCTCAACTGTTTTTTATGAGAATAACGCGTTGATTTTCAGATAGGATCTTTGGAAGTTGACACACAGAGGGGTAGAAACACCAAGGGAGCTCTAGAGGAAATTTCTAGCAATACATAAGGGGGAACAAAGTGTCTGAAACAATTTGTCTGTCAATTGAAAGGTCTACTTGGAGCTAATCTTGAGATTTATGCAGGCCTATTGAGAAGCAACTGAGAGTATCCAAGCAACGGTGTGGCGCACGCTTGAGAATCAACTTCTCGAGCACTAAAGAGCAAGGTTCGGCAAGAAAGGTCGGAATATTCTCAACTCCTCTTCGTCAATTCCTAGCTTAGGCCAAGAACGATTAGAAGTAGGAGTAAGTCAGGGCGACGATAGGCCACTATCAAGTGGAAGACTACCTAAAAACTCAAGTTCAAGCTAAAAACTTAATCTCTGTACTGTCGACAACATAAAGGAAAGAACCTAACGTGGAACGATCAACCTGAAAGTACGAAGAACATTCAAGTATTCCTGACGACGTAATAGCAGACAAGACTTTAAACATGAGGAATAACTAAAAAGAATCAAGTGACTGGTACCAATTGATCGACAACGAGGTTGTACTCTGGGCAAAGAATTGGGCTACTTAGGCATATGAACCTTAGATCAGGACGACACCTAGTAAGAGAGAGACAAAGCCTTAGATCTTCAGAGGCTAGTGTCAACCACACTGCTAGGTCTTGGGCCCAGTAGTTGAGCCACCAATCGAACTACCCTAGCTCTGAGACCAGTGAGTCAGAGATGTCTCAAGGCATGGACAGACCTACGGGAAGTTCAGGAGTGCCTTACTTATACAGGGTGGAAGGTCCTTACAAAACGCAGTTGGAATACCTTAGGACCAACCGATTAGGTGCTAGCATCTATGAGGACGGCCTAGGAAGATCTGTGGTCCAGATTAAAAACCCTGACCAATCCATAGGACTAGAGCACCCAGCTGTCAAGTTTGAAAACGGTGCATACCTGGACAAGGAAGGAACCATATACGTAGTCACCAGTCATCCAGATAGGACAGATGAATTTGGAAATGTAATTTCAGAAGCGGACTTAGGTGACTTGGAACAAGGAAACATGGGAGTGGAACCTAGAACCCCTCGAGGTAAATCAGTTCTCACTAGGATTATCACGCCTGAGTGGGTTCCCCAAGATAACAAGTGCATAGATTTGCTTCTCAATCGAGAAACGGACGAAGCCTTTTGGAGGTATAAACCGGATCACCCAATTGATATAGGAACAATCATGATCTATGAGTTTAAGGATCCGGATAGCCCAGGCAGAGTGACCTACCTAGATCATGCTTCAGAACGGATCTTTGTGGTGACAGAAAATGATAGGCATGCCTACACTTGGAAGGGCGAATTTATTTTCCCCCAACCTAGATCAAATGTATCCTATGGTCACCCTGGGGCTGGAACTTCCCAAGCTCATGGTACGCAAAGAGATAGAAGTAGGGATAGACCAGAAGTAAGTTTCGCCAACCCCGTGGGCAGAGAAAGAACGAGAACAGAGACGAATAGGGTAGAACCTGAGATGCATAGAGCCCACAGGAACCAAAGAAATGTAGATGGATTCCCTCTGCCGAGGCCTAGAGAGCACACAAGAACTTTAAGACCCACCCAGCTAGTTAAGTCCATGAAGAACTACTTTGACGGCACAGGAGATCCCTATGATCATGTGGCGGAGTTCAAGCAAGTCTTGAGAGCTGAACAAGTGGAGGATCTGTTCACGCAGTACAATGCCTTCGGTCTAACCCTTAGGAACACAGCACTTACGTGGTTTCAGCCATTATATGAACGCCAGTTCAGGAGCATAGACCAACTCCTAGAAGCATTTATTATTGAGTTCTCCAAGAGTGGCATAAGACACAACACCTCCTCACTGATTCACAGCTTCAAGCAAACCCCTCAAGAGACTGTGAGACTTGCCGGAAGAAGATTTAGACAGTATCTTGAAAGGTGCCCTATTTCGGAGCTACCCACATCTGCTAAACAAGTAGCCTTATTCCTTGATGGATTGCTGAGTACGAAATTGAGATCCTATGTGTATCTGAAGGACCCTAGGACCATAGAAGAATGTGTACGCATGTGCATTGACATTGAAGATAACCTAGGGGAAGAGCTAGAGCTTTCCAAAATCTACAAAGATTCAGATAGCGCATCTAGTCACTCTTCCACGCAATCCACATCAATTGAGGAACTTGCCGAAAAGGTAGCTCAGAAATTAGGTGTAACTAGCAAACAAATCCCAAGGTTCGCCCCTGTGAAAAGATGCTATACATGCGGTGGTGACCATATGGCGAACGTCTGTCCCATTATGGCTCAACCCCAAGTAAACCCTAGTAGCCAGTACTGCACCATAGAACGGAGATACACCAACCACACCGCACAAGATTGCCCATACAACAAGCAGGCGGTTAGGCAACCCTACCCTCAACCCTACCAACAAGGCAGATACCAGAACCAGTATCCTCCCCCACCACAATATGCTAGACCCCAACAAACCTACCAACCACAATATCAGGCCCAACAGAGACCCCAACCGGTGCTAGCTCAACAGCCTCCAAACCCCTCTAACGTGATTCCAGTAAAGTATGCTGTTGCAGAAGAAAACCTGAATAGAGCTATAGTCCCTGTAACATCCTTGATCTCGGAAAATGACCCAAGTGATCATAGCTTTGATTCTACCCATGTGGATAGCCCCCAGGCTTACTACATGCAGTCTCCAGAACATGGTGAGTCCTACTATAGTGAAGAGCCGAACGAACCTAGTTGGGAGTCAGATTACACGAACGTCATGTATGCAAATCCCAACCCTAGGCCTCAATCTAGGCAGGTAAGACCTCCATTCCCAAGAGGACCGTGCTACAGATGCCAAGGAGATCACCTCATTCGTGATTGTCCCTTGCCTCCACCTACACAACCCCAGCCAGTGACGATCCAAGGCTTCTGCCAAGATTGTGGAAAAGAGCATCTCTTACGAGATTGCCCAAAGAACCCCAGTAATATGCCAAAAATCACGCCCATCAATGTTATTGAGTTAGTGGTAGATTCCAGCGGAAGTGTTACTTCCACTGCACCCGTACAGGTAGTCACGAGAGCTCAAGCAGTGAAGCAAAACCAAGGGGTAGGCAAGGAGAAGAGCCCAGACACTAGCGATACTGAGAGCCAAAATAAAAAGAGAACAAGAGCTTGGAGAGATAGCCGCGAACGCATGAAAAGGCAATGGGCAAAGAAGATGAGTGAACTTGAGGAAAGTCTACGAGAAACCAAGGCTAGAATCATAGAGATCACATCTCAACCGCACTCTCACACATTCCCACCGCTACCATCCACATCACCCTCCATCCCTTCACCCTCTAAGACAGCCCACGTAACCCACCCACCACCCCAAACAGGATCGGTATTAGCTGATCCCACTCCTGAAGACATAGACATGATGCTTAAAGCATATCAGGCCAGAATCCAAGAAGGGCCAAACGTCACGGATCATGACAAGTGCTATCCTAGAGCTGACCTAGAGATAGAAAGAACCAAACTGTGCGCGAAAATGGTCGCACTGGCTCAGACTATGTTTGAAGCCAGTCGCCTTTTCAATTACTCAGGCTCAGCCAAAACGCAATTACACTTGGATGGATTCCTAGAAAAGTTAGAGAGGATAATTGCAAGATCTGCCAAGGAAGAAAAAAATCAAGAGGGAGAGAAAGCAAGCAATAACATGAACCATCCCCCATCGGAAGTTTATGTGGCCAATTCCACTAAACCAGACAACTTCCCCTCCTTAGAAAGAATAGAGCGGCTAATTGCACACTCAGAAAAGGAACCTGCCCCTCAAAGAAAGGAAAGGGCGAGAGAACAGATAAGCAAGCCTCTTCAGGAAGCCCATGAGCCTCCTCAAGAAACTTATCTTCCCCCCCAAAAGGCAGATGAGCCTACCGCGAAAGCTCATGCACCTCCACAGGTTGCCTACATTCCTTCTCAGGGAGCGTATAAGCCTGTTCGGAAAAGTAATAGAATAAGTCACCCTCCCCAAGAAGCTTGTGCTCCAGCCATTTGCGACAATGAGGAGAGAGTCAACAACAAAATAAGCCCTCCTTCCCAGGTTGCTTATGCGCCCAATTCTACGGAGCCAGACACTTCTTCTTCTATGAATCGGTTTGCACCAGACTTCCTACGAGAGATTCAAGAAGACAAATGGGATAACGAAAGCGAGGTCGCCCCTCCTTTTGAACTTGTGGATGATGCACACGACCAGTTCCCACAAGACATCCCATCTATTTACGGGGAACATGAGAGTACTCAGTCTCATGAGAGATTGGATTTTGAGTCTAATTCCATACAGGAGCTACCCCACTTCACAGGCCCATGGGAGGCAAAGTCCACATGTATGAGAGCACCCACAGTCATGGTAAGGAACGACGATTCAGTCATACCTAGGAACACAGAGGTAGTGAAGAACACTAACGTGCAGTGTAATCTCAAGTTAGAAGAGCTACTCAAGGTTAGACCTGAATTATGGAAACATGTAGCCAAACAAGTTCCAGAGATAGCAAAACCTCGTTCCCAGGTAGGATCCCATAGGACAGTGCCAGAAATTCCCTTGGATAAGATAGGGGATATGTGTGAAGGTGAAGAAGGGAACACCTATCTGCCCATCACCTACCAGGAGTACACCACCAAGGCAATTTTGGACTCAGGTGCAGGAGTTGCAATTGCCACAACCTCCTTATGGAAACGTTGGGGCAAGCCGGCACTCAGGCCGACGAGAATGAAATTGCAGATGGCCGATGGTCACATAGAGAGACCCCTAGGATTGCTAGAAGGGATAACTCTCACCACTTGTGGTGTCGAGTTTGAACATAGTTTTGCTATATGTGACTTCAGCAAAAATCATGCCTATGAGATGATTTTGGGAAGACCATTTATGCGACAATTGCAAGTAGTACAGGATTGGGGAACCAACTCCTTGTATTTGCAACACTTGGGTGTTACGACCAAAGTCAATCTCAAGGATTATTCTCATAGAGATGTCCCTCCTATCCAATGGAATCCCATCCATAGAGCCAAAGATGATACAGAATCGGTGCATTCCATAGGGTCTGGATCCTCATGGATGCATGAAGATACTCATTTATGGATGTGCAAGGTGGCAGTAGAAGAAGAGAAGAGAGAGAAAGCCAGAGAGGTAGGTGCGAAAGAAACTCATAGATCAATCCAAGACCCAGCCTATGCACCTGTAGTTTTTCCAGACGAAGAATTTGAGCCTCACAGCTGGGCAGAAATCTTAGCAACAATGGACGTAGCCATCAACGAGGAACAATGGACACCTCACTGTGATGAGGATGGCTATGATATTTCAGTCTTCTCCATAGAGCCAATCATGGGAGAGGCAGTTCTAGAAGAATGCGAACCTAGCCCTGATGCATTTGAGGATGCAAGTGACTCCGATCTAGAGTCAATCATTATGGACCCACCATTTGCATCAGATGAAGAATACTTCCATGAGGTAGAATTTCAAACCCAGAGGCATGGAGAGCTGACAAATGACGTAAGATTAGCAACACATGTGACCCCTAAGGAAGAAGGAAAGAAACGAAAGAAGAGAGAAGCCTTACCAGAAGAGGAAGAATCTTTGTTTGAGGTCCCAGAAAATTTTAAGAAGTATGAGATAGATGACAGGAGAGTCATGATAAGAATGCCTAAACGAGAGGCACAATCAGGAGAGGCCTATGATAACAAAGAAACCACCAAGAAAATAGTAGTGGCCCTAGAAGAAGGAGAGGAGAGATGTACGTACATAGGTCATGACCTGACAGAAGAAGAAGAGCACGAATTGATTGCCTTGCTAAGAGAATACAGAGATGTATTCGCTTGGAGTTACAAGGATTTGAAAGGTGTTGACCCGGACATATGCTCGCACACCATCCCCATGCCCTCAGACGCCAAACCCTCTAAGCAAAAGCCTTATACATATAACGATAATTACACTGCTAAGATCAAGGAGGAGATAGATAGACTGGTCGAAGCTGGATTTATCTATGAAATTGAGCACACTGAATGGGTATCCCCCATCGTAGTGGTGCCCAAGAAGAATGGCAAACTGTGTGTGTGCATTAACTTGAAAAAGGTTAATGCCGCCACGATTCGAGATAACTATCCGCTTCCCATCACAGAACACCTCTTAGAAAGAGTGGCAGGCAAGGAAGTGTACAGCTTCCTTGATGGATTCTCGGGCTACAATCAAGTAGCTATAGCTCCAGAGGATCAGCATAAGACAGCCTTTGCCACAGAATGGGGCATTTTTGCTTTTAGAGTAATGCCATTTGGGCTTACCAATGCACCAGCCACCTTCCAGAGGCTGATGTGCCATGTGTTTAAGGAGTTCCTGAGGAAGAGTTTAGAAGTCTATGTTGATGATCTTTGTGCTCATTCCAATGTTAGAAAAACTCATATTCCTGAACTCAGACAAATCTTTGACAAATGTAGAGAATATCAAGTTTGCCTGAACCCAGAAAAGTGCGTTTTTATGGTCAGGCAAGGTAAGATTCTAGGACACATAGTGTCAAAGAATGGCATATCTACTGACGAAGAGAAAGTGAGAGCCATAGCAGAGCTACCTAGGCCAAAGAATGTCAAGGAAGTACAAGCTTTCATGGGGCATTGTGGTTATTATCGACGATTTATACACATGTATGCTGTCATTGCAAAGCCCATGTACGGACTTCTGACAAACTTTGAGTGGACGGATGAATGTGAGAATTCCTTCCAAGAGCTTAAACGAAGATTATGTTCAGCACCAATCTTGACCACACCAGATTGGAATAAGCCATTCCATGTTCATGTTGATGCATCCAATTATGCTATTGGATGTGTACTCGCACAACCTACTGGTGAAGGAAATATGGATCTTCCAATTGCCTATGCCAGTAGACAATTGAATGCGGCTGAACGGAATTACACCACTACGGAGCGCGAAGGATTAGGCATGGTATATGCAGTCAAGAAATTTAGACACTATTTGCTTGCAAATAAGTTTAAATTTTTTACTGATCATCAGGCATTGTTGTACCTAGTAAACAAGCCATGCAATACGGGAAGATTAGTAAGATGGTTTCTCTTGCTAATGGAATATGATTTTGAGGTTGTGGTAAGAAAAGGTAGGACTCACTTACGAGCAGATCACCTCTCCAGGCTCACATCGGGAGAAGCCCCACAAGGAGTGTCAGATGACCTTCCTGATGCTTACTTGTTTAATTTGGAAGTTATACCGCAGTGGGCTAAGCCATTGGTACCAGTATTGACATACGGGCCTAACCATCCAGTGGTAAACACACGGAATAGAGAGGTTGTAAAAGCCCAAAAATACCACATCATGGCAGGAAGCATGTACAAGCACACAGATCAAGGGATCTTGGCTTGTTGCGTAGAAGAGGATGAGTACGCTAAATGGTTGCAATTAGCACATGTAGGTGCGTTAGAGCAACACCATTCAAAGCAACGAACTTTACAAACTCTAAAGAGATTCGGAGTGCATTGGCCAACTATGGAAGCGGATGTCCAAAAGTTGTGCAAGGAATGCCCAATCTGTTGCACTAAACCACCTGTGGAACATGCCACTCTCTATCAAGTATCCATTGTGCTAGATTGGAGCGAACCTCTAGTATCATTCTTGAGGACAAACACATTCCCTCTAGACATGACTCTAGCTAGGAAAAGGAGTTTAGAACAAGAAGCCCAGGATTACTCACTCATAGGTGATAATCTATATAAGCGCGGTAAAGATGGTTACCTGAGGTTATGTGTCCATGAAAGTGAATATCTCAAGATCTTGGAGACTGCTCACCAAGGTGTAGCAGGAGGACACTTTGGACCAGATCGGGTGATCAAGGCAATATTGTTTGTGGGCTTCTGGTGGCCTACCCTTCACATGGATGCACATACCTATGTGAAACGGTGTGATGTCTGTCAGAGGACTCAGTATCCTATACGCAAAGATGAGATGCCACTGAAACCTATGATGGGTGGACGTGCATTCTCTAAGTGGGGAATAGACTTCGTAGGTCCTATTAATCCCCCAGCTAAAGGTTCTCATGCGGAATACATCATTGTGGCAACAGATTATCTCACCAAGTGGGTTGAGGTAAAAGCTACAACCAAGAACGATGCTCAAACAACTGCCAAATTCTTGTTTGAGAATGTATTCACAAGATACGGGCTACCTATAGACCTTGTAAGCGATAGAGGCACTCATTTCTTGAACGAAGTAATTGAAAATCTACTCCAAGAATTCTTGGTAATACACAAGAAGTCTGCCCCTTATCACCCTCAAGCTAATGGGCAAGCTGAGAGCACTAATAAGATCTTATGCAATGTACTGACAAAATTAGTGAACACTAAACGCTCTGATTGGGACAAACAGCTACACCATGCTGTTTGGGCATATCGAGTTGCCTACAAAACGGTACTCCAAGCCACCCCCTTTCAGATGGTATTTGGCCAAAATGCTGTGCTACCCTTGGACTTCCTGATTCCTACATTGAGAGTAGCACAAGAGCACGAATGGACAGGTCATGAGCTCTCCTCTAGAATTTTTGACCTTGAACGATTAGGAGAAACAAGACTGAGAGCTGCTGCAGGCATATATGCTGCCAAGAAGAGGCAGAAGGCATACTTCGATGCCCATGTGAAGGATAAAGGCTTGAAAGCAGGAGATCTAGTCTTAGTCTATACACTAAAACAACACGCGAGGAAGCTAGAAAAGAGAGGCTACGGACCTATGATCATCAATAGGATCTCCACGAGCGGAGCAGTACAATTGGCCACATTAGAGGGTGATGTTCTCCCAAATTATATTAGCGGTTGCAAAGTCAAGTTGTATCAGGAACCCCTCACGGAGGAAATGCTCAATCGACTCAACACTGCTAAGAAACGCAAAGAGGAAGAGAAGCGAATTAGAGAAGAAGCTCAAGCAGAAGCTTTAGAACGCATCAGACGGATGAAATTACGAAGGCAAGGTAGAGATCAGTCTGGAGCGAATGACTATGCAGACCAAGGATTTCCTATAGCCATGTGTGAAGTTCCAGGAACAAGCTTGCATAGGATAATTGATAGACGTCCTTTCGTAACCTTAGATATAGGACAAGGAAAGAGTGCAATGACCGTCAGAGCCTTGATTGACTCAGGTGCAGCCACTAGTGCTGTTAGAATGTCTTACTGTCAAGAATTACAGTTAACTGTCAATCCTGTGGAGGCATATCTCATAGGATTGGGAGGCGTGGAAACCCCTTGCATGGGCGAGGTGGAACTTCCCCTCTACATTCACGATGAGGCAATGACCGTTAAAGTACTAGTGTGTCAAGATGAGGATCTCACTGAACCTCTCGTCTTGGGTCAGGATTGGATCTATGACCGAGCAGTCAATCTAAACCTAAGAAGTGGACTTCTCCAGGTTTGGGTCAGTCATAGTCGAGTTACAGTAGAATTAGACAATGGAGCACTCAAGGAACTAGGAAAGGCACAGACTCCTGGTCCTTCCAGGGGTACACATGAAGATGACCATGCTGTTCTTGTTCAAAACCCTGTGTTGCAGAGGAATGACATTTGCAAAAAAGGAGTCAGGGATGCAACGGATCTCCCTTCTTTTCCAAAGGCCCGAAGGAGGCAGCAACCAAAGGCAGATCACAAGCAGAAGAAGCAGAGTACTACCTATGTACGAGATCAAAAATACCTGCGCAGCAGAATGTCCCAGAAAATAATCCAGGTGTGGGTGCGGAAAGGCGAACGACCGGGTGCACCACCGTCAACAACGCGGGCAAAGCCTCTTATTAGTAACCAACAACACGACGCTAATAAGAAGTCTTTCAGAAATTCTTCTGCTAAAGTAAAATCTATTTGGGTGCCCAAGAAGTCGATGAAGGCAAGCCCACAATCTAGACAAATTTGGGTGCCTAAGGCTTGCTTGAGGGCACAAGTAGTTACGCCAAGGCCACAACCTATGCAGCATAACCCTTCTACGAGTACAACCAGAATTCCCTCGTGCTCAACACTTAGGAACACACCAAGACCCATGAGCATGCATAAAATCACTTATAAGTGGGTCCCTAAAAGGCCTCATTCCCAAACGGCGACACCGACACAGCTCTCTAGAGTCCCTACGAAACCGAAAGCAAAGCCCATCCACTGCATTTGGCAGTCTAAGACCTGTAATAAACCCCCCGACCCCGATTTGTAAATTCACCCCACTTACTAACGGCATTAGTCTCCTAGGAATACACAAACGTTAACTACACTCACTGTCTTCGTGCACTTACTAACCACTAACTCATCACCTGCCTCATGCTAATGTTGTGACGGGGACAGCAACGGATTTATTCTGTCCATTACGATGTTAACACATGCTTCTATATTCTCACAGAATCAGAAGACAAGCTGTAAAATGGCAGAAGCGACAGGTTCGGGCTCACAAGTAGGGATACTTACTGCAGGAATTGATGTGGATAGCCTACCTGTGGACGTGCCTCCGACTGAACGACCAGTGGAGATGCAACACCTTCAGCAACTCCCGGTGCCAGATCCACCTACAGGCATCACGGAAAGAGTTCATGCCAATTCTCATTGGTTCAACGGCATGCCCGGTCCATTAGGTGAGGCCAAGTATATCTGGGAGTCTAAATGCGAGTATGACAGATCATGGGTGCGATTCCAATTTTTCTCCAAGGAGTTCGAGACTTTACAGAACACCGAAGATCTACAGACCATATGGCAACGAGCAGGACTGGCGGAATATTTTGAAGCCCCACTACCTAAACCCGATCTCCTCCGATGTTACTATTTGGTCTCCACATTACAAGCTAATGAAGATAAGGACCAACCCGGATCATTTGTTCTCCCCTCATTGCTGGGCAACAACGAGTTGAAGAGGTTTGAACTTACTGTGGAGCTGGTAAGCGACGCTTTAAATATGCATGGCACGCATGTGCCCTCAGAAAAGGATGCTCTTGTTCCCACCAATATGAAGGACAGGAAACTAGTGAAGCTGAAAGACATGGCAGCACTCACCCCAAATGTGTCCATCCCTCTCCGAATGTGCATGCAACATTTCGCCTTCCCCGGTCAAGACCGATTCACGCAACCACACAAGAAGATCTGGTTTGCTCTCTACTTGGCGGAAGCAGGTGCGTTACCTATTAAGCTACCAGTGTGGATTATAGATCAGTTGTATGAGGCGAACAAACGGGCTTCTAGGAAATTAGTGGTGAACGGATGCTGTGCACTCACACGCATCATTTACCGATGCTTGGCATATGATGTCCCCATTGAGCGTGCCTTAACTTGGGCACAATTACAAATGTTTAAAAGGCTCAAGACATCCACACATCAGTCCAAGCGCATGAGGGGCGCGATCCCTTGCGTCCAGACACGGGAAGTCCTGACTACTCCTGAGGCATCACCATTAAGAGAGGGCACTGTACCTCCCTTTACCATTAGGATACCCAGGTCGGAATCTGACACTACGACACAACCTACCCCATCGGCTCCTCCTGTCACCCCTGAATTCGAATTTGCTGCCACTGGAGAGGCTGAAGGACTGGACCCCCAGGATTTCAAAGCATTCCTACAAAGCACACAATTCTCTGATGTGGAGTTTTACTCAGAGGCAGAGGAGCAGGGCACATCCTCACGAAGAAGAAGGAAGTCTACAGACGGTAGACATGTCCATTGGAGTGACACTCAGGAAAGTCAACAACACGGACACCCGGAAGAAGAAGAAGCGTATGAAGAAGAGACCACTGAAGCCCCAGCATATACAGCAGAACTCCGAAGGCTGTATCAGATTATGGAAAGAGTACGATCGCAGCAATTACTCACTGAACAGAGCAGCAGAGTACTTATGACTCAGTTGTTGGAAGAAGCGAGAGTTGACTCAGAGTACAGGGAAGGTCTCTTATTGATGGCAGAAACATATGGAGTTGTAGAAGCTGTGCGCACTACCATTCAGAGGCCTTCAGTTCAATATGACCCACGAAGGTTCCAGACACGACCTCGCTCAGGTAAAAATATACAAATTCCCGTTACAGTTGCAGAAGAGCCGACTACTACACCTGAAACTATCAAAACAACCTCCCAGACAGCTAGCCAACAGCACCCAGCCACCCATGAGGAGTCCACCGAACCACTACCACCTACTCCCCCACCATCACCCCCTAGAAGAGAAACAGTAGAAACCACATCGACTACTCAACCCACCGACCCCACCTTCATCTTCCGTACTCCGATCTCCAGTACCACCCTATTCTCTACCACTGATAATCCTATCTTCGAAGACAACCCCAACACTACACAATCCGCCGAACCCCTCCTAGACCCTGCCCTAGGGCAACCATCCCCAACGCCCTCAGCCACGGGTCATCCTGACCCTAGATCCACATTCATGGGCTTCCCTGCTACCACGCAACCCTTTCAGCCCTCCTCAAATTTACGACCCCAACCCCCGATATCCCTCTCTCCATTTCTACAATCCCTCCAGGACATCTTTGCTAGGGCTTTTCAACCAGGCCCTCAACCATTCCCTGTCTTTTCAGCTCCCCACCCCACTTCACATCTATTCACCACTTCCACACACACACCACCTACCATACCAGTGTATATGGCAGGCCCCACACTAACACCCACTCCTGAAGGGATGGACATTTCACCACCCACGGCACCTCCACCCACGGTTTCACCTCCTCCCATTCCCCCTCCACCAATTTCACCCACACACACAACTTTCGTAGACACATCATTCACTGTCTCCCTTCCCCAATTCCCTTCCCATGCATCTTCTACGGTAAACACCCCCCACTCATCAATAGGTAATGCATTGGACACCATGTTGGCTTGTATATCAAATTTAAGAACAGATTACATTCAGCTCCAGCAACAAAACGCACGCCTGCAAGAGCACTCAGCGACACTACAGCTCCGCCTTGCGGTACTAGAAGAGGAGAACGCTCGCCTCCACACACAGTTCCAAACCCTCCAAGACGCCCATAATATATTGGAGGTACAGCTACAGAACGTAGATCAGGAAGCAGTGCAGGTGGTAGAAGGTCACCTACGAACACAGTTGGAACGCAACTCAAAACTTCAGCGAAATATGGCGCTACTTAAACGCCATCTTGCGGCTGCTCAGGAAGAGAACAGACGTCTGCAAATACAAAATCAAGAGAACCTGGAGGCAGCTATTGAGAGCACACCGGGGGCACCCATCACCCCATCCAAGTTTCAAGCAGTGACCCCTGATAATATCAAGATTATATTGGAAGATTATGCCATGCTGCTCGAAGCACATGATAAGCTATCGGAGGAGCTGGGACAACTAAAGCAGGAACACCAACAAGCACCAGCAGCTGCCCCCCCAACCACCCCCTCTGCGGCTTCACTTCTCTCAGACGCAGAGGCCATAAAAGATCTCCAGGAACAGGTAACTGAATTGCAAACACGCCTACTACAATATGAGAGGCCATCTTTCCCTCCGGAGGCTCCCACGGACGAAGAAGTTGTGCAAATTCCTGTGGAACAAACGTTTGATGAAGAATATGATCCGCAACCATTTCCAGGAGGCCAACAAACAGAAGAAGCGCAGGACACGTTCGAGGCACCACGGCCGCCATGGTTACGACAAGTGGAGGAAATAGGGACCTCGCATGAAGAGCGCACTGTAGTGCAAAATCAGGCTATGAGGGTCATAGAGGAGACTGTTTTACAATCAGATTACTTCAAGAACTTGTCATCGAGACGCCTGATTCTCTCATCGGAACTCCAGTACAGGCCATATTATATTATCTTGGCTGATTATAATGCAGAAATACAAAGAGTCACGGGTCAGATTCCTACTTTTGCGACCCAATTTCAACCCGAAGACCTTCCTCCAGAGGTGCGAAAAGGCAAGATTCGTCAACCAACATGGCGGCAGAAACTTTTAGAGACTTATCCAGAAATGCTACGCACATGGAACAACGCGCCGCTGCACCTCCTGTACAACCCATGCTACGGTCCAGTCCCCCGCCGCAGGTCGTGGAAGGCATTTAATATCAAGGTACAGAACAATGCGCAATGCAAGGAATGGCTGAATTACCCGTACATCGCGCCACCACAAGGACCACCATCGGTAGCATATATGATGGGGACCATTCGCCACTGGATGCCGCGCTTGAAGCCCATTCAAGATGTAGCAGCGCAAATGATGCTTAAAATCTTAGATATGATGCAAGTAGTGCTGAAGACCTTTAGAAATACAGCCGCACCACAGGTACGTCTTCCGGGGTTTAGCAATGGAAATTACGACTTGGTGTATGACATGAGCACCACCCCCAGTATCCGTGTGGCTTATGCTTGGCATGCACGCATCAAGTACCTCCCCGCCTACTACAAACAGACCTTCGAAGAAATGTTCAGATCAGGTTTCTGGGAGTACCACTCGGAGATTTTTGCACCAAAGCCGACACATCTGCTTCAACTGTTTGCTTGTGAACAAGCAATGTATTCAGAGTACTACACCACCCCGCAACCAGAAACCCCCGGTGCAATAAATTGGGAGGCATTGGAAGCCGATCTAGCAAGAGGCTTAAGGATAGGAGAACATGAACTGGCCACCAATGTCATCCAATATTACATCGACCACCCGCGCGAACAAAGGTCTGTCAGGGACGACAGACGCTAGGAAGGGGGGAGTGTTGGCATACAAAGCAACAAAGGAGTCATGCACAATACGGCAACAAGGCCAGATCATTTTTTTCCCATAGATTATGTACAACCCAAGTGATTTTAATCACTACACAAACATTGTAAATCCCGTTTTTGGTAGATTAGACTCCATTTTGTGCAAGCCGAGGAGTCCTCGAGCTTGAGGAGTATTAGAAGTACCATCGTACCAAATTTCATAATTTTTAGACTTCGTTTGAGCCCTCAAATAAGCCCTGGAACCTAATTTTTAACTAGGCCGGACACTAGGTCTGGACAGGGCCAAAAGCTAGTCAAAAACTATAAAAAGAGCTAGAGAGCTCATTTTTGAGGCTAGATTGTAATTGGAACGAACTTGTAAGAGCTTGTGAAAGTAATCTAAAGCACTCCATCGATTCTCTCTCTTTGTCTTGCCGTGTGTACGCGTGTGTGTGTATGTGTGTGCATGCTTGTGTGCTTCTCACTCACGCACTTGTGTCGCCACTTGCTCGAGGTCTTCATACCATCCTCACGTCTTCCCGGATTGACATTAAAGGAGGTGCTACTCATCACTGAGCTACAGTAGCTTACCTTCCAACTTAAAGAATATCTACTTACTTGCTCAAAATGTACACTGTGGAAGGAGAAATCACCAAAACATTATCATTGAATTTGCACCCACTATAGTCTTCTCTTCTTCAAATTTACACATGTAAATGTTCCTACTTAAAATTCTCTCAGCTTGATCACAATTAGGATCTAAAAATTTGTACAAAGGTCAGTTAACTATAGACTTAGACTTGTACAAAAGCATTTCACAAAAGGATAAGCATAGAAGGATCACTGAGCAAAAGATCGGGGTGCAACTTTTCTTCTATTTAGGAAAACATTACATCTGATTGATGAGACATCTTCTCATCACTTCTAAAGTGTCTAATGACCTTTAAAACTTATCATTCATCATCTCTCTTACATGCCCCAACTTTATACTTGTATATATAGGCATATATGTACAAACTCATAACCATAACAAAGGTATAAGTGAGCTAATTAGAAGTTTAGTGTACATGTATATACAAGTCTTCATTCATTAGTCTTCATGCTTCTGAATTTGATCTTTGCTTTATTCTTTGACTTCAATATTTTTTCCTAATCACCAATTGTTGATTGTCCTACACCAACACCTCCCCCTCAATCATTAATTGTCATTTTCTCCTTCTTCTTTATACCTGCCATGTCTTTGAATCTCTATAACTTTGTTCCATCCAAGCTTTTGGTTAACATATCTGCAATCTGATCTTTTGTTGAAGTATGTATGACTTCAATCTGTTTATCAATCACCTTCTCTCTCAGAAAGTGATATTGAATCTCAATATGTTTAGTCCTCGCATGAAATAAAGGGTTAGCAGCTAGATACAATGAACTCATATTATCTTCATGAATAGTGGGTGTACTCTGAATGATGTCAAAACTCTTCATGAGAGTCTTCAACCATACAACTTCCTTTCTAGTTTCAACCATACCTTTATACTCTACTTCTATGGATGACAAGCAACTGTGCGTTGCTTCTTAGAACACCAAGAGACTAACTTATCTCCCACATAACATAGGTACCCATAGGTTGATCTCCTATCATCAGGATTATCTGCCAAATTTGTATCACTATATATCTTGATGTTTGTATCTGATGTGAATCCATAATACAAACCTTCTTTGAGTGTACCCTTAATGTATCTTAGCACCCTTTGCCCTACAACCCAATGTTCTTTCCTAGGACAATGCATGAACTAATTCAACACACCAATTGCATATGACAAATGAGGCTTAGTTAATGTAGCATAGATTAAAATACCAACCATACTTTGATATAGCTTCATGTCCTTGAATCCTTCTCCTCCATATCTGCTCAATTTGTGATTCACCTCCATTGGAGTAGGTGCTACCCTGCAATCTTCCATTTTAAACTTGATTAGCAAGTTCTTCAAATACCTTTCTTGAGTCACATATACTCCATGTTGAGTATATGAAATCTCCATGCCCAAGAAATATGACAAGTCTCCCAAGTCACTCATTTTGAACTCTTTCTCCATTTTCTTTTTAAGACCTTGTATGCCCTTCTCATCTATACATGTAAGAATTATGTCATCAACATATATGCACATATAAATAAATCCATCATCACTTGATTTAACAAGCAAGTTATTATCTGCCTTAGACACTTGGAAACCAAGTCCCCTCAAAAACTTGACAAGTCTATAATTCCATGCCCTTGGGGCCTGCTCCAACCCATACAAAACTCTCTTGAGCTTACGTACATAATCTGGATACCTTTTATCCTTGAAACCTTCTGGTTGCTCCATGAAAACCTCATCTGAAATGCAACCATTTAGAAAAGAATCCTTCACATCTAATTGACATATCTTCCAACCTTTACATGCAGCAATAGCTATGAGAGTCCTTATAGTTGTCATCTTTGCCAGAGGACTATAAGTCTCATCATAATCTATCCCATATGTCTGAGCATACCCTTTCACAACAAGTCTAGCTTATATCTAGATACACTTCCATCTGCATACCTCTTTGTCTTGTAGACCCATTTGCATCTAATGATCTTCTCACTATTTGGTTTAGGAACCAAATCCCATGTCTCATTCTCCATCAATGCATCATACTCTTCTTGCATAGCTTTCTCCCATTTTTCCTTACCTTTTGCCTCCTCATATGTAGAAGGGTCTTCCTCTGCTTTCACCATATAAGCATAATCTTTAGTAGTCAAAAAAGAAGTATCATAGCTATACCTTGTAAGCTGCCATTTATGCCTTGATGACCTTCTAAGTTCTCCACTTCTTGAAGTTTCTGTTTCATCACATTCTGGATCAAACCTTGGCATTTCTTCACCTTCAACTTGTGCTTCATTGTTCTCTTCTTCATCAAATATTTGAACCTTTGATTTACCCTTTTTTCTGATTTAAAGTTTCTTCATCATCTCCATGAATATTGATTGTACTTGCATACCAAGTACCTTGTTCATCAAATGTAACATCTTTTGACACAAGGAATTGCTTTGTGGATGGACTCCACAACCTATAACCCATTTGTTTATCATCAAAGCCAATGAACACATACTTTTCAGCTTTAGGTTCCAATTTATGCCTCAATTGAGATGGCACATATCCATAAGCCAAACATCCAAACACTTTGCAATGATCTAAGGTAGGTCTCTTACCCCACCTAGCTTCATATGGTGTCATACCCTACAAAGCTTTACATGGTAACCTATTAACCAAGTATGTGGTTGTATTTATAGCCTCAGCCCAGAAATAATTGATTTTTCTCCTTCATCATTGACCTTGCAAACTCAACAAGAGTTCTATTTCTCCTTTCTGCTACACAATTTTGTTGAGGAGAGTACCTGCAAGTAACTTCCCTTTTTATACCTGCATTCCACAAGTAATCACTGAATTCATTAGAGAAATACTCTCGCCCTCCATCTGACCTTAGTCTCTTCACTTTTTGTCATGTGATTCTCTCTGCATACACATGATAATGTTTAAATGTATTGAACACATATCATTCATCTTTGATCACATATATGGTGATCCATCTGGTAGCATCATCAACATAAATCACATAATATCTTGAACCATTAATACCAAAGTCCTTTGATGGCCCCCATACATCTCTATGTACCAATTCAAGCTTCTCTAAATACATGAAACCATGCTTGTTATATGATTTTTTATGAGCCTTACCTAATTGACATGCCTCACATATGTATGTCATGTGTTGACCTGCAACATGAGGTAATCCAAGCAGTGAACCATTATTGATCATATCCTTAATACCTCTTTCATTGAAATGTCCAAGTCTTTTATGCAAAAGATCTAACTCAAAGATCTTATGTCCTCCATAAGTGAACAAGGCATGACAAGTATTGCCTTGAATTTTCAATGTGAATAACCTTCCTTTTCTTTCTTGAAACAATTTGTTTATACCCATTGATAGGGTCTTCCGCAAAAACTCCATCATTAGTGAACATTACTTCATAACCTTTCTCTACAATTTACCCTAGTACACTTATCAGATTCTTTGGACTTGTAGGAACATACAAAACCTTACTGAAAAGAGTACTTCCATCCTTGGCCTTCACTGATCCAATGGACTTCACATTGTGGTTTGTGTTATCACCTTTTTGAACCACATGATTACTCACCTTATTCTCCAAATCAGTCATCAAAGCTATGTTGCCACTCAGGTGATTGCTACACCCTGAGTCAATGTAGCAAACTCTTTGATCTTCACTTTGTCTTTCACAAGTTGCATTCATAATCAAGGTTGAAAATTCCTTTTGATCTGAATCATAATTGTAGTAGGTATTGTTGTAGGATTGACTTTGGAAACCTCTAGCTGCATTTCTTCCAAAGTAACCTATAATACCTCTACCTCTGAAAGTACCTCTCTAATTTCTATTACCTCTTCCTCATGAATTAAAGTTCTGATTATATCCTTCACCATTGTGATTATTATGCCAACATTCATGAGCTAAATGATTAGTCTCACCACAAATCAAGCAAGCTTTGACACCATCTTTATTGCTTCTGCCTCTTCCTCTACCTTTGCCACCTCCTCTTCCTCTTAGGAAGTTAGCTTCGTTAGTAGTGCCTTCATCTTCATTCAATTGTTGCTTGCCTTTGTTAATCTTCTTCTTGTCCTTTGAATACATTGCTTGACCTGTACTTTTATCAACATCACCTTTGACATCCTGCTCAAAGGTTAGCATATGTCGTAGCTATCGGTTCAAATCAGAAGTGAAATGATCTAGTGACAATTTAGTAGATAGAATGAATGGCTTCCATTTCTCATCTCCTCTCAAACCTTTGAGAATTTCCCTTACCAATTTATCCTCTTCAATACCTTCATCAACTGCTCCTAATGCATCTGCAATGTCCTTCATCCTTGCCACATAATCAGAAATAGATTGAGAAGCCTTCTTCTTGAATGTGGTGAATTCTGCCCAAACAGATGCCTTCCTTGACTTTGTAGTGTTTTGGAAATGCTCCTCCAAAGCATTCCTTATGTCACTTGCACTTTCAAGTCCTCTAATGTGAGGTAGCAAGTAATCATTAACTCCCATGTAGATAATGCTCCTAGCTTGAGCATCCTTCTTCATCCATGTCTTCAAATCTGAGAGCTCATCCCTAGTTGGAACACTAGCATCTCTGAATTTTGGTTTTTCTTCTATACATCTGATGTATCCTATCAAGTCTTTTCTCATAAGATGAGCTTCCATCCTCATGGACCAAGCAAGATGGTTTTCTCTATCCAATTTCTCTATTTGAAGAGAATCTCCCATCCTTTCCTCACCTGTGCAATAAATTTCTTCAAGCTTTGTGAATAATGAATGTATATTTACTTCAGATGTAATTCCTTTTGATCTTCTTAATAGCTTCAAGCCTTCTTCTATAGCTTTCACTTCAAGCTTTCACCTTTTGAAATAAGCCTATTACCACTCCTATGGAGATAGTTTTATGATTGAGTCTTCATGATGTTGGAGATGCATTTGATGTTGTTCTCTATTAGCATGCTATTGGATGCTTCATTTACTTATGCATTACTCAGCCAGATATTCAGTTTGCTATCTCACAGATGACCAGGTTTATGCACTGCCCAAGTGTCAAGCATTGGCAAGCGGTTAAGCACATCTTTCGCTACTTGAGTGGTACCCGACTACTTGGATTGTTTTATCACAAGGGGGGATCAATACCGCTAGATTTGCATGCTTTTTCTTACTCTGACAGGGCTAGTTGTTATGATGCTCATGTGTCCACTAGTGGCTTTTGCTTCATACTTCGTAGCTCATGTATATCTTGGTTGAGCAAGAAGCAGCCTACTGTGGCCACTTCCAGTTGTGAGGCTTGTTGGAAAACAATGTCCCAAGAACAAGATTTCATTATCCCATGATCAAAATTTGTTTAGATTCAAGCATGTGTAGTAGTCTTTATCTGCACTTGTACAACTAATTGGCATTGGCAGCGTGGCTAGACATTAGACTTTCCAAAGAAACGACCAGGGTTCAAGTCCCCCCATCGGCAACGGCACAGATCGCGAGTTTTTTTATGCTTTTACTTTATTAAAAATCACGCAAGCAACGGACAATGCCCGGACAGTTTTTCGCGAATGATGTTTTTCAAATTTGATCACTATTCACTTGTGCTTTATCCGATCCTAGATCGTAGCTTGCTTTATTGAAGAGTTTTTGAGTGCTTTTCAAAGGACAAACTACTATATAAGAAGTGCTTGGGGTCACTTGTAATTCATCCATCACCTATTACAACACAAGCTTTGGAAGCTTGGTACCTCTTTGAGGTAGTGCTTTTAGCACATGGGGCAGCCATGGTGCTTTGTTGGAGCACGTTGAGGAGCGGCTATGGAGTTCTTCTTGAAGAAGAAGAGTGTGCTCACACTCTTGCTTATGGAGAGGATAATAGCAGGTCGATGGTGTGGATCAGCCATTCACATGATGTATTTGAAGATTGTCTTCTACATGAAGATTTTGGGTTACTTCAAAGACATTGGATGGTGGTTAACATAAGATTTGCATCTTATGTTAAGAATTCGGGTACATATTCTCTTTATGCATACAGGTACTACTTGGAGTTTGTAGAGGCAGTAACATCCATATCAAGAGGAGTCCTATTTCGCATAGGTACAAGAGAATCAGTACATATATGCTTTATGCATATTTGGATGAGGTGTTAGAGAAGATAGGTTCATATGAGTTTGAGGATTTCTGGCAGCAAACTTGTTAGCATTCTTTGCTACTTTTGTAAGTATGTGATACACATGTATCTGACTTAGGGTCTTCCATAGCCTAAGGTTAGATGAGGGTTTGTTGATTATCAGTTTTAGACTGATCCTTCCTCTTTGTGTCACTCATATTCACTCTTCTACAACCTATTAGGTCACACATCTCCGGATTTCTCTCCATACATCTGAATATGTTTGTTACATTTGTACATTCACTCATCCATCTAGTTTTGATCACATAGAGTGGTTGAGAGTTTTGCTCCCACAATGTACATTGAACATTGGTATATATGATAGTGTGAGTAAGCAGTGGCTTACGTAACACTTTACACATGTTGTCTAGTCTCTCTATTTTTGTCTCATCATTTGTATGATTAAATGTGGTATGTTCATGTTTTGTGAATATTGGAAGATTGCTAGATTCTATGTTGTATATGCTGGACCTATGGAACCATGGACCTGTGATATGAGCTATGGGCCTGCTAAATTTCCAACATTTGGTATCAGAGCTTTAGGGTTTTGATATGGGAGTTCATTCAAGCTCTCAGATTCGCAGGTTCCTAGACTTCCAAGTTTACAACATATGATTTAAGAGCATCTTCTAACTTTGAAATTGTACATACACACTTAATCTAGATGAGTAGAGATTTGAGAATTAGACAATTCAATCACATGTGTATTCATTAGTGTGGAGTATGAAGTTGATGATCTGTTAGCAGCCGAATACTTCTGTAAAGTATGTACAAACGTATTATTTGAAGACCAAGACTTGATGAAGAGAAGGCTACTTCAAATTCAAGGAAGAACAATGGTTTAGAGAAGATGAAGGAATCTGATCAACATCAAATAAAAGGTATCAGTTTTTACTATCAGATTATCATTTGTAGGTCATGTCTTAGAAGAGCAGTTATGAAGAGATTTGAAGGATTCAAGGAGTGCTTTTATACACTTACATTATTTGAAAGTTAAAGGCTACATCAAAATAGGTATCTAGAGGTTTTTCTAGAGAGTTTTGAGAGATCTCTTTCATGGCAAGAAAGCTCATCTAAGAAGATAAATTTGGCTGAGTTTTGTGTTCAACCAATTTTTTGTTGTAAGTTGGTTGGATATCCAGGTACAAAATTTGATCTAGAGAGGTAACTCTAGAAAGGTAATTTATCATTCAGACAAAAGGTTGGTGAATTTAGTCATTTCACACATTTGAAGCAGAGT
Source organism: Ceratopteris richardii (assembly GCA_020310875.1). Taxonomy (NCBI): domain Eukaryota; kingdom Viridiplantae; phylum Streptophyta; class Polypodiopsida; order Polypodiales; family Pteridaceae; genus Ceratopteris; species Ceratopteris richardii. The sequence continues at coordinate 5,762,029 of CM035435.1, read as the reverse complement.
TTTGATTCATAGATATGACGAGATGGTAAAACATGATTCTATGTTCACTTCCATTTGTATACCATATTTGTTTTGTCTCTTACTCTTAGCATTAGAGGAAGAAAAAAAGGTCATTCGAAGAAGTCAAGAGTTCTTGCTACTTCAAGATGAAGAGAACAAAAGGTATGGAAGAGAAGTTTGAAGATGTTGACATCATCATCAGGTGGAAGAAAGATGCAAAAGAACAAAGTCCAACATTTCCAAAAGAAAAATTTTGAGCAAGCAGCTATATGTTCCCTCAAAAAATTCTTGGAGTGTCAATACAGAGCTACTTGGTATATGACAAGTTGCAGAGAAGTATATTTCTTCTTTATCTAACTCTTGAGGCAAAAGAGTTTTTTGTAGCAGATGTTGAGGACTTGGGTTGAGGTTTTGTGTTTGGAAAGGTTATCTCATAATCAATATTTTCAAAAAACTTCAGAAAATTCAGATTTGTTGATGTACAAGTCAATGGAGAATCGACTTTCTGTGTTTGTCTTGATTTTTGGATACATGCTTGTATTCAAAAAGGTGTTCCATCAAATCAAATCCTAGCACTTGATTGAGAAGTGGAGTTAGCCAAAAGAAAGTCAAGCGGATATTTTCACATTTCACCTCGGAAGAATATGAAAAGATGAAGTATCAACTTGCAGCTTTTGGAATTCTCAAGGTGAGAAGTTTGTCCACTTATGTTTCAAGTAGGAGTTGCAGATTCTTGGGAAGGATTTGTTTGAAGAAAAGTTTTACAGCTTTCTAAGAAGCATGGACACTTAGAGACATTCAGGTAGCAAATCAAACATTCAATCATGAAGGTTTGATAAAAGCAGATTCTACACAGGTATTTTGTTGGAAAGATCATTGTTCTTGGATGATCTTGTATGAACTTGATAGATCTTATATGATCTTGGATGATCTTGAATGATCATGAAAGTTCTTGAGTATTTATGAGTCCGTTGTCTATCCTTTGTTTGTAAAGGTTCTTTAACATTGGAGGAAGTAAGTCAAAGATTCAGATTCTATCATATTTGTGTTGTAGAAAGATAGAAGAAGATACTTGTTATGTTGCAGAAGTTTATGAATCCTAAAATGCTTTCAGCAAGGTTTTTATGATAGATCAGCTAACCTTATTCTAGACTTTGGGAAGCTGAGGAAGAAACAGTGGAAGCTATTAGCAACTGTGCAGTGCTAATAAAAAGGGTTCAGAGATTTTGTTTCAAATACAGGTATTGATGATAAGGAAGCAATGCTAAATCACTGAAGATCAGATTTATTGAAAGAAGAAGGACGTCCAAGATTTCATAAAGTCTGATATACTTTGAAGAATAGTGGATACTAGTGTTAAATCATCCAAGGAGATGATGAAACATAAAGACTTATTTTCAGCCATATGTAAAAGAATGCAGAGTCATACCTACAGGTACTCCTATTTCAAGTATTCCTATATTTCCTTTGTCAGGTTCTCTTTATGTTCCAACTTTGAAAGGAGAAGGAAGAAGGAGAACGTCTAGAGAAAGTTCATGTTAGGATGTTCCTGTTCAGGAGAAGGTTCCAGAGTTCTATTGAAGAGAAGCTTGATATTTCAAAAAGGTATGTTTTAAAAGTGTGCACATATATGTTTATACTAGGTTCTAAAGGAAAGAGGTATGAAAGATTTTCAGATAGAACAAGGATGAAGACATGATGACATCATAGATTCTTTGATGAAGACTCATGAGTTGAATTGAGTTCAGTTCAGTTTAGTACAGTCAGAGATGAACCAGCAGTGTTCATAATACACTAAGTTGTGAGTTGTCAGTCACAGGTTCCAGGATTCAGTTATTGATTTTGTTTAATGTATTTACATGACACAGCAAAAGTACATTGAGAAACCTTTAAGGTAAATGCAAATATGTGGATCCTAGTGTATGTTTTCAAGTTTAAGAAGACAGGAGATAGCAGGTTCAGAGTCAGTACTTGCTATATTTGTTATCAAGAAGTGATTGCTTGATGAATACACTATTGGATATCTAGTTTGCATATTTTCTCAGGTATTATGGTTCATATTCACAAGTTCAGTTTTGAAGAAGATTTTTTGAAGAAAAGATTTGAAGGTCAATTTCGGGAGTACAAGCTTGAAGCGTGTGACAGGTTGCAGATCCAGTTCAATTTGTACCATTGCGACGTTGAAGGGGAGATTGTTGGAAAACAATGTCCCAAGGTCAAGTTCTCATTATCCCATGATCAAAATTTGTTTAGATTACAGCATGTGTAGTAGTCCTTATTAGTACTTGTACAAGTAATCAGCATTGGCAGCGTGGCTAGATGTTAGACCTTCCAAAGAAACGACCAAGGTTGAAGTCCCCCGATCGGCAGCGGCACAGATCGCAAAGCTTTTTTATGCTTTTACTTTATTAAAAATCACGCAAGCAACGGGAAATGCTCGGACATTTTTTTGCGAATGATGTTTTTCAAAGTTGATCGCTATTCGCTTGTGCTTTATCCAATCGTAGATTGTAGCTTGCTTTATTCAAGAGTTTTTTGAGTGCTTTTCAAAGGACAAACTACTATATAAGAAGTGCTTGGGGTCACTTGTAATTCGTCCATCATCTATTACAACACAAGCTTTGGAAGCTTGGTACCTCTTTGAGGTAGTGCTTTTAGCACATGGGGCAGCCATGGTGCTTTGTTGGAGCATGTTGAGGAGCGGCTATGGAGTTCTTCTTGAAGAAGAAGAGTGTGCTCACACTCTTGCTTATGGAGAGCATATTAGCAGCTTGATGGTGTGGATCGGCCATTCACCTGATGTATTTGAAGATTGTCTTCTACATGTAGATTTCGGGTTACTTTAAAGACATTGGATGGTGGTTAACATAAGATTTGCATCTTATGTTAAGAATTCAGGTACGTATTCTCTTTATGCATACAGGCACTACTTGGAGTTTATGGAGGCAGTAACATCCATATGAGGAGGAGTCCTATTCGACATACTAGGTACAAGAGAATCAGTACGTATATGCTTTATGCATATTTGGATGAGGTGTTAGAGAAGATATGTTCATATGAGTTTGAGGATTTCTGGCAGCAAACTTGTTAGCATTCTTTGCTACTTGTAAGTATGTGATCTTTTCACACATGTATCTGACTTAGGGTCTTCCATAGCCTAAGGTTAGATGAGGGTTTGTTGATTATCAATTTTAGACTGATCCTTCCTCTTTCTGTCACTCATATTCACTCTTCTACAACCTATTAGGTCACACATCTCCAGATTTTTGTCCATACATCTAAATATGTTTGTTACATTTGTACATTCACTCATCCATCTAGTTTTGATCACATAGAGTGGTTGAGAGTTTTGCTCCCACATTGTACATTGAACATTGGTATATATGATAGTGTGAGTAAGCAATGGCTTACGTAACACTTTACGCCTGTTGTGTAGTCTCTCTCTATTTTTGTCTCATCATTTGTATGATTAAATGTGGTATGTTCATGTTTTGTGAATATTGGAAGATTGCTAGATTCTATGTTGTATATGCTGGACCTATGGAACCATGGACCTGTGATATGAGCTATGGGCCTACTAAATTTCCAACAAGGCTAAGTATAGGGCAGCTTTCACAGTGACTGTTGAGTGTGTGTGGCTCAGATGCGTTATGGCTGATTTGGGTGTTGGTTTGTCTTCTACCACCACCATTTTCACTGACAGTTAGACCGCATTGGTAGTTGCGAGGAACCCTGTGTTCCATGCTCGCACTAAGCACATTGAGGTGCATTATCATTATGTCAAGGAGAGGTTCTCTACTAGAGAGATTAGCTTGGCATATATGCCCACACAGGAGAACATTGCATACCTTTTTCATGAAGGCTCTACCTAGGGAGAAATTTAAAGCTTTCCGCGAAGCTTTGGGCTTACTTCCTTTTGTGGACTGATTCCACATATCTTGGCACTTCCTTATACATGAGTGCCAGCTCCTTGTTCACCGCAACACTCCCAGGGGGGGATTTGTTGATATATTTTGGTAGTGATGTGTGTGAACACATTAGGACTATCGAGGCACTTTTTTCCCTCTTTAGGAGGTTTTTTTCCCCCTAGCTTGTATATACACCTATAACCCTAATAGGTTACTGATCTTTGTACATTCTAGTGGTAATACATGCATTAATTTGTGTTGTGCTCCAAGCTTCTCCTTCTTCCTTGTGTTGTTCGCGTGCTTTCGTAGATGTCTAACTCCAACATTAATTACCCATGCACATAAGACTTTTTCTCAAAGTTCAATGTTCAAATGAGATTTGATTTTACCTTTGAAGTAGACAACAAACTCGTGCTAGCCCATTTGGAGATTGTGCAGGTTTGGAGGAGATGAGTGTCATAGAGAATTTTGTCTCTACTATTGATGAAGCTAAACCTGATCCAAAGGATGCAATAATGCTTGCTCATCCTCGTCTCAAGGAAACATAAGGCAATCAAATTGGCTACAATACTTTCAAGAAGAAAATCAAAAAGACTTGCTAACTGAAAAGTGAAAAATGATTGATTCACACATATAAAAAGTAAGAGCGCAAGAAGTTTTGAGACTGGATTGAAGATGGATTCACAAATGCATCATCTAGAGGACTTTGTGTAGAGTTACTTCTTCATTGCATTAATAATTTTTGAATTGTTGCATTGTCTTAAGATCCTAAATTTGTTTATATTGAGAATGCAGACAAGGATAAGGTAGTCAATGAAAGTAATAAGTTAGAGGAGTGGCTGAGGAACGAGAATACTAAATGGGAACATATTGCCACAAATCTTGTAAATACCCGCCATCACGGACTAGTTTGCCTCATTACTCATAACTCTATTTAAGCAATCATGAAAGTCAACAGCCAAAAGACTCGTGTGATGGATGAAGCTACTGACAATAAATTGGAAAGTTCTTTTTTTTTTTTTTTTTTTTTTTTTAAAGGAAGTTCGGCATTAGCCTACTCTCCCGGACTTGAATTAAATAAAGAAAAGTACAAGAGAAGGGGACTAGTGCCCACAGGACCCCCCAAATCCCACAAAGCAGGGGAAGCTTTTACAGAGCTTAGATGACATTACAAAGAAGGTTAATTACCCTCTCATCACCCTCATGTGGGGCCCACTTGGGTTTAAGCTTGTTATCGATCAAAAGGAGTACTTGATGATGCCTAAAGGGGGGGGATTTTTTACAGTTGACAATCCTTTTGCCAAGGAGGAACAACGATTTCTCAATTGACCACTCCTTGGGGGAGTCACCGAAGTTGAAAGCACATCTTTCTCGCCAGATTTTCCATAGGACCTCCCCTCTGATGGCGTTCCAGAGAGTCGCAGAGCAGCCGATCGCTTCTCCCAGCAGGGCTTGCTGCCAACTGAGACGTTTTTGAAGTCTAATTCTCTTTCCAACCACCTGCCAGAGTCTGTTGGAGTTGGGGCAGGTAAAGAAGATGTGTGAAACATCTTCGATAGACCGGTAGCAGCGTTTGCACCAGGGAGGGATCCCACAAATTTTGCTAGCCTTAAGGTTGGTCCAGATTCCATGATGAAGAATTTGCCATAAGAGGACAGACTTTTTGATTTCTATGAGGGGGTGCCAGATAGCCATGAACTTCATGTCCCACCGAAGCCGCGTCCATGACAGGCACCACTTTTTGTTGAGGTTAACTTGATAGTCGATCGTTTCTTTGATGTTCAGGATTTTTGATAGGCTATTCCCATTGTGCCATTTGAGACCAAGCGAGCTCGACATGTCGTGTCCCATGAGAAGGCGAACTTTGTGTCGGTCCCAGGCGAGACATCTGCTTTGCAAAGTGTTCCATTCTTCATGCGAAATGTTGATGCCAGGGTCAATATCCTCAAAGTTGATCCAGCGGTTGGTGTCTTGTTTCCAGAGATGTTTCCATTTTTTGAAGCCTTTGTTCCATAGCTTCTTGGCATTTTGAATGTTCCAAGATTCCACACTCCGGATGCCATGGATCGGAAACCAGATAGAGTCGTTTTGTCTGATACCGGCAGCCCACTTCCAGTCTTCACTTATTCTTGTGAAGCTTTTGACTTTATTCCAACCCTTCCAAAGGGAGCACACCAGATTAGAGCCTTTCGGGAAGACGGGGATCGGGGAAAACAGCAAGGTCAAGATGTCAAGATTCTTCCAATTTGGGAAACCCATGAGCGCCAACTCATTCTTGTTTCTGAAGATCAACTTGGCCCACGAGGCCTCCCCGTTGCACCAAGCCTTCATCATCCATTTGGCCGACAGTTTGTTAGCCATGCACCCAATGTCCAAGATACCAAGTCCCCCACTATCTCTATGGCTGGTGCAGATGGACCATTTGATTTTAGGCACCCCCCTCCTATTGTGGTCGCCCGTCCAAAGGAAGTTTCTACAAATACTATCTAGTTTGGACAGATCTTGTTCTTTCGGTCTCCAACAAGAAAGGAAATAAATGGTAGATGATAAGAGGAACGTGTTGATAACCATAGCACGACCAGCAAGATTGATTTGCATACCTCTCCAATAGTTAAGCTTGTTTTCGAGTTTGGCAAGCACCCAGTTCCACCGCTGTTCCATAGAGACGCCAAACCCCAAGGGAATCCCAAGAAGCCAAAAAATTTGGCCCTACGGAATGATTTGACAGCCATGATCAATGAGAAGGTCGGGCTGTGACCCACCAATAGCTCTAAAGGCGGTCTTAGAGTGGTTGATTATGGAACCAGAGGCTTCACAAAAAGTAGCAAGACACTTCCAGAACGTCTCCAGGCTGGTACTATCATTGTGAACAAAAGCATTCATATCATCGGCAAAAAGTCTCATGATGATCTGACTGTGGTCATGCAGCAAACGAAGGCCTTTAATGTTACCAGCTTCCACCTGATGCTCCACCAGCCTGCTAAGCCCTTCCGTGGCAATGGCAAAGAGAAGGGGAGCCAATGGGCACCCTTGTCTGATAGATCTTCTAAGTTTGATCACCTTTGAAAGTTTTCCATTAATGTTAATTTGGGTCGATGCGTTTTCGAGAAGGGTCGCGATCATCTTGGTGAATTTCTGACTACATCCAAGATCTTGTAGCGACTGTAGAATATAGTCCCATTCTAGCCTGTCGTAGGCTTTATCAAAGTCGATCTTGAGGAATACTACTTCTTGTTAGACTCATTTGCAAATTCAAGACCTTCCCAGATATCTATAATGGTTTCCAAAATTGACCTGCCTTTGATGAAGCCTTTTTGGTCCTCGCTTAGCCACGCTCTCAAGTGGCAAGAGATTCTGTTGGCAATGACTTTGGCGATGATCTTGTATCCTGTTTGGAGCATTGTAATGGGACGCCAGTTCTCTATTCTGTTCTTTTCCCTTTTTTTGTGTACTAACTTGATAATGCCATTGTTGAGACAAGAAGGAAGCGCGCCAAACTTGAGTGCCTCTTGCCAAACCAAACGAAGAGGGGTGGCAACCACCAACTTGAAGGATTTAAAGAACTCATTAGTGAGCCCGTCGGGTCCCGGGCTTTTACCTGAAGGGAGGGCATCAATGACCTCAATTATTTCGGCTTCAGAGATAGAGGCATGAAGCAGAGAGTGAAGGTTGAGTGGTATCCTGTGGGGGGAAACCCTAGATATGGCTGCCATACAGTCCCTTCTATGGTGGGAGAGGGGGTTTGAGGTCCCCAGGAGTCTCGTGAAGTGCCCTTCAATGATCCCAAAATTATCTTCTTCCGTATTGCATACATTGCCATTTGCGTCTAGCAATAAGGGGATCGATTCTCTGTTGTGTTTCCTTTTGAGGATACGGCACATCTCTTTGGTGGGTTTGTCGGCTTTGCCAGCCCACCACTCCTTGAAGAAAATTTGCAAATTTTTCCTTTGTATCTCTTCCTCGTATCTCAGCAGCGCTCTGATTTTTCGAAGTCCTTTCTGGGCTTGAGATTTACCTTTGTTCACTTCCTCCTCGAGCCGCCAGAGTCTATGATATAGAGCTTCTCTACGAGCCCGCCGCATAGTCTCTAGCATCTTCCTGGATCTAATCATGATCTGTCGTGACTTATCGACCGCACTTCTCCAACACTTGGCTGGGGACAAGCCAGAGGCGAATGCCTCCTTCCACACATCAGAAATTTCTTGATGGACGGAGGGGAGAGAGAAGGAGGGCACACTAGCATGGAACCAAGGAGCCTTACGGATCTTGGTGGGGGGTTGAAAAGTGATGACGATCGGGTAGTGATAAGAGATGGTGAGGTCGGTGCGTTGCGAGAGGGAAGGGTGGCCCCACTGATGAGTAAAAATCTAAGAAATGTAGCATCTATCAAGTCTAGCTTTCCTCAGGTCCTCGCCTGCTTGGAGATTTGACCAAGAAAAGCCATTCGAGTCTTTGAATTCGACCAAATCCAAGTGTAGTTTAGTTTTGTCCCACGTTTCTTTCTCCCGACTATCGATGACCCTACCCTTGCCCATCCATCTGTCCATAGGGTCCTCTACCATGTTGAAGTCACCACAAATAAGCACGTTGTGGGGGAGCGAGTCCAAGGAGGCCCAAGTGTTAAGTCTCTCTAACTCCCCATTAGGGGCATACAAAGAAACTAAAGTAAAACAAAAGGGAGCACCGAAAGAAACAGCAATCCATCGATGGCATTCATCTTCAATGGAGTTCTCAAGCTTTTCAAACCAGAGTTGATTAATACCGATAACCGGACCCCCGCTGATGCGCCGTTGAAATCCAAACATGGGTCGAGGAGACATGTCTAAGCCGTTTCTGGAGGTCTTCTCCGTCAATTTTAATCTCTTGAATACATATAAAATCTGGGTTTAGGCTAATGTCGCGAAGCCATTGACCAATGATGATCGCTCTTGAGGGGTCGGTTAGCCCTCTAGCATTTAACAAGATGATGATCATTGTCGTAGTGAGCCCTCTTTGTGGGAGGGAGCTTTGTCCTTTCTTTTCTTGGATTCATCTTTCTTTTTCGCTCGGATCGGATCCCGAGTTAGCAATAGGTTCTTGTGGGGGCTTTTCCACGATAACTCCATAGGTTGTTTTCCTTTGCGGGATGCCTCCTGCTGGGAAGAACTGGGCACCGTTTTCAGCTCCGTTTCCGGAATAGTCGATCCGATGATGGAGCTTTCACTATCCATGTTATCTTCGTTGCTAGTAGTAAATCCGTCTTCTTTGCTTGTAGTGGTTTCTTTACTGTCAGGGATCTCTAGGCCTTTGTCGTCGGTGTCCACCTCAAGTTGGTTCCCACCTGGGTAGTCAAACTCATTGATGTCCTTTTCCAGATTGCAATACAAGTTGCTGGAGGGGGTAACTCACATGTTGTTTCGCTCAGAAGTTGCCCTAGGGCTTCTTTTCCTTCTTCTTCTTCTGACTTCGATGAACCCGTCTGCATCAGCTTCTGGATTAAGGGGGCCCTTGAATTCCTCTACTTTCGTCGAGTGATTCAATGCTCCATTGCTATCTTGAGCATTTTTGGGGGCTTCTTGATTTCGCTTGCTTTTTCGTCTCAAAGGGCAATCTTTAATCCTGTGACCTTGTTGGCCACAACGAAAGCACGCGTTGGGAAGGTTTTTGTAACTGATGTCTTGCTCCCATACATCCCCTTCGCCCAAGTCCAGTTTGATCTTCGATGGAAGTGGCATACTAAGGTCAGCCTCGACACAGATTTGAGGGTGCCACCGAGCGTTGAACAAGTGTCTTGCACCTTCATAAATGAGACCACCAATGTCCTCGCGTGAGGCCAACAGCTTGCCGATAGGAGAAACGATGTCCCACACGAAGTTGTACAAGAAGTATGGCAGTTTAGGGAGCTCAACCCAGAGAGGGTACCGAAGCGATTTCGATTTGTCGAGAGTAAAATCAGGGGACCATCTGAATAGGCACAGGGTCGCTCGGCCGAGTTGCCAAGTTTCGACACTAAGGGCTCGAAACGCCATATCTTCATTTTCAAAGACTAGCAGCAAGTGGCTTGCCGATAAGAACTGACACTTACAAACAACTAGCCCACCTGGGAACCACTCGTTGCGAAGCCACTGTCGCACAGTTTCGAGCGGGGGCTTAGGGCCGAACATTTGGCCGACGAGGCAAACTTTCTTGAGCTCCTCCTGAGTTGACAGAATTGCGGATCTACTGAGGGAGACCAAGGGGGGTTCAGCACTCTCGAAGGCCCCTAGGGCGGCACAAGAACCCCCCTCCAACAAAGAGGCCAGGTTATCGGTCTCCCCGGGAGGAGGGGCCAGGTTACTTCTCACAAGAGAGGGGGTCGCCAAATCCATGACAAAAGAGGGACACCCCGAGAATGAAGATCTTTTTCTTTTTTGATGAACAAACTCAGAGTTTTAGAGAAGATGTCAACTGCAATGAGCTTACACCCACTCCACGACGGATACTGGCACCAAAAGGAGATGCTTCGCTCCTTTAATCTTTTAAAGTTCACTTGAAAATAAAAGCAAATGCACAAACGGTAAGCTTGGAGTTTAAAAGCAGAGGAACCACGCGGCCCACCGTTTCAAGTTGCCATGGAAAGAAGACGACGCACAGATAACTTTTAGTTTTTTCGTGCCGTGCTTAACTGATTATTTCATCATTTTTTTCCCTCCAGAATCTGATAAAGCCACGAGGATCTGAAAAGGCCACGAGGAAGCGGCACACACTCGCTGAGAGAGCCCGATTACCGAGGAGAAAAGCTAAGAATTCAAATGCGCAGAGCCAAACCGTCTATCGCGGAACACCCAAACCAAATCCATCAATCGCTGACAAAGCTGTCTATCGCGTGAAGGGAAAAACCGTCAATCGAGCGAGCAAAACCATCTATCGCGGTGGGCCAAACCATCAATCGCGGAGACTAATACCATCAATCGCGGACAGAGGCAAAACCGTCAATCGAGCGGGCAAAACCACCAATCGCGACGGAGGCATTCACGATGGACACATGACGCTATCGTGTCCCTCCTGTCGATCGCGATGGACACACTTTCTCACGATGGACACATCTCTCTGCATTCAGTCGATCGCGACGGAGGCACTTCACGATGGACACATGACGCTATCGTGTCCCTCCTGTCGATCGCGATGGACACACTTTCTCACGATGGACACATCTCTCTACGTTCGATCGCCATCCCTCCTCGATCGTCAACGTGCAGGTCCGTTCACCTACAATTTTTGCTTTTGGCTAAAAATTTATTTGCTGTTGTCTCCGTGTAGTGTGTTAGTGCAAGATATCATGAAAACCTTTTCCTGTTGGAAGAAGAAAGCATGACCAAGACAAACTCTGAGAAGCAATTGTGGGCGGCACTACCTTTTGTTGTTACTGTTTTAGAAGACGAGCCGACCCACCAACGAACTAATGCTCCTCTTTCGTGGAACATTTGAGACATCATCATCTTCTTTTCTTTTCTTTTTTTTTTTTTTTTTTTTTTTTTTTTACAATGATGAATTCTCGCTAAGTTTAATGAAACAAAAAAGGCGGTTGTTGTTTCTGATTATATGGACTATAAGCTCATAAATTAAGCTCCTTCCGACTTTATCAAGTCCAACATACTATTAAAAGTTTTGATCGGCTTCTTTTCCTTGGCAAATTTTTGTGCTATCTGCTCCAATCATAGTTCACCTCACATTCATCCACCTTTTTCATCACATTCATCCACCTTTTTCATCCGTTGATTCCTCCATCCACAACAATTTCTGTCTACTCAATCGAATTCAAAAACTTTTATGAGATGTACATTCTATTCTTCCTTGAAACTCTTTTTTTAGTGAATGTTTGTTTTTGAATTCTTTGTCAATCTTGTAAATAAGCTCAAATCCTCTTTATCTATATACGTGAATGTTCAAATTTTGGAAAGTATATTCGTGAAATTTGCATGACTTTTTGGCTTTTGCGTATAAAATCTACAATTTCAATATAAGCAAAGTGTAGACTTCATAATTTTGTTTTTGAAATTTTTCAATATGATGATACTAGCTATTAAGAGTTCAGCATCTTTAGGTTTCTATTGTGATTGCGAATGGTTTTGTTGCCTCTGAATTGTTTTAGCATGAAGTATTACTAAACTAAATGCTTTCAAAACCTAGTCCTATATTAGCTCCTATACTAGGATAATGGTAAAATCAAAACTTATACATATAGTCTTGGATTCAATTATTACAAACTATAGATATAAAGAAAAATTTTATGTTTCGAAACTTACTTTTATACAAACATAGAATAAAAAGATATTTTGTTCAAAAGACTCAAACTAAAACTGGCAAAATTGTATCACTGACCCAATAAGGGCTAAAATTTTGGCTAAATGGATCTCTGATAGCTCTATTTTGAATGATTTCTTATGTCTTCAAGAAATTAAAGTGAACAAAGAAAAACTTAGGGTGCATCTAAATATTATTTCCAATAAGCTTGAGTGGTATTATATTGATCACCCTGTTGAGCGGGGAGGGGGGGACTTCTCTTGGGGTCTCCCTCTCCGTTTGTTGGAGATAGACATCTGCGGAAGCACGTGAACAACACAAGGAAGGAGAAGAAGATTGGAGCACAACACACAATACTGAATGTATTACTAGAGAATGTACAAAGATAAGTAGCCCATTAGGGAAATAGGCATATATACAACCTGGGGGAAAAAAACCTCCTAAAGGTGGTGGCAGAAGACTGACCAACACCCAAATCAGCCATAAGGCGTCTGAGCCACACACACTCAACAATAGCTGTGAATGATGTCCTATACTCATCCTCACAACTGGAAGTGGCCACAGTAGGCTGCTTCTTGCTCAACCAAGATATACATGAGCTACCAAGAATGAAGGAAAAGCCACTAGTGGACACACGAGTGTCATAGCAACCAGCCCAATCAAAGTCAGAAAAAGCATGCAAATCTAGCGGTAGTGATCCCCACTTGGGATAAAACAACCCAAGTAGCTGAGTACCACTCAAATAGTGAAAGATGCGCTTAACTGCCTGCCAATGCTTGACTCCTGGGCAATGCATAAACTTGCTCATCTGTGACACAACAAACTAAATATCTAGCCAAGTAATGCATAAGTAAATCAAGCATCCAACAGCCTGCTGATAGAGAACAACATCAAATGCATCTCCAGCATCATGAAGGCTCAATCGTAAACATGTATCCATAGGAGTGGCAATAGCCTTACAGTCTTCAAGGCCAAAATGCTGCAATAATGTGTCAATATATTTCGTTTGACACAAAGCCATTCCACCATCAACTTGCATAAACTCAATGCCCAAATAATGATGCAAATGCCCCAAATCGGACATCTCAAATGAGGCATGCAAATCAGCCTTAAAAATCAGCAATGTGCTTCTCAATAGGACCAGTGAGCAGTATCTCGTCAACATAGACAACAATGATCAGAAGCACATCATTAGCACGCTTAACATATAAGGTGCTTTCAGTTGGACTGTTCTCAAAACCATGTGCAATCAGATAGGCATGTATCTTCTCATACCAAGCACATGGTGCTTGCTTTAAACCATGTAATGCCTTCTTTAACCTGCACACCTGGTTTTCATACCCTTTCTACACAAAGCCACGGGGATGAAAAACATACACTTCGTCATGCAAGTCACCATTCACAAATGCAGTTTTAATGTTCAACTGATGTACATTCCAACCATGATGGGCTGCAAGTGCAAAGATGCTCCGAACAGTAGTCATATGGCATGTAGGTGCAAAGGTCTCATCAAAATCAATGCCTCTTTCTTGTGCATAACCCTTTGCAAGAAGCCTAGCCTTATACCTGTCAACTGTTCCATCACGCTTACGTTTCAGCTTGTAAACCCACTTAGTGCCAATGGCCTTCTTGCCAGGAGGCAAGTCACACAAAGAACAAGTACCATTCTTCATTATAGCATCATATTCAGATTGCATAGCAGCCATCCACTTTTTTCAATTTTGTGCTTCATTAAATGAAACAGGCTCATTCTCATCACAAAGACTAGATGCAGCCATAGCATAGCAATCTGATGCAAAAGAGGCATTATGACAGCCTGAACGGGTACGATATGACAGAGGTGCATCTAATTGTTGACATGCAAAGTCTGCACCAACCATTTTCCATGCTTTGTCCTTGACTTTGAGCTTCAACACTCCCCCCCCCTCTCGAGTCTGTCGTCCCTGACATACCCTTATTGTAGTGGTTGTTCCAAGTAGTGCCTTGAGAGGGAGCATCCCGTCTGTCTGAACAAAAGTCTTCTGACTTCCAGATGTGTCTGGTTCTTCATCTATCACTGCGAGTCTTTGCAAGTTGTAGTCTCTTGGTATATGCTTCTTCCTGGGATTCCAGCATGACTGTGTCGTTGTGAGTTTCCGTTGATGTTTGCTAGATCTTCCACAGTTGATGTTCATAGTAGTCATGCCAATTACTCCTAACCCATATTGAGTGATGGGTAAGTGTGTTCGTGCATGGGTTGAGGAAAATATGTGCCTTGTGCACGGCCTTGTAATGTAGCCCTATGAATGCTTACTTGGAAAATGCATTGGAAGAAGTATGGTGCAAAAATTGCGGGTCTTGAGCTAAGTGCTCAAGGGTATGCTGACGAAGAGGTTTCCTAATCTATCATGGTTATGGTGTTGCCAGAGTAAAGATACTTACCATGGAGAAGGTTGATCGATGTTCATCTCTTCGTGTTGTACACTCGGCCTTTGGGATGGAACATTGTTGATGAATGTCCATGTTGATGGTCCACTGATGAGATCTTTTGAGTGGTTGATCCTCTCTCCTCTTTTCAAAGCAACATTTGCCAAATACTGAGAATTGAATTTCTTTATATTCTTTGGCAAACAACATTGGGTAACTACACCAAGCTGAGTTTCACATATTCTCTTTAGCTCACCATACGCAAGAGTCTTCTCCTCCAGGAATACCCTTTGCAGATATCTCCTTGGATGCTCTCGTACATGAAGTAGTTAAGCATCACTCAAGTTGCGGACCTTCATGCTCTTCATTCCTACCATGGTAAGAGAAAATCATAGTTGTAGATGCCATGTTCATGCCAAGTGCTTGCCATCTACCAGATAAGGCAGCAATGATATCATCTGCTAGCCGAGACACACTTCTATCCCAACTGATAAATGCCCAGTAATCAATAGTTCCATCTTCAACTAAGCATGTCTCATTCATGTTTCATGAGCCAAACCTGGGAACAAGTTCTTCCTCTCTTTCTTTTCTTTTTTTTTTTTTATATTTAATAGGAACAATATCACAAACAAGAAGACAGAATTTAGTATCAATCAATAAAAATCTTTGACATATGTCAATGTGCTCTTGTGCCTGGGATTCTCAAGTGTGTCTATGCACGGCCGTGTAATGTGGCCCCTATATTAATGCATACTTTGGAAATGCATGACCTGAATGGTGCAAAAGATAGGGTTGTGCAAGGAGCACATGGTTGTCGCTCGTCGAGGCCTGATGTCACCTGCAGATGTTGATGTCATCTTTGTTGGAGGTATCCATTGGATCTTGAGATGACCACTGATCCTTCCTCTTGATAGGGACCCATTTTAGAACAGCATTTGGCACTGTAGAGATTACTTCAGGCGTCTTCCTCGTTGGATGCTTTCTGAACTGTGGTATCCAGTGTGGTTGGCGCTTTGGTTCGATGGAGGCTACTTGTACTTTTGGCTTCCAAACCCATATCCTTTTTGCACATCTTCCTACTAATGTTGAAGAGCTGATTTGATCTCCTTTCGGTCTCTATACGTGGTTCTTACCCTCTTCTCCTTTTGGCTTCTTTGTTGAGACCTTTCGCATGTGGGAGAACATAGGTTGTTGTAGATGTAAGAGCTTCTTAGGTACCCACATCTGTAATTGCCCTTGTTGAGCTGCAGCTAACTTCTTAGGCACCCAAACTTGTTGGATACCTTGTGATTGAGCTTGTCCGACCTGCTTCCTTCGTCTTCTGGCCTGGTTGGCTTGCCTAGATGGGATTTGTGGGGGCAAGCCTAGTGGTTTCTCTCCTTTGCGTACCCAGATTTGCGTCATGTTCGGGACTGCTTTCTTATCGAATGGTGTCTTTCTATTTGATGTAGCAGTTGTCGTGATCGGTTGTGTTTGCCTTTGTGGTGGACTGACTAGTGTGGCTACTTGATTCTTTGGAGAAGAAGAAAGATCCACCCACCTTCGAACCTGTTCTTCCACGATTGACTCCTTCTGCATCATAGAGCTTTTGACACATATAACATCTTCTTCCATATGATTAGTCTTAGAAGAGTTGAGAGAGTGTGTGGTGCCATGATCTGGGAGCATGCAGTTCGCTAATTCTAATGTAATGCATTGTTCATGTACCCAAACTTGAAGAATTTGACTTCTTAGGTTTAAGTTGACTGCATTGTCATAAATCCAATCTTGTCCTAAGACAAGTGGTTCTGTAAGGTTCTCATCTTGACACACTAGCACTTTGACTTTCATTGGAACATCTTGCAGGTAGATGGGAAGTTCCACCTCGCCCAAACAAGGGGTTTCCACACCTCCCAATCCTATGAGATAAGCTTCTATGGGATTGATGTTCAACTGCAAGTCTTGGCACTAGGAAAGTCTAACTGCACTACTTGCTGCACCTGAGTCAATCACTGCTTTCACCGTCCTTGCACCCTTCCCTTGTCCTATCTCTATGGTCACAAAGGGTCTTCGGTCAATGACCTGAGAAGTCGCTATGCCTGACTTTTGACACATATCCATGTGATATTTTGGGGCTTTTGAGTTGACATCTAGGCCTAATCGCCTTAACTTATTTCACCTAAATTAAATACGTGAAGTATTTCCTTGGCGATGCACCACACTGCACTCTCTTTCTCGAGTGCTCCACGATGATACGCTCGAAGTAGAAAACCGAGCTCCTGACGCCACACACAGTACTCCGCACAGAGGGTGTTGAATACGCAGAAAACGCAGTACACAGGGGAGCACGAAGACAGAATTCTTAGGTCTTACAAATGCAGTCGAACTTTTTGTCTGTGACTGACCAGGCCACTATATGTTTTATTTAAAGAACATATACAAAGAAGTGTCCGGTGGCCATTTGGCCTTTCACATGGACACTAACGGTAACAATCTCCCACTAAAGGCCAATATGGCCAGAGTAACTATGGGAGAAAAAAGAAAGAATGATAAAGAATACCTGAGTGTAAGTATACAAACTATACCTCCCACCTGATGGGCATGTTACACAGTATACAAGTGACTGCGTAAGATCAAGAATCAAGTAACCCCCATCAAGTGACAACAGTGTCTAAAGCTATCCTGTGGTAGAGCTTTAGTCAAAGCATCTGCAACATTATCTCGAGTGTGAACCTTCTCAAGAATAATGCTCTCAGTGGCTAAGCAATCTCTAATGAAGTGATACCTCACCTCAATGTGCTTGGTCTTTGCATGATAGACCGGATTCTTAGCCAAAGCAATGGCACTCTGACTATCACTGAGCAAGTGAGGTACATGCTGAGGTAAACCCATATCACAAGCAAGACGAGAAAGCCACAATGCTTCCTTACATGCCTCACTTGTTGCAACATACTCTGCTTCTGTGGTGGAAACAGCTGTACATTCTTGAAGACGAGATCTCCAAGAGATAGCACCTCCAGCAAAATGAAAAATGTACCCTGATGTAGACTTACGATTGTCTACACAACCAGCATAGTCAGAATCTGTGTAACCAATAATGGATGCTTTCCCTCTACCTAAGCATAGACACTTGTCCTTAGTGCCACTCAGATATCTCAAAATCATTTTGACCGCTTCCCAATGTTTCTTGCCAGGATTAGACATATATCTGCTCACAACTCCCACTGCAAATGCAATGTCTGGTCTCGTAGCTACCATAGCATACATGAGACTACCAACAGCAGACTGATAGGGAATTTTGGTCATGAATTCCTTTTCCTCATCTGATTTGGGGCAGTCATCCTTGCTCAATTTCACATATGTGGGTAAAGGTGTACTCAATGCCTTTCCACCCTGCTGTTGAGAGCAGTATGGGCACCCAAGGACTGACTAGACAAGGAAGCCAGGGAACCCAAGGATTGACGAGACAAGGAAGCCAACGGAGAGAGTCAGAACAAGGTGAAGGAGTAAGTAGACAAAGCAGTCGACGCAAATCTGGCAGATAGGCCCTTCAATTTTTCCAATCTACATCTTTTAACAGTGATTCTTATCACTAACAATCATTGTAAATACCATTTCATATTTTTGTAGCTCCATTTTGTGCAAGCCAAGGAGTCCTTGAGCTTGAGGAGCCTTAGAAGTACCTACATATCAATTTTCGTATTTTTTAGACTCCGTTTGAGCCCTCAAATTGGCCCTGGAACCTAATTTTTAACTAGGCCGGACACTAGGTCTGGACAGGGCCAAAAGCTAGTCAAAAACTATAAAAAGAGCTAGAGAGCTCATTTTTGAGGTTAGATTGTAATTGAAACGAACTTGTAAGAGCTATTGAAAGTAATCTAAAGAACTCCATTGATTCTCTCTCTTTGTCTTGCCGTGTGTGCGCGTGTGTGTGTATGTGTGTGCATGCTTGTGTGCTTCTCACTCACGCACTTGTGTCGCCACTTGCTCGAGGTCTTCATACCATCCTCACGTCTTCCCGGATTGACATTAAAGGAGGTGCTACTCATCACTGAGCTACACCAAATTTTGGCGCCGTTGCCGGGGATCGAGCTTTGAGGACGAGCTTGTGATGGTAAGACGTAGAGTTGACGCGTTGGAGTTGTAGGTATTTTCTTCACTCTCATAGATTTTCTTTTACTTTCTTCACCATCTCCATCACCATCATCATCATCACCATCTCCCACGTCCATCTCCATCATCGCAAAAATTTCAGTTTTTTGACTATATCCCCACCTCCACCTCATTTCCCTCATTTCACTTGTGAGAGAGAGCGAGAGAGCGAAATTGCATGTGCTGTTTTTGCATGTTTCTTGAGCTATCTTGCAGGTACAGGTCACATCACCATCTCCAGCTTCCCGCGCAGGTACGGAACTCGACGAAACTGTCTCGCAGTCGCCGCCTTCTGTCCATCGCGATTGACAGAAAATTTCACTTGTTGGTAAATCTGAGTGCACCACAGTGGACTAGAGACCCTGCACACCACATTCCCACTAAAATTTTTGAAAATCTTGCAAAATTTCAGTCCATCGCGATTGACAGCTCTGTCCATCGCGATTGACTGCCTGTCCATCGCGATTGACTGCCTGTCCATCGCGATTGACTGAAGTCTCTGACCATCGCGATTGACTGCCTGTCCATCGCGATTGACTCAACCCCCTGTCCATCGCGATTGACTGAAGTCTCTGTCCATCGCGATTGACTGCCAGTCCATCGCGACCGACTGCCTGTCCATCGCGATTGACTCAACCCCCTGTCCATCGCGATTTACTGAAGTCTCTGTCCATCGCGATTGACTGCAAGTCCATCGCGACCGACTGCCTGTCCATCGCGATTGACTCAACCCCCTGTCCATCGCGATTGACTGCCTGTCCATCGCGATTGATTGAATTGGGTGTCCATCGCGACCGACTGAATTCTCTGTCCATCGCGATTGACTGAGTGTCCATCGCGATTGACAGCCCTATCCATCGCGATTGACAGCCAATTTTAGCCAAAATTTTTAAGGTTTGTTAATTGAAAAATTGGGCTAATTTTGGTCACAAATATTATGCTCTTGAGCACATGGGGAAGTCTTAGGAAAACAACTTGGGGAAAACCTGTTGCACAGTGATCCTGTTTGAACCCTGTCGTAACCCTAGAACCCTGAACGGTCACAACTTTTTCATACGAGATCCATTTTTTGAGCTCTAGGGCTTGTTGGAAAGCTCGTAGCATATACTACACGCCCTCAACTGTTTTTTATAAAGATAATGCATTGATTTTTAGATAGGGTATTTTGAAGTTGACCATACCCAGGGGGATCAAAGTCAGGGGTCTTTAGAATTATTTTCCTAAAAGTCACAAGGCAAATATGTGTTTATGTTACATGAATGAAAGTGGTTGGTTGTGTCCTTTGAATCTAAGCATTGAGCTAACCGTGGGACTTTTATAGGTCCATTGAGAGCAACAGAGAGCATACAAAGCAAGGTTTCTTTGCAAACTTGAGAACCGGGTTCTTGAGCACCATAAAGCAAGGGATCAACAAGTAAGGTTGGAATATTCTCAACTCCCTCTGTCATTTCCTAGCTCAAGCTAAGAACGAGTAGAGATAGGAGTAAGCCAGGGCAACGATAGGCAGTTATCAAGTTGAAGACTATTAAAGAACTCAAGTTCAAGCTTAAAACTTAGTTACTGTACTGTCGATAACCTAAGGGAAAAGAACCTAACGTGGAACGATCAACCTGAAATTACGAAGAACACTCAAGTATTCCGACGACGTGATATCAGACAAGACCATAAACACAATAATTAACTAAAAAGAATCAAGTGACTGGTACCAATTGATTGGCAACGAGGTTGTACTCTGAAAAAAAAAAAAAAAAAAAAAAAATGGGCTAATCAGTTAGGCATATGAACCTTAGATCAGGACGACACCTAGCACGAGAGAGACAAAGCCTTAGGTCTTCAGAGGCTAGTGTCAATCACACTGCAAGGTCTTGGGCCCAGCAGTTGAGCCACCGTTCAAACTACCCTAGCTCTGAGACCAGTGAGTCAGAAATGTCCCAAGGCATGGACAGACCTACGGGAAGTTCAGGAGTGCCTTACCTATACAGGTTAGAAGGCCCTTACAAAACGCAGCTGGAGTACCTTAGGACCAACCGATTAGGTGCTAGCATCTATGAGGACGGCTTAGGAAGATCTGTGGTCCAGATTAAAAACCCTGATCAATCCATTGGACTAGAGCACCCAGCTGTCAAGTTTGAAAATGGTGCATACCTGGACAAAGAAGGAACTATATATGTAGTCACTAGTCACCCTGATAGGACCGATGACTTTGGGAATGTAATCTCAGAAGCGGACTTAGGTGACCTGGAACAAGGGAACATGGGTGCGGAACCTAGAACCCCTCGAGGTAAATCAGTTCTCACTAGGATTATCACGCCTGAATGGGTTCCCCAAGACAACAAGAGCATAGAGTTGCTCCTCAATCGAGAAACTGATGAAGCCTTTTGGAGGTATAAGTCTAATCAGCCAACAGACATAGGAAATATCATGATCTATGAGTTTAAGGATCCGGATAGCCCAGGCAGAGTGACCTACTTAGATCATGCTTCAGAACGGATCTTTGTGGTGACAGAAAATGATAGGCATGCCTACACTTGGAAGGGTGAATTTATTTTCCCCCAACCACGATCAAATGTATCCTATGGTCACCCTGGGGCTGGAACTTCCCAAGCTCATGGTACGCAAAGAGACAGAAGTAGGGATAGACCAGAAGTAAGTTTCGCCAACCCTGTAGGCAGAGAAAGAACGAGAACAGAGACGAATAGGATAGAACCTGAGATGCATAGAGCCCACAGGAACCAAAGAAATGTAGATGGATTCCCTCTGCCGAGGCCTAGAGAGCACGCAAGAACCCTGAGACCGACTCAGCTAGTTAAGTCCATGAAGAATTACTTTGATGGCACAGGAGATCCCTATGATCACGTGGCAGAATTCAAGCAAGTCTTGAGAGCTGAACAAGTGGAAGATCTGTTCACGCAGTACAATGCCTTCGGTCTAACCCTGAGGAATACGGCACTTACATGGTTTCAGCCATTGGATGAGCGCCAGTTCAGGAGCATAGACCAACTCCTAGAAGCATTTATTATTGAGTTCTCCAAGAGTGGCATAAGACACAACACCTCCTCACTGATTCACAGCTTCAAGCAAACCCCCCAAGAGACTGTCAGATTGGCCGGAAGAAGATTTAGACAATATCTGGAAAGGTGCCCTATTTCGGAGTTACCCACATCTGCTAAACAGGTAGCCTTATTCCTCGATGGATTGCTGAGTACGAAATTGAGATCCTATGTGTATCTGAAGGACCCTAGGAATATAGAAGAGTGTGTACGCATGTGCATTGACATTGAAGATAACCTAGGGGAAGAGCTAGAGCTTTCCAAAATCTATAAAGATTCAGATAGCGCATCTGGCCACTCTTCCACGCAATCTACATCAATTGAGGAACTCGCTGAGAAGGTAGCTCAGAAATTAGGTGTAACTAGCAAACAGATCCCAAGGTTTGCCCCTGTGAAAAGGTGCTATACATGCGGTGGTGACCATATGGCGAACGTCTGTCCCATTATGGCTCAACCCCAAGTTAACCCTAGTAGCCAGTACTGCACTATAGAACGGAAGTACACAAACCACACTGCGCAAGATTTCCCTTACAACAAGCAGACTGTTAGGCAACCCTACCCTCCGCCCTACCAACAAGGAAGATACCAGAACCAGTACCCTCCACCACCACAATATGCTAGACCCCAACAAACCTACCAACCACAATATCAGGCCCAACAGAGACCCCAACCGGTGCTAGCTCAACAGCCTCCAAACCCCTCTAACGTGATTCCAGTAAAGTATGCTGTTGCAGAAGAAAACCTGAATAGGGCCATAGTTCCAGTAACCCCATTGATCTCAGAAAGTGACCCGAGTGACCATAGCTTTGATTCTACACATGTCGATAGTCCCCAGGCTTACTACATGCAGTCTCCAGAACATGGTGAGTCCTACTATAGTGAAGAACCAAGTGAGCCTAGTTGGGAGTCAGATTACACGAACGTCATGTATGCAAACCCCAACCCTAGGCCTCAACCTAGGCAGGTACGACCACCCTTTCCTAGAGGACCATGCTACCGATGTCAGGGGGATCACCTCATTCGTGATTGTCCTTTACCTCCACCTACACAACCCCAGTCAGTGACTATCCAAGGTTTCTGCCAAGATTGTGGAAAAGAACATCTCTTACGAGATTGCCCTAAGAACCCCAATAATATGCCAAAAATCACTCCTATCAATGTGATTGGTTTGGTTGTAGATTCCTCAGGAAGCGTCACTTCCACTGCACCAGTGCAGGTAGTCACTAGAGCTCAGGCATTGCAGCAAAACCAAGAGACAAGCCAGGAAAAGGGCCCAGAGGCTAGTGAAACCGAGAGCGTAACAAAGAAAAGGACTAGAGCATGGAAAGATAGTCGGGAAAGAATGAAAAGACAATGGGCAAAAAAGATAAACGAACTTGAAGAAAGCATAAGAGAAACCAAAGCGAGGATAACTGAACTCACAGCTCCAACTCCCTCTCACATTACCCCGCCTCCACCACTCCCACCTCCATCCAACCCACCACTTTCCCCACCGCCTCATCAAATCCCACCACCCCCTAGAGTAGGATCAGTCCTAGCTGACCCCACTCCCGAGGACCTTAATATGATGCTTAAAGCATATCAGGCCAGAATCCAAGAAGGGCCAACCATCACCGATCATGAAAACTGCTACCCTAGAGCCGAGCTAGAGCTTGAACGAACTAAGATTTGTGCCAAAATGGTGGAATTGGCTCAGACCATGTTTGAGGCCAGCCGCCTATTTAACATTTCCAGTTCAGCTAAGACGCAGTTACACTTTGATGGACTGCTGGAAAGAATACAGAAGTTAATTGCACAATCAGAGAAGGAACCTGCCCCTCAACGAAAGGAGAGGGTAAGAGAACTGATAAGCCAGCCTCTTCAGGAAGCCCATGTGCCTCCTCAAGAAGCTTATCTTCCCCCTCAAAAGTCACTTGAGCCTCCCCCGAAAGCTTATGTACCTCCACAGGTGACCCACACTCCTCCTCAGAGAGCGCATGAGCCTGTTCGGAAAAGTAATAGAATAAGTAATCCTCCCAAAGAAGCTTGTGCTCCAGCCATCTATGGGAACAAGGAGAGAGCCAACGATAGAATAAGCCCTCCTTCCCAGGTTGCTTATGTGCCTAATTCTACGGAGCCAGACACTTCTTCTTCTATGAATAGGTTTGCACCAGACTTCCTACGAGAGATTCAAGAAGATAAATGGGATAACGAAAGTGAAGTCGCTCCTCCTTTTGAACTTGTGGATGATGCACACGATCAATTCCCACAAGACATCCCATCTATTTACGGGGAACATGAGAGTGCTCAGTCCCACGAGAGATTGGACTTCGAGTCTAACTCCATACAAGAGCTACCTCACTTCACAGGCCCATGGGAAGCAAAGTCCACATGTATGAGAGCACCGACAGTCATGGTAAGGAACGACGACTCAGTCATACCAAGGAACACGGAGGTAGTAACGAACACCAAGGTGCCACGCGATCTCACTTTGGAAGAACTGCCCAAGGATAGACCAGAAGCGCGGAAATATGTAGCTAGTCAAGTAACTGAAATTGCACAACCACGTTCCCGGGTAGGATCCCATAGGACAGTGCCAGAAATTCCCTTGGATAAGATAGGAGAAATGTGCGAAGGTGAAGAAGGGAACACCTATCTTCCCATTACCTACCAGGACTACACCACAAAGGCAATTTTGGACTCAGGTGCAGGAGTTGCAATTGCCACTACCTCCTTATGGAAGCGTTGGGGCAAGCCAGCACTCAGGCCAACGAGGATGAAATTGCAAATGGCAGATGGTCACATAGAGAGACCCCTAGGATTGCTAGAAGGAATAACTCTCACCACTTGTGGTGTCGAGTTTGAGCATAGTTTTGCTATATGTGACTTCAGCAAAAATCATGCCTATGAGATGATTTTGGGAAGACCATTTATGCGACAGTTGCAAGTGGTACAGGATTGGGGAACCAATTCTTTGTACCTGCAGCACTTGGGTGTTACGACCAAAGTCAATCTCAAAGATTACTCTCATAGGGATGTACCTCCTATCCAGTGGAATCCCATCCATAGAGCCAAAGATGATACAGAATCTGTGCATTCCATAGGGTCTGGATCCTCATGGATGCATGAAGATACTCACTTATGGATGTGCAAGGTAGCAGTAGAAGAAGAGAAGAGAGAAAAGGCCAGAGAAATAGGTGCAAACGAAACCCATAGACCCATTCAAGACCCAGCCTATGCACCTGTAGTTTTTCCAGACGAAGAATTTGAACCTCACGGTTGGGCAGAAATCTTAGCAACAATGGACGTAGCCATCAACGAAGAACAATGGACACCTCACTGTGATGAGGATGGCTATGATATTTCAGTCTTCTCCATAGAGCCAATCATGGGAGAGGCAGTTCTAGAAGAATGCGAACCTAGCCCTGATGCATTTGAGGATGCAAGTGACTCCGATCTAGAGTCAATCATTATGGACCCACCATTTGCATCAGATGAAGAATACTTCTATGAAGTAGAATTTCAACCCCAGAGGCATGGAGAAGTGACAAATGACGTAAGATTAGCAACACATGTGACCCCGAAGGAAGAAGGAAAGAAACGAAAGAAGAAAGAAGTCTCACCAGAGGAGGAAGAATCTTTGTTTGAGGTCCCAGAAAATTTTAAGAAGTATGAGATAGACGACAGGAGAGTCATGATAAGAATGCCTAAACGAGAAGCACAATCAGGAGAGGCCTATGATAACAAAGAAACCACCAAGAAAATAGTAGTGGCCATAGAAGAAGGAGAGGAGAGATGCACGTATATAGGCCATGATCTGACAGAAGAAGAAGAGCATGAATTGATTGCCTTGCTAAGAGAATACAGAGATGTATTCGCTTGGAGTTACAAGGATTTGAAAGGGGTTGACCCGGACATATGCTCACACACTATTCCCATGACCTCAGATGCTAAACCCTCTAAGCAAAAGCCTTATACATATAACGATAATTACGCCGCTAAGATCAAGGAAGAAATAGATAGACTGGTTGAAGCTGGATTTATCTATGAAATTGAGCACACTGAATGGGTATCCCCCATCGTAGTGGTGCCCAAGAAGAATGGCAAACTGCGTGTGTGCATTAACTTGAAAAAGGTTAATGCCGCCACAATTCGAGATAACTATCCGCTTCCCATCACAGAGCATCTCTTAGAAAGAGTGGCAGGCAAGGAAGTGTACAGCTTCCTTGATGGATTTTCTGGCTACAATCAAGTAGCCATAGCTCCAGAGGATCAGCACAAGACAGCCTTTGCCACAGAATGGGGCATTTTTGCTTTTAGAGTAATGCCATTTGGGCTTACCAATGCACCAGCTACCTTCCAGAGGTTGATGTGCCATGTGTTTAAGGAATTCCTGAGGAAGAGTTTAGAAGTCTATGTTGATGATCTTTGTGCTCATTCCAATGTTAGACAAACTCATATCCCGGAACTCAGACAGATCTTTGACAAATGTAGAGAATATCAAGTCTGCCTGAACCCAGAGAAGTGCGTTTTTATGGTCAGGCAAGGCAAGATTCTAGGACACATAGTGTCAAAGAATGGCATATCTACTGACGAAGAGAAAGTGAGAGCCATAGCAGAGCTACCTAGGCCAAGGAATGTCAAGGAAGTACAAGCTTTCATGGGGCATTGTGGTTATTATCGACGATTTATACACCTGTATGCTGTCATTGCAAAACCCATGTACGGACTTCTGACAAACTTTGAGTGGACGGATGAATGTGAGAATTCCTTCCAAGAGCTTAAACGAAGATTATGTTTAGCACCAATCTTGACCACACCAGATTGGAATAAGCCATTCCATGTTCATGTGGATGCATCCAATTATGCCATTGGATGTGTGCTTGCACAACCTACTGGTGAAGGTAATATGGATCTTCCAATTGCCTATGCCAGTAGACAATTGAATGCGGCTGAACGGAATTACACCACTACAGAGCGCGAGGGACTAGGCATGGTATATGCAGTCAAGAAATTTAGACACTATTTACTTGCAAATAAGTTTAAATTTTTTACTGATCATCAGGCATTATTATATCTCGTAAACAAGCCATGCAATACAGGAAGATTAGTGAGATGGTTTCTCTTGCTAATGGAATATGACTTTGAGGTTGTGGTAAGAAAAGGTAGGACTCACTTGAGAGCAGATCATCTCTCTAGGCTCACATCGGGAGAAGCCCCACAAGGAGTATCAGATGACCTTCCTGATGCTTACCTGTTTAATTTGGAAGTGGTGCCGCAGTGGGCCAAGCCAATAGTACCAGTATTGACCTACGGGCCTAACCATCCAGTGGTAAACACACGGAATAGAGAGGTTGTAAAAGCCCAAAAGTACCACATCATGGCAGGAAGCATGTACAAGCACACAGATCAAGGGATCTTGGCGTGTTGCGTAGAAGAGGATGAGTACGCTAAATGGTTGCAATTAGCACATGTAGGTGCGTTAGAGCAACACCATTCCAAACAACGAACGTTGCAGACTCTAAAGAGATTCGGAGTGCATTGGCCAACTATGGAAGCAGATGTCCAAAAGTTGTGCAAGGAATGCCCAATCTGTTGCACTAAACCACCTGTGGAACATGCCACTCTCTATCAAGTATCCATTGTGCCAGATTGGAGTAAACCTCTAGTGTCATTCTTGAGGACAAACACATTCCCTCCAGATATGACTCTAGCTAGGAAAAGGAGTTTAGAACAAGAAGCCCAAGATTACTCACTTATAGGTGATAATCTATATAAGCGCGGTAAAGATGGTTACCTGAGGTTATGCGTCCATGAAAGTGAATATCTCAAAATCTTGGAGACTGCTCACCAAGGTGTAGCAGGAGGACACTTTGGACCAGATCGGGTGATCAAGGCAATATTGTTTGCGGGCTTTTGGTGGCCTACCCTTCACATGGATGCACATACCTATGTGAAACGGTGTGATGTCTGTCAGAGGACTCAGTATCCTATACGCAAAGATGAGATGCCACTGAAACCTATGATGGGTGGACGTGCATTCTCTAAGTGGGGAATAGACTTCGTAGGTCCTATTAATCCCCCAGCTAAGGGTTCTCATGCGGAATACATCATTGTGACAACAGATTATCTCACCAAGTGGGTAGAGGTAAAAGCTACGACAAAAAACGATGCTCAAACAACTGCCAAATTCTTGTTTGAGAATGTATTCACGAGATACGGACTACCTATAGAGCTTGTAAGCGATAGAGGCACTCATTTCTTGAACGAAGTGATTGAAAATCTGCTCCAAGAATTCTTGGTAATACACAAGAAGTCTGCCCCTTATCACCCTCAAGCTAATGGGCAAGCTGAGAGCACTAATAAGATCTTATGCAATGTACTGACGAAATTAGTGAACACTAAACGCTCTGATTGGGACAAACAGCTACACCATGCTGTTTGGGCATACCGAGTTGCCTACAAAACGGTACTCCAAGCCACTCCCTTTCAGATGGTATTCGGTCAAAACGCTGTGTTACCTTTGGACTTCTTGATCCCTACATTGAAAGTAGCACAAGAGCACGAATGGACAGGTCAGGAGCTCTCCTCTAGGATCTTTGACCTTGAACGATTAGGGGAAACAAGACTGAGAGCCGCTGCAGGAATATATGCAGCCAAGAAGAGACAGAAGGCATACTTCGATGCCCACGTAAAGGATAAAGGCTTGAAAGCAGGAGATCTAGTCTTAGTCTATACACTAAAACAACACGCGAGGAAGCTAGAAAAGAGAGGCTACGGACCTATGATCATCAATAGGATCTCCACGAGCGGAGCAGTACAATTGGCCACATTAGAGGGTGATGTCCTCCCTAATTATATTAGCGGATGCAGAGTCAAGTTGTATCAGGAACCCCTCACGGAGGAAATGCTCAGCCGACTCAACACTGCTAAGAAACGCAAAGAGGAAGAGAAGCGAATTAGAGAAGAAGCTCAAGCAGAAGCTTTAGAACGCATCAGAAGGATGAAATTACGAAGGCAAGGTAGAGAGCAGCCTAGGACAGATGACTATGCAGACCAAGGATATCATATGGCAATGTGTGAAGTTGCAGGAACCAGCTCACCTAGGATAACTGATCGACGTCCTTTCGTAACCCTAAGAATAGGACAAGAAAAGAGTGCAAGGACTGTAAAAGCCTTGATTGACTCAGGTGCAGCCACTAGTGCTGTTAGAGTGTCTTACTGTCAAGAGTTACAGTTAACTGTCAATCCTGTGGAAGCATATCTCATAGGATTGGGAGGCGTGGAAACCCCTTGCATGGGCGAGGTGGAACTTCCCCTCTACATTCATGATGAGGCAATGACAGTTAAAGCACTAGTGTGTCACGATGAGGATCTCACTGAACCTCTTGTCTTGGGTCAAGACTGGATCTATGATCAAGCAGTCAACTTAAACCTAAGAAGTGGACTTCTTCACGTATGGGTCAATCATAGTCGAATTACAATAGAATTGGATAAAGGAGCACTCAAGGAACTAGGAAAGGCACAGACTCCTGGTCCCTCCAGGGGTGCACATGAAGATGACCATGCTGTTCTTGTTCAAAACCCTGTGTTGCAGAAGAATGATATTTGCAAAAAAGAAGTCAGGGATGCATCGGAACTCCCTTCTTTTCCAAAGGCCAGAAGAAGGCAACAACCAAAGGTGGAGCAAAGGCAGAAGAAGCAGAGTACTACCTCTGCCGGACATCAAAAGAACCTGCGCAGCAGAATGTCTCAACAAGTGAACCAAGTGTGGGTGCGAAAAGGCGAACACCCGGTTGCACCCACGCCAACAGAACGGGCGAAGCCTCTTATTAATAACCATCGACACGTCACTAATAAGAGGTCTTCCGGAAATTCTTCGGCTAAAGTGAAATCTATTTGGGTGCCCAAAAGGTCGATGAAGGCTAGCCCACAATCAAGAAAAATTTGGGTGCCTAAGGCTTGTTTGCGGGCTCAGATAGCTATATCAAGAACACACCCCACACAGCATGATCCATTCACTCGCACAGCCTACATCCACTCATTTTCAACACCAAGGCACATGAACACGAACAGAATCAGTTGTAAATGGGCCCCTAAAAGGCCTCAGGTTAAAGCTGACACACCTATAAAGCTCTCGAGCATCTCTACGGAACCACGAGTAAAACCCATCCACTGCATTTGGCAGCCCAAGACTTGTAACAAACCCCCTGACCCTATTGTAAATCCATGACCACCTACTAACCGCTTCACTCTTATCACATCATTTCGCTTAGTTCTTAGGTCTACCTAACTCCTAACTACACACACCAGCACCGAGCACTTGTTAACTCCTAACCACTCCAGAACTTTAAGTTAATATTGTAACAAGGGACACCATGTCATTTTTGTGTCCATTGCAATGTTAACGTTTATTCATATATTCTCACAGAATCAGCTGCGACATTTTCAACATGGCGGAGGCCGCAGGAACTAGCTCTCACACAGAAACAAACCCGCAAGTGGTGGACTTGGACAGTTTACCCGTTTTGCCTGAGACAGTCGAAAGACCAGAAGAGTTGCAGGCCGTCAAAATCATACCTATTGCGGACCCTCCGCGTGGCCACACCATGCCCGTGGGAAAGACTTCACATTGGTTTACCGAAGTAGCAGGACCTTTGGGGGAAGGAACGTATCTATGGGAATCAGAGTTGGACTACAATGGAAAGCAAGGCAGATACCATTTCTTTACAAGAGAATTTGAGAAGTTACAAAATGCGGAAAGTCTACGTCCGATATGGGAAAAAGCCGGATTGAGTGCCTATTTCAGTGCCCGACTCCCAAAACCTGACTTCATGCGATGCTACTATCTCATCAACACCTTGACTCCAAATCCGAACCCAAAAGGTGCAAGCTCATTTGTGATTCCATCTCTGACAAAGGGGAATGAGCTCAAGAGGTTTAGGCTATCAAACAATTTGGTGAGAGAAGCTCTGGATATGCGCGGCATGCATATTCCTACAGAAAAGGAAACCCTAGTACCGGACTACATGAAGAATCGAAGTCTCACCAAACTCAAAGACATGGTATCCATGACGCCTAATATTGCAATACACCTTCGCATGTGCATGCAACACTTTGCTTTCCCGGCGCAGGATAGATTCACCATGCCGCACAAAAAGATTTGGTTTAGCCTGTATCTGGCAGAGACTCAGAGCCTCACCATCAACCTACCCCACTGGATAATTGATCAGATACACTTAGCTCACAAACGCTGGCCGCGGAAACAGGTTTTATATGGTTGTTGTGCTCTGACAAGAATCATCTATAGGTGTTTGGCTTATGACATCCCAATCCAACGAGCCCTGATGTGGAATCGGGTAGAGCAGTTTCGAGGCAGGACATCCACTGGACCCCCTTCGAAGAAGATGAGAGGCACGGTCCAAGTCCCATGTGCTCAGCCACGTGGAGCCACCCTAACACCAGAGGTCACCCCGCCACCCCGAAGAGTCCGACCATTCACACTCCGGCTTCCAAGACGCAGCACCGATGGTTCCACTTTGCTATTTCCTCCCATCCCAACGGATCTCGAATTTCCTTGTGGTGCAGCTTTGGAAGAACTCACTAATGAAGACTTCGAACAACTACTACAAGATGTAGAGCTGGAGACAGCAGAGGCACAACAAGCGGAAAATGTACAAACGCAGGCCACAACCTCCCAAGCCCCTGTCACCCCTGTTGAAGTGGAGGAAGAAGATGACGGAGATGAGGAGCAGGAGGATGATGAGGAGGAATATGATCAAGAGCAACAAGAGGAGCAACAAGAGGTGCCAGAACTTGTAGGTGCACCTGCATATACAGCTCAACTAAGAAGGCTATACGACACTATCAAAGCAGTACAAGAAAGGCATCAGCTCTCTCTGGTATCAGGCCAAGCTTTGATGCAAGAAATGCTATCAGATGAAGGAGTGGACCAACATTTCATTGACACCCTCAAATTAGTGTCAGACTCTTTAGGAGTTCCAGAGGCTGTCCACACCGCAGTCCGCCAGTCCGTAAGGTATGACAAACGCAGAGTGGACACGTTACCACGAGCAGGTAAGACTATCAGGATACCCGTCACAGAACCAGAAGTACCTATTGAGACCACAGCCACTCCCACAACCACCACTGACCTCTCCGCTGAAACCTTCGTTCAGACATCACCCATCTCACCCCAGCGTCCTCCATCACCACCTTCTCCGCCCCCGCCACCACCTCCCACCTTGGAAGAAACGACAGTCATCACCTCTACCTCCACTTATAATCCATCCTCATTCAAATCATTCTCATTTCGAGAACCCACCTCACAAGACACCCTC
Organism: Ceratopteris richardii; assembly: GCA_020310875.1. Lineage (NCBI taxonomy): Eukaryota > Viridiplantae > Streptophyta > Polypodiopsida > Polypodiales > Pteridaceae > Ceratopteris > Ceratopteris richardii. The sequence continues at coordinate 5,729,953 of CM035435.1, read as the reverse complement.
TTCTCCTTCGTCACCAATCCCTTGTACACTTCGTCCCATCTATCCGCTGAACCCATGACTGGCCATCCCATAATTACCAGCGTAGTTGGAAACCCAGCACCCACGGAAGGAACCCTGTGTTTCCCGACCTACCCCCCAATACGAGTACCTCCATTCCATAACCCTCACTTCCCAGCTGGCCCCTACACCTCTTTCAACCGGACCTCACCACCACAATACCCGTCCTTTGTGGAGCAGTTCTTCCGCTCTCCCATGTTTCAAAGCCACCTTCCTCCGATGTTCGCAACGACATCAATTTACACGGACACCACACTCACTTCACCTACCATACCCACCTATATGGTAGCCCCTGCACACACCACCTTGTCTGATCCAATGGACATTTCACCAACCACAGCACCTCTCCCCACGATTTCCCCACCTTCCCCTCCCTTGCCCCCCACCTCACCACTCACATCAGTGGCACACACAGCATTCACTACCCCCCTACCCAATCCCACCTCCTCTGCATTTCAAACTATTTCCCTTGCATCTCATAATGTAAATAGTACGTTCGACACATTACTTCAGTGTGCACATCAGCTACAACAAGACTTCCATCAATTAGAAGAACGCAATGCTACCCTCCAGGCAGAATCTCAACGCCTCCAAGCTAGAGTCTCCACTGTTGAGGCTGACTACCTGACGCTCCTAGACGAGCATACCACACTACAGCAGGCTCACTCCGAATTGGAATCAAAGGCATCAACTGTAGATGACCAAGCAGTTAAGGAGCTAGAAACAGTGCTTCAAGCGCAAATGATATCTAATGCCACGCTCAGACGCAACATTGGGCTATTAAGAAAGCATATGGCCGCAGCACTAGAGGAAAACAAACGACTTCAACAACAAAATCAGGACAACTTTGAAGCGGCTATGGAAGGAACCGTAGGAGCAACCATTAGCCCTACCAGATATAGAGCAGTTCCATCAGAAGACATCCGCATTTTACTTGAGGAGCATGCAAATTTCCTGGAGTCATATGAGAAACTAGAGACTGAATGTGCCGATCTAAAGAAACAGTTAGCCAGTGTACCCACTGCTCAACAGGAACCGGTAATCTTGCAACAATCTACAGAAGAAATGGAGACCCTTCGGAAACAGGTGGCAGAACTCCAAGCACGCCTCCTACCATATGAACGACCACCCTCGCCCATTGAAGAACCAGAACCTGAAACAGTAGTGGAAATCCCCGTCGAGGACAGCTACGAAGAGCCCTACGAGCCTATGCCGACGCCTGGTGGTCGAACTACAGAAGAAGGACAAGACACGTTAGAAATTCAAGTTCCAGATTGGGTCAGAAGGGTCGAGAAAGTGGGTAAGACACATGATGATCGTGTGGCCGTGCAAATGCAATCTCTCACGAATCTGGAAGAAACGGTCCTTCGGTCTTCCTACTTTCAACAGTTATCCCATCAACGGTTAATCACAACATCAGAATCGCAATACATGCCTTATTTTGTCTTACTACATGATTATAATGCAGAAGTCAAAAGACATACAGGGAAGGAGCCCACATTCGCTACTCAATTTGAGATAGGGGATTTACCGACCGATGCACGTGCTGGCTCGATTTTCCAACCTAATTGGCGTGCACGTTTACTCACCGATTACCCAGAGATGATGAGTACCTGGGCTACCATGCCACTCTACATCAAGTATAATCCATGCTATTGTCCAGTGGTACGTCGCAGATCCTGGCAAGCATTTGCAATCAAGGTACGCAACAATAAAGAGTGCTCCGCTTGGGTTAACTACCCGTATTTTGCTCCACCTCGAGGACCTCCAACCGTAGCCTACATGATATCAACCATTCGGCACTGGTCCGCACGCCTAAACAATGTACCTGATATAGCAGCGAAAATGTGTATGAAGATATTTGAGCTCATGACCATTGTCTTCAAAACCTTTCGGAATGTCCAAGCTCCATACATCTCCGCTCCTGGATTCGCCCAAGGCAACAAGGATTTAGTCTACGACATGAGCCAAACCCCCTCGGTCACTGTTATCTTTGCTTGGCATGCACGAATCAAGTACTTGCCCGCATGCTTCAAGCAAACATTTGAGGAAATGTTCTCTACGGGCTTCTGGGAATACAATTCCGAAATTTTCATTCCCAGACCCACACATTTGCTACATCTATTTGCAGTAGAACAAGCGATCCATGCAGATCAGTTACGTCTGCCACATCCGGATGTTCCAGGACCAATCGATTGGGATCGTATGATGACAGATTTGGCCAGAGGACTACGCTTACAAGAACATCAGCTTGCCACTCAGGTTGTGGAATATTACATCCAACACCCCCAGCAACAAGGGTCTGTCAGGGACGACAGACGCGAGAGAGGGGGGGGTGTTGAGAGCAGTATGGGCACCCAAGGACTGACTAGACAAGGAAGCCAGGGAACCCAAGGATTGACGAGACAAGGAAGCCAATGGAGAGAGTCAGAACAAGGTGAAGGAGTAAGTAGACAAAGCAGTCGACGCAAATCTGGCAGATAGGCCCTTCAATTTTTCCAATCTACATCTTTTAACAGTGATTCTTATCACTAACAATCATTGTAAATACCATTTCATATTTTTGTAGCTCCATTTTGTGCAAGCCAAGGAGTCCTTGAGCTTGAGGAGCCTTAGAAGTACCTACATATCAATTTTCGTATTTTTTAGACTCCGTTTGAGCCCTCAAATTGGCCCTGGAACCTAATTTTTAACTAGGCCGGACACTAGGTCTGGACAGGGCCAAAAGCTAGTCAAAAACTATAAAAAGAGCTAGAGAGCTCATTTTTGAGGTTAGATTGTAATTGAAACGAACTTGTAAGAGCTATTGAAAGTAATCTAAAGAACTCCATTGATTCTCTCTCTTTGTCTTGCCGTGTGTGCGCGTGTGTGTGTATGTGTGTGCATGCTTGTGTGCTTCTCACTCACGCACTTGTGTCGCCACTTGCTCGAGGTCTTCATACCATCCTCACGTCTTCCCGGATTGACATTAAAGGAGGTGCTACTCATCACTGAGCTACACCTGCATATTGAATCGATGAAGTACTTTGGATATGTACTCACTTTGAGACAAGTATATGCATCTTTTACTCCTATCACGAGTAATGCGCATGCCAAGGATATGTTTGGCATCCCCCAAATCCTTCATATCAAATGTCTGACTCAACTTCTTTTTGAGAATTGACAAATCATAAGAGGACTTCCCAGCAATCAACATATCATCGACGTAAAGTATCAAGCATATCAAGCTGCCATCAGAACATCTCTTTGTGTAGAGACAATGATCCTCATTGCTCCGAGAATAGCCTTGGGACTTCATAAAAGCATCAAACTTTTGGTACCATTGTCTAGGAGACTGTTTAAGTCCATACAAGCTCTTCTTGAGCTTACAAACTAGACTTTCCTTGCCAGGAACTACATAACCCTCTGGTTGTTCCATATAGATCTCATCTGTAAGATCTCCATGCAAGAAAGCTGTTTTCACATCCATTTGGACTAGCTCTAAGTCCTCCATTGCAACGAATTCAAGCAACATGCGCAAAGTAGTCATCTTGACCACTGGCGAGAAGATTTCCTCAAAATCAACACCATGTTGTTGCTTAAAACCCTTTGCAACAAGTCGTGCTTTATATTTTGGAGAAGCACTATCTGATGTGAATTTCAGCTTATATACCCATTTACATGGTAAAGCTTTCCTGCCCTTTGGCAAAGGTACTAAGTCCCAAGTACCATTCTTGTGAATAGAATCCAACTCACTCTTCATGGCACGCTCCCACTTGACATGATCCTCTGTCTGCATAGCCTCTTTGTAGCAAGAGGGCTCACCGGCATCTGTTAGCATAACAAAATCTAAACCTGGAACATATCTATCAGGTGGATATGAGACACGTGCAGAACGTCTCAATGGTTGCTGAACAGGAACATGTGCAGACTGATCTGAATGGACATTCTCTTGAACATCCCTATGTGCAGCATTTTTATGCATGCTAACCGGAGGACTAGTATCCTCAAACACCACTCTTCTCACTTCAACCTCCTTAATCGGCTGTTTATGCATCTTAGACTCATTAAAACTGACATCACTACTTCTGATCACTGACCGTGTTTCAGGATCCCATAAGCGATATCCAAATTGTCCTTCTCGACCATATCCAAGAAAAATGCATTTCTTTGACTTATGGTCCAACTTCTGTCTAAGATTCTTGGGTATATGAACATATGCTTCACACCCAAAAACTCGAAGATGATCATAATATGGTGGTTTCCCTGTCCATAACTCTTGTGCCACTTTCAGACCTTTGGCAGTGCTAGGTGAAAGGTTAATCACATGAACTGCAGTCAATACTGCTTCTGCCCAAAAACCTTGTGAGAGGTTTGCATGATGCAACATAGAGACTACTCTATCTTGAATAGTTCTATTCATCCTCTCAGCTACACCATTCTGTACTGGGGTATAAGGAGCTGTAAACTCTCTACGAATCCCTCTACATTGACAGAAAAGGCTGAATTCATGTGAGGTATACTCACCCCCATTATCTGAACGTAAAGCCTTAAGCTTAGTTCCTTTTTCAGTCTCAACTGAAGCAAGCCATTTTCTGAAAGTAGGGAATACATCATCCTTCGATTTGATAGGATATACCCAGACTTTTCTAGTAGCATCATCTATGAAAGTGACAAAGTAAAGAGAACCACCTAAGGACCTAGTGGGCATAGGACCACACACATCTGTATGAACAAGATCTAAAGGCTGAATTGAAGAGTCAATGTGCGTTTTATGCACATTTCTGGTTTGCTTTCCATATTGACAATGCTCACAAAATGAAAAATCAGAGAAAGATAACACAGGTAAGTAGCCAGAACGAGAAAGATTTTCCATTCCATTACGAGATATATGGCCCAAACGACCATGCCAAATACAAGCCATAGGCTGTTCAGTAACAGCTAACAAGTGTTCTTTCTGTGATACAAATAAAGGGTAAAGTGAGCCAACTTTCCTTCCTTTTGCAATAACCATATTGCCCTTTGATATACGAAAGGACTGAGCATAGAAGACCACCTTGTAACCAAGGTCATCAAGTTGACCAACTGACATCAAACTGCGTGATAACTGAGGTACATGGCGTACATTATGCATAGTAAATTTTGAACCGTCAATGAACTGCACAACCACATCTCCAATCCCCACAACATCACACTGGTAAGAGTCACCAAGTCTCACGGTACCAAGAGACTTTGCTGCATAATTAGAGAACCATTCTCTATGTGGTGTCACATGGAAAGAAGCACCAGAATCTAGCAGCCAGGTGTGGGAAAGAGAATCAGCCATAAGTGCCTCAGATGGCACAGTACTATCAAGTGTCAACACATCAGCATCATCAGAAATAGCATTAATTTCTTCAATCTTCACAGTCGAAGTAGATGGTGCAGGTAACTGTTTAACATGCCCATCAACATTCTGTCCTTTACCTTTAGCATTCTTTAATGCATAACAGTCTTTCTTCATGTGTCCTTTCTTATGACAATAATGGCATTCAATATCCCTCTTCCTTGATTTACTTCTGCTCTTATTCCGTTGACCATTCTTTTCCTTGTTCTTGCTCCTGCCACGTTGTTGATTCTTTCCTTGGTAAGAATCACGAACATTATATGCATCTCCACTCTGAGTGCCAACCATAGATTTTCTATGAATCTCCTCACTCAAGAGTGCTCCACATATGTCATCATAGACGAGTTTACCACCTGGTGCACTATTGCTAATAGATGTGCAAAATGTATCCCATGATGATGGCAGGGTGCATAACAACAATACTGCTTTCATTTCATTGTCCATATCCATTTTCTGAGCCTGTAACTGGGAGAATATGGCATCAAACTCATTTAGATGAGCAGCAACACTATCTGTGTCCTTCATACGAAGGTCGTATAATTTTCTCATCAGATATACTTTATTTGATGCCGTCTCTTTTTCATATGTATTGCATAACTTCTTCCAAAGCTCCTCTGCACTTTCACAGTCTAATACTGTAAAGTAAACATTATCTGCTAGGTGCAAGCGAATGGTAGACCTGGCCATTTCATCTAACTCATCCCAATCATCTTCATCCATGTCAGCAGGCTTCTTTGAAATCCCATTTACTGGCTTCCATTGCCTTCTTTGAATCAGCACATCTTTAATCTGATTCTTCCATAGAGCAAAGTTTGTGCCATCAAATTTTCGGATCTCAAAATGGTCTTTGCCCTGCAAGTTATAGCTCCTCCTCGGAACGCTAGCACTAGACCCTGATCCACCGGATGTGCCTGAGACCTCTGATGCCATGATCGTAGAGAACTGAATAGAATGATAATGGAGCTAGAAGAGTCCAAACACCAACAAATAAGTGTATCAAGGAGTAAATCGACCACTATATAGTTGACTAAACCAAAAATCTGGAAAAATTTTGCCAGAGTATCCTCTGCAAAATTAGCATATGACCAGTGTCAAAGTATCATAAAACTGCAAGTACTGACATGTCTACCTGCATAGTGAATCACTGACTCCACTGCATATAATCAGTTACCCAATAGAAGCCAACTAGGCTTATCGAGCACCTATGAACAACTATCATACATCTCCTATGGCGAGGCTGGGTAAGTCTTCCACCTGCATCACCGAAGAGACCCCGACATCTGGGTGTCTCCCAGTTAAGAAAACCTCACCACGACCCTCTTCATCAAACGTAAAAGGCTTTATGCAAAGAACGTAACCGCTATATCAATGCCCACATGGACGTACATAAGCGGTATCCACAGAAGCGTGCATGGTGTGTATGTGCTCAATATATGCAGTAAAATGACACTGAAAGGCTGAATACACAGCCCAAAAACTAGCAATAACACCTACACGTGTCTGTCAACTCTGATGTTTTAGGCTTTAAAAACCTGCATAAATTTGCAGCGACTGCTCCCACCAAAACTGAAAACCCCTCGAGAAACCTGTAGTTTTACGAGTGTGGCTGAAAATACAGCCCCAAAGGTTGATATTTATTGTCTGAGAAGTACAAGGAACACCCTTCTTGATATTCTTGGACCTGTGTGAAGAGAACTACGTGCGAAAGTACTCCGAAATGGCTCCAAAAACACCCCAAAATTGCTTCAGAAATAGGCTTTAAAAGCAAAAATGAAGCTTTGAGGGACCAAAACTTGTTCAAGGTAATGTCAACCTTAGTCTTTCCCCTTCTTCAAACACCACAAGAGTGTAGCTTAGTGGCAAGAGATTGCCACGGTTAAGCGAGCTCTGGGGGGGAACAGTACTGGGATGGGTGACCTCCCGGGAAGTACCGGGAACCTCTATATTCCTTGATCGTTGAGGTCCTCCCTCGCGCGCAGCCAACGGCGCCAACGGTGACTCGGATGACAAGGTATGCCAAGGTCTATGCCTTGGTCTATGCCTTGGTCGCCGCCTTGGTCGAAAGCCTTGGAGAAAGCCTGGAGTGAAGTATTTCCTTGGCGATGCACCACACTGCACTCTCTTTCTCGAGTGCTCCACGATGATACGCTCAAAGTAGAAAACCGAGCTCCTGACGCCACACACAGTACTCCGCACAGAGGGTGTTGAATACGCAAAAAACGCAGTACACAGGGGAGCACGAAGACAGAATTCTTAGGTCTTACAAATGCGGTCGAACTTTTTGTCTGTGACTGACCAGGCCACTATATGTTTTATTTAAAGAACATATACAAAGAAGTGTCCGGTGGCCATTTGGCCTTTCACATGGACACTAACGGTAACAATACGCTCTCTGGCCTCTGCCTATTCTTCTTCTCTCACTCTTAACTCTTCTTCTTTTCACTTCTTAGCAGTGTTGAGTCTCATTAGCATATCCTCAGTAAGAGGTTCTTGATATAGCTTGACTCTACAGCCACTAATATAGTTTGGCAAGATATCTCCTTCTAGAGTGGCCAACTGAACTGCACCACTAGTGGAAATTCTATTAATGATCATGGGTCCACATCCTCTTTTTTCCAACTTACGGGCATGTTGTTTTAGTGTGTAAACCAACACTAGATCTCCCTCTTTCAATCCCTTATCCTTGATGTGTGCATCAAAGTATGCCTTTTGCCTCTTCTTTGCAGCGTAGATGCCTGCTGCCGCTCGTAGCCTTGTCTCACCTAAGCGTTCTAGATCAAAGATCCTAGATGACAATTCATGTCCATTCCACTCATGCTCTTGTGCTACTTTTAAAGCAGGGATTAAGAAATCCAGTGGTAGCACCGCATTCTGTCCAAATACCATCTGAAATGGGGTGGCATTGAGTACCGTTTTGTAGGCAACTCGGTAAGCCCAAACAGCATGATGAAGTAGTTTGTCCCAATCAGAGCGTTTATTATTTACCAATTTTTTCAATACGTTACAAAGGATCTTATTGGTACTCTCGGCTTGTCCGTTAGCTTGTGGGTGATAGGGGGCAGACTTCTTATGTATCACCAAGAATTCTTGGAGAAGATTTTCAATGACCATTCAAGAAGTGTGTGCCTCTATCGCTCACCAACTCTATTGGTAGTCCATCTCGTGAACACATTCTCGAATAAGAACTTAGCCGTAGTCTGAGCATCATTCTTTGTTGTGGCTTTCACTTCTACCCACTTTGTAAGGTAATCTGTGGCTACAATAATATATTCTGCATGGGAGTTTCTAGCTGGGGGGTTAATAGGACCTATGAAGTCTATGCCCCACTTCGAAAATGCACGCCCTCCCATCATTGGCCTCAAAGGCATCTCGTCTTTTCTAACTGAATACTGTGCACATTGGCATGTGTCACATTTCTTCACATAGGTATGTGCATCCATATGAAGAGTGGGCCACCAAAGTCCTGAGAATAGAATGGTCTTGATCACTCGGTCAAGACCAAAATGTCCACCTGCAACACCACTGTGTGCAGTCTCTAAGACCTTTAAATAGTCTGATTCATGAACGCATAGTCTTAAGTAACCATCTTTGCCTCTTCAGTATAGGTTCTCTCCTACTAAGGCATAGCCTTGAGCTTCTTGCTCCATGCTTCGTCTTCTTGCTAGACTGGCCTCTTTGGGTAATCTTCACGATCTCATAAACTCTACCAATGGAGCACTCCAATCAGGAATTAATGACACTTGATAAAGGGTGGCATGCTCCACTAGTGGTCTCTCTTTGCATATTGGACAATTCTTAATCCACTCATGTATTTCTTTGTCCATGCTAGGCCAATACACTCCTAGACGCTTCAGATTCTGCAATGTTCGTTGTTTAGAAGAGTGATTTCCTAGCAATCCTTCATGAGCTTGCTGCAACCAACTACTATGTTCATCATCCTCGACACAACAAGCTAGTACACCCTCAGTATCTTGTTTGTACATGCTTCCTGCCAATATGTGATATTTTTGTGATCTTACAATTTCTTCTTGTGATGTTTTCACATTCTTATTTGCAGGGCCAAAGGTTAGGATTGGTACCAACTTATTTGCCCGTTTGGGAACAACTTCCAAATTGAACAGATAAGCATCGGGTAATTCGTCAGACACTCCTTGCGGTGACTCTCCTGAAGTGATGCGAGAAAGGTGATCTGCCCGAAGGTGGGTTCTACCTTTCCTGACAACAACTTCAAAGTCATACTCCATTAGTAAGAGGAACCATCTTACTAAGCGTCCCGTATTGCAAGGTTTATTGATCAAATATAACAAGGCTTGATGATCAGTGAAAAACTTGAACTTGTTGGCCAATAAATAGTGTCTAAACTTCTTCACAGCATATACCATGCCTAAGCCTTCTCGCTCAGTTGTGGTATAGTTCCTTTCAGCTGGGTTTAGTTGTCTACTAGCATATGCTATGGGTAAATCTAAATTTCCTTCACCGGTGGGTTGTGCTAGCACACATCCTATGGCATGATTGGATGCATCCACATGGACATGGAATGGTTTATTCCAATCAGGAGTGGTCAGTATTGGTGCTGTGCACAAACGTTTCTTCAGTTCATTGAAAGAATTCTCGCATTCGTCGTTCCACTCAAGATTAGACAACAAGGCTTAAAGGGGTCTAGCTATGATCGCGTACATGTGGATAAACCTACGGTAATATCCACAATGGCCCATAAAGGCTTGTACCTCTTTAACATTCCTTGGCCTTGGTAGCTCCGCTATGGCTCGTACCTTATCTTCATCTGTTGAAATTCCATTCTTACAAACAATATGACCTAAGATTTTACCTTGACGCACCATGAACACACACTTTTCTGGGTTCAGACACACTCAATATTCTCTACACTTGCTGAAGATTTGTTTGAGCTCAAGGATGTGAAATCTTCTTTCTTGGGAATGAGCACATAAATCGTCCACATACACTTCTAAGCTCTTTCGTAAGAACTCTTTGAAGACATGACACATGAGCCTTTGGAATGTTGCAGGTGCATTTGTGAGCCCGAATGGCATAACACGAAATGCAAAGATTCCCCACTCTGTGGCAAAAGCTGTTTTGTGTTGATCTTCTGGGGCAATGGCTACTTGATTGTAACCTGAAAATCCATCAAGGAAGCTATAAACTTCCTTGCCTGCAACACGCTCCAATAGGTGTTCTGTGATTGGAAGTGGATAACTATCTCTGATCGTAGCGGCATTAACTTTTTTAAGGTTAATACACACTCACAACTTCCCGTTCTTCTTGGGTACCACTACAATGGGGGACACCCATTCAGTATGCTCAATCTCATAGATGAATCCAGCTTCAATCAGCCTATCAATTTCTTCTTTTATTTTGGTTGCATATGTATCATTATATGTGTAGGGCTTCTGTTTGGTGGGCTTGGCATCAGCAGTCATGGGGATAGTATGAGAGCAAATTCTTGGATCTACCCCTTTCAAGTCTCTATAGTGCCACGCAAACACATCCCTATATTCCCTTAATAGCGCTACAAGCTCCATTTCTTCTCTTGCACTTAAATCATCTCCTATATATGTGCATCTCTCTTCGTTCTCTTCGATGGTCACTACAATCTTCTTGGTCTTTTCTTTATTATCATATGATTCTCCTATGATGGCCTCTCTCTTAGGCATTCGTACCAAAATTTTGCGGTCATCAACTTCATATTTCTTGAAGTTTACGGTACTTCAAACAATGATTCCTCCTCTTCTTGTTTCACTGCTTTTCTTTTCTTTTTCTTTTGACTACTCTCACTTCCATCCTTTGAATTTACTGTTTTAATACTTGTGAGAGGTTCTTCTTCTTTCTGGGTGAACACTCCTATATCTTCTAGATAGTGCTGCTCTGAGTTAAAGCAACTATCCATCACAATAGACTCCAGATCATCGTCATTCTCTTCTTCTTTTATGACATCACTAGGGTCACATTCTTCTACCAAGGGCTGACACATGAACACTGAGATATCATAACCCTCCTCATTGTTCTTCATTGACAACAATGTCCATGGTGGCTAAGATTTCTGGCCAGCCATGAGGCTCAAATTCCTCATCTGGAAAGATCATCGGTGTATAGGCTGGATCCTTAATTGGTCTATCTCCTGGCGAAGTTCCTTCTTCTCTTGCCTTTAAACGTTTTTCCTCTTCCTCTGCGACCTTGCACATCCACAAATGAGTATCCTCATGCAACCATGATGGATCAGGTGAACTTTCAGAATGCACAGAGATGGAATCTTCTTTCGCTTTGTGGATAGAATTCTGTAGGGGTGGTACATCTCTGAAGGAGTAATCCTTCAAGTTGACCTTGGTGGTGACCCCTAAGTGCTGTAAGTACAAGGAGTTAGTTCCCCAATCCTGTACTATTTGCAGTTGGCGTAGGAAGGGTCTTCCTAGGATCATCTCATAGACATTATTTTTCTCAAAGTCACATATAGCAAATGTATGTTCAAACTCCATACCACAAGTGGTTAGAGTTATCCCTTCAAGCAATCCTAGAGGTCTTTCAAAATGACCGTCGGCCATTTGAAACTTCATTCTAGTTGGTCTTAATGTGGGTTTGCCCCATTGCTTCCACAAGGAGGTGGTCGCAATGGCAACACCAGCACCTGAATCTATGATTGCTTTGGTTGTGTAACCTTGGTAGGTGATTGGAAGATAAGTATTACCTTCTTCACCCTCACACATGTCCCCTATTTTGTCTAGAGGTATCTCTGGTACCCTTTGCTTAGAGCCTGCTTTTGGCATATTGGACTCAAGTTCTGGGACCTGATCCTTCACATGATTCCATAACTCAGGTTTTGCTTTGAGCAGCTCTTCTACAGTGAGATGACACTGAACCTTAGTGTTCTTCACGACATCAGTGTTCCTTGGAACCATTGAGTCTTCATTTCTTACCAGTATTGTGGGAGCTCTAATCTGGAGAGATTCATATTCCCATGGGCCTGGAAAGGCAGTTCCTCTAAGGTATTAGATTCAAAATCTAACCTTTCATCTTCTTGTTGTTTTGCTTCATCTCCGTAAATAGATGGAATGTCTTGGGGAAATTGATCATGAAGATCATCAATCTCAGGAATAGGAGGGGAGTTACCCTTCTCCTTGGCCCATTTCTCTTCTTGTATTTCCTGCAAGAACTCTTGAGAGTACTGTTGAATTGAAGGAGGCATTCCAACATCCGTGGAATTAGGAACATAAGCTCCCATCGGTGGTGAGCTTCCTCTCTCAATAAGTAGTTGAGCCTATGGAGGTAAAGAAACTTGTGGTTTGTTTACCAACTGCTCTAATCTTTTAGTAACCCTTGGAAATGCAAATCTGGTTTGACAGAGTTTGTCTGATTGAACTTTTGACTAGTCTCAAGTATAGCTTGAGCTTGTTCTACCATTTTCATGCACATCTTCATTCGTTCAATCTCTAAATCCGCTCTAGGGTAACTCTTCTCTAGATTTGCAGCTGTTGGCCCTTCTTGAAGAAGAGCCTGGTAGGCCTTGAACATCATGTCCAAGCCTTCTGGGGTTGGATCTGCAAGAACAGACCCTGATTGCGGCCTATTTACAATGGGTGGTGGGGTGGGATGAGGTGGAGTGGATGGAGTTTCAGCATGCGAGGGGCTTTGAGATGCAATGTCTTCTATTTTTGTTTTCGCTTCTTTTAAGCTTTCTTCTAGTTCCGATAACTTTTTATTCCACTTGCGATTGGCCTTCTCTCTGGTATCCTTCCATGTTCTTGTTTTCCTCTTACTAGGCTCTCCTGATTCACTCGACTCTGATTGTCTGCTGGTTTATCCTGTTTTAAGGCTTGTGTCCTAATGACAGCTTGTATAGGAGCCACATTGCTACTACTTGAACTTGAATCTGCCACTAAGCCTACCACATTAATGGGTGTAATCTTGGGTGCACTGGAGGGGTTTCTTGGACAATCTCTGGGGAGATGGTCTTTGCCACAATCAGAACAAAAAGCCTATATTGTGATAGCCTGTCCTTGACTCGGAGATGGTGGGTGGGGACAGTCACGAATGAAATGGTCACCTTGACATCTGAAACAAGATCCTCTAGGGGCTTGTGGTCTCATTTGTCTCAACTGGGGCCTAGGATTCGCATTTGCGTACATGACATTGGAATATTGAGGCTCCCAATTTTGTTCCATAGGTTGTGCCTCATATTGATACGGGTAAATCTCACTATGTTCAGGTGACTCTGTGTAATAAGCATGTGGACTACCTTCATGGGAGTAGTCTGAACTATGAGCATGAGAGTCATTATCTGGTATCAATGGGGTTAGTGGGACCAATGCTCTATTTGGATTTTCCTCTCCCACGGCATACTTGACTGGAATCATGTTGGCAGGAGTTGGTGGTTGGTTTCCCAAGACTGGTTGTGGCCTATATTGTGCTTGATATTACTGTTGTGGTCGATAATATGGCTGTTGGTATTGGTTATGATATCTACCTTGTTGGAAAGGTTGCTGATAAGTTTGTCTAACAGCCTGCCTATTGTAGGGACAATCTTCAGCTGTGTGGTTCGTGTATTTTCTGTCAATAGTGCAATATGGAGCATTCCTTTCTCTAATGTTTTGGTTTTGCATTCGGCATATGTTAGCCATGTGGTCCCCTCCGTAGGTATAACATCGATTCAATGAGGTGACTCTTGGTATTTGTCTATTTTGAACTCCTAGCTTCTTGGCAACTTGCTCAACTATCTCATCTATTTCCGTGGAGATTTTCGAAGTATGACTAGTAGAACTATCAGAATCCTTATAGAGTTTGGACAATCCTAACTCCTCACCCAAGTTATCTTCTATGTCAATGCACGTCCGCACACACTCTTCTATGGATCTAGGCTCTTTCAAGTACACATATGATCTTAACTTTGTGCTCAGTAAGCCATCTAAGAACAAAGCCACTTGTTTGGCTGGTGTGGGTAACTCTGGAGTAGGGCATCTTTCTAGGTACTGTCTGAACCTTCTACCTGCTAGTCACACTGTTTCTTGGGGTGTCTGCTTGAAACTGTGGATCAAGGATGATGTATTATGCCTGATACCACTCTTGGAAAATTCTACAATGAATTCATCTAGCAGTTGACCTATGTCGTGATAGTTGCGACTACTCAGTGGTTGAAACCAAGCTAAGGCCGTGCCCTTAAGAGTCAGACCAAATGCCTCGTACTGGGTGAACAAATCCTCAACCTGTTCAGCTCTTAACACTTGTTTGAACTCGGCCACATGATCATAAGGATCTCCTGACCCGTCAAAATAATTCTTCATTGCCTTGATCACTTGAGTGGGTCTAAGGGTTCTTGGGTGCTCTCGGGGTCTAGGCAATGGAAAATCATGTTCATCTCTTTGTTGCCTATGTGCTTGATGTCTCTCTCTTTCAGGTCTTTCATTTTCAAATCCTGCTTTATTTCTGCCCACCGTGTGTGCAAAACTTACCTCAGTTCTCTCTCTAATTCTTTCTCTCTGAGCCTCATGAGCTTGGGATGATCCTACTCCTTGGAGGCCATGGGAAACATTGGATCTTGGTGGGGGGAAAATCAATTCATTCTTCCAAGTATATGCATGTCTATCATGTTCTGTTACCAAGAAAATTTTCTTTGACGTGTTATCCAGGTAGACAACTTTGCCTGGTGTCTCAGGATCTTTGAATTCATAGATGATAACTATGCCCAATTGGCTAGGTTGATCTGGCTTGAATCTCCAAAAGGCTTCCTCTGTTTCTCTATTCAAAAATAGTTCTATGCTTTTGTTGTCTTGAGGGATCCAGTCCGGAGTGATCACTTGGGTCAAAACTGACTTACCTCTAGGAGTCTGGGGTCCTTGTCCTACATTTCCTTGTTCTAGGTCTCCTATTTCATTCTCAGGAATGACATTTCCAAACTCATCAGTCCTATCTGGTAGGTTGGTGACCACATACATGGTTCCTTCCTTATCAATGTATGAACCCTCTTCGAACTTGACCACCGGGTGTTCAAGTCCAAAGGATTGATCTGGATTTTTGAGTTGGACCACTGATCGCCTCAAACCATCCTCATAGATGCGAGCACCTAATTGGTTAGTCCGAATATATTCCAACTGTGTCTTATAGGGACCTTCTGGTGTTTGTAGATGGGCAGTCCCTGAGCCACCTACAGGTTTTCCCATGCTAAAAGACATTTCTGAATCACTTGTGTATGAACTTAGTAAAAGATGACCGCTTAGTTGTTGTGCCCAAGACTTGGATGTATGGTTGACACTAGCCTCAGAAGACTTTGTACCTTGAGAATCGTGTTCACAAAATCGTGTTTTCACAAAATCATGTTTTGAAAATCGCGATTTTGAGCTGAAAATCGTGTTTTGAAAATCGCGATTTTGAGCACAGAATTGTGTTTTTGAAAATCGCGATGTTGAGCACAGAATCATGTTTTTGAAAATCGCGATATTGAGCACAAAATCGTGTTTTTGAAAATCGCGATGTTGAGCACAAAATCGTGTTTTTGAAAATCGCGATGTTGAGCACAAAATCGTGTTTTTGAAAATCGCATTGTTGAGCACAAAATCGTGTTTTTGAAAATCACGATTTTGTCTACAGAGAATCGTCTTTTCATAAAATCGTGTTTTAGAGCATCGTATTTTCTCAAAATCGTGTTTTTTTTGCTGAAATTCGTGATTTTTTGAAAATCGTGTTTTTGCTGAAAATCGTGATTTGTGAGAATCGCGATTTTGAGCAGAGAATTGTGTTTTTTGAAAATCACAATTTTGAGCAAAAAATCGTGTCTACACAGAATTGCCTTTTTTCACAAAATCGTGTTTTTACTGAAAATCGTGATTTTTTGATAATCGCGATTTTGAGTAGAGAATTGTGTTTCCTCAAAATCGTGTTTTTTGTCTGAAAATCGTGATTTGTGAGAATCGTGATTTTGAGCACAATCACAGAATCGCGATTCTGAGAATGACCACAGAATCGTGATTCTTTCAGTCAACTTTTAGGCGGGAAAACAGAAAATCGTGATTTTTCAAAAAATTTTGAATTTTCACAGAATCGCGATTTTCATCACAGAATCGCGTTTTTTGGTGGGAAATTCAAATTTCTGAGCGCCGGCTATGGCGAGCTCCGTATGAGCAGAAAATCATGAAAAAAAACACAACGCTCGCTCTCCCTTGCACCTCCTAACTCCTTCCCACACAATAATGCATGAAAAATGGTATGAAAATGGTGAAAATGCACTAAAAAACAAGAAATTTCTATGAAGAAGAAGATGGAATAAGGTGGAGATGATGATGATGATGAAGATGAAGAGGAAAAAACTGAAAATGAATTGAAATGACAATTTTTTTTACCTTCCAACGTCGCAAATCTACGATCTTACCATCACAACGCTCGTCCTCGAAGCTCTCTCCCCGACAACGGCGCCAAAATTTGGTGTAGCTCAAGCGTAAGCACCACCTCCTTTACTTGTCAATCCGCGGAGACGTGAGGACCGGTATGAAGACCACGAGCAAGTGAAGGCACAAGTGCGTGAGTGAAAGCACACAAACATGCACACACATACACACACACGTGCACAAAGTAAGATCAAAGAGAGGAACAATGGGAAGCTTAGATTGCAAAAGAGTGCTCTTACAAAGGCTCTATTCTCTAACAAGCTAACCTCAAAAATGAGCTCTCTAGCTCTTTTTATAGTTTTTTGACTAGTTTTGGCCCTGTCCAGACCTAGTGTCCGTCCTAGTTAAAAATTAGGTTCCAGGGCTTATTTGAGGGCTCAAACGAAGTCTAAAAATTATGAAAATTGGTACGATGGTACTTCTAATACTCCTCAAGCTTGAGGACTCCTCGGCTTGAACAAAATGGAGTTATAAAAATAGATAATGGTATTTACAATGGTTTTTAGTGATGGAAATCACTATTTTTGTAGGGGATTCATCTGAAAATTTGACATACACTTCATGGAGCTCCCTACTTGCTCCCTTTCCTTGTGTGTCCACCTTTTGATGTGCTTCCATGCTTTGTCCTTGACTTTGAGCTTCAACAAACGATCATGTCATAAAGAGCTGTGCAAAATTGGTTGCTATAAATTCCTCCATCCCAAAACATGGTTCAGTTCGAGCTACTCAGAAATTGCATCTTGTTTATAGTGATGTATGTGCTCCTATGCAGATACCTTCTTTTAGGAGCTATCTTTACTTCGTGACTTTTATCGATGATTTTTCTAGGCATGCATGGGTATATCCATTGAAAGAAAAGTTCGAAGTGTTTATGTGCTTCAAATAGTTTCTCATTTTGGCTAACAATCTATCACCATGCAAAATGGGCACCCTCTGCTCTGATCGATGGGGAGAATATATGTCTTTTGGCTTTAATGCATTTCTGGCTGAACATGGGATAAAACATCAGTGTACAAAGCCATATACACCTCAACAGAATGGATTTGTTGAATGAAAGAACATGTCACTCATGGAGATGGTGAGGTGTATGATCAAGAGTTAGCCTTTACAACATAGTTTCTACCTTGAGGTCGTTATGTGTGTAGCATATGTACCTACTAAAGCATTGCACTCTATCACTCCATATGAAGCTTGCCATGGTCATAAGCCATCTGTTACTCACCTATGAGTTTTTGGTTGTTTGGCATATGCATTATGTTGGAGCAAGGCAATCAACAATTGATCATTACATGAAGCTTACGAGTGAAGACTTGAAGAAAATATTGAAGCCTAAAAGCATGAAGTGAAGTGGAGGTTCAAAAAGAGATGTTCTATATACACATGTACATTAGCTTTGTAAATACTTCACAAATACTTTGAAGTAATGATGAATCCACACTCATATGTATATATACACTTGTATATAGTTGTGATACATATGAGAGATGAAATATAGATGAGATATAGAAGACTAGATCACAAGTTGAGTGAGATATATCCATTAGATGTATTTCTGTTAAGATAGAAGATGTTTTTGAAGAAGTAGCACCTCAATGTTTTCCATCTCTCTCCTTTTGTGCTCAATCATTTGAGAAATCCTTTCGTGTGTGTCTAAGTCTATAGTTAATGCCTCTATGGTCAAGTTTTGAGAGTTCAATTGTAATCAGGCTGAGAGAATTTTATGTAGGAACATTCATATGTGAACAGGTGTTGAGTGACTACTGAAACAAGCGCAATCTCGATGGTCAAAGAATTGATTAGATCTCAGACTATAGTGTAAGCATTAAAAACTAAATTTAGAAGGTAAGCAAATTATGTCTAAAAGCATTTGATAAAGCGGGGTCTAGTTTTGTGAGCACCACACACTTAAAGTTGCATATGTAAAAATCGCTTGCAAAGAAAGTCTGTTTCATACATAGGTTTACTTATTGAAGTAAATCTGAAGTTCTGTGGATTCTTTTGAAGAATTTTCACTTGGAATAGTTGCGGAAATATTAGGATAGTATTTTATCAAAGTTTCATAAGAAACTTTAATCATTTCATAATTCAATGAATGCATTTTGTGAAGCAGACTTTTTTGAGTATACTCATAACTTAGAGAAGTGTTGATTGTTCATAATTTGGCAAAGGTTTTCCAAAATTGAAGAAAGGTTTGAGTTATGCTTGATATAGAGGTGTTCTAAATTCAAGTATAGCTTTTCTTTTGGAGATTAATCTTCTCCATCAGTGGTATCAAAGCTGATTTGGTAAAAGTTGAAGGAAAGGAAGACCCCGACTATTGCAAACATACAAAATTCAACATTTGAAGATTGAAAAGCACAAAGTGTGAAGGAAATGCTGAAGGGAGACACACGAGAGCAATCAAAAGGATCAAAAGGAGTAAATTTTGAAGTAAAGATACATTCATTACTCATAAGTTTGAAGATTTGTTAGTCTAGGTGAAGAAAGAATGGGAGATTGTCTCTGAATTGAGAAGTTGGACAGAGAGAACTATCCAGCTTGGTCTATGAGAATGGAAGCTCATCTTATGAGCAAAGATATGATAGGATATATTACAGGAGAAGAAGAAAAGCCAGAATTCAAAGATCCTAGTGTTCCTACTAGGGAGAAACTTACAGACTTAAAGGTTTGGATGAAGAAGGATGCTCAAACAAGGAGCATTATCTATATGGTAGTGAATGATTACTTGCTTCCTCACATTAGAGGACTTGAAAGTGCAATTGATATATGGAATGCTTTGGAGGATCATTTTTAGAATACAAAAAAATCAAGAAAGGCATCACCATGGATTGAATTCACCACATTCAAGAAGAAAGCCTCACATTATGTGACAAAGATGAAAGACATTGCTGATTCTTTAGGTGTAGTTGATGAAGACATTGAAGAAGATAAATTGGTAAGACAAATTCTCACAGGTCTAAGAGGAGATGAGAAGTGGAAGCCTTTCATCTTGTCAACTGAACTTTCATTAGATCATTTCAGTCCTAATTTGAATCAATTGTTAGGACATATGCTAACTTTTGAGAATGATATCAAAGGAGATGTTGATAAGAGTAGAGGTCAAGCAATGTATTCCAAGGATAAGAAGAAGGCTAGCAAAGGAAAGCAACAATCAGTTGAAGATGAAGGTACTCCAAGCCAAGCAAACTTCCTAAGAGGAAGAGGAAGTGGCAGAAGTAGAGGAAGAGGCAAAAACAACAAGGATATTGTCAAAGCTTGTTTGATATGTGGTAAGACTAATCATCTAGCTCATGAATGTTGGCATAACAATCAAAGTATTAGCAGCTTTAATCAGAATTATAATCATAGAGGAAGAGGTGGAAGGAATCAAAGAGGAAGTTTCAGAGGTAGAGGTAGTAGATGCTTCTTTGGAAGAAATGGTGGAAGAAACTTTCAAATTCAGTCCTACAACATTACCTACTATAATTATGCATCATATCAGAAGGAAGATTCAACCCTAATCGTGAATGCAACATGTGAAGTTCCAAGTGAAGACCAAAGAGTGTTTTTCATTGATTCAGGATGTAGCAATCATCTGAGTGGTAACATTGCTTTAATGACTGATTTGGAGAATAAAGTGATTAATCATACAGTTCAAATAGGTGACAATACAAAGCACAAGGTGAAGTCTATTGGATCAGTGAAGGCAAAAGAAAGAAGTACTCTTTTGAGTAACGTTTTGTATGTTCCTAAAATTCCAAAGAATTTGATTAGTGTAGGACAAATTGTGGAAAAAGGATATGAGGTGAGGTTCACTAATGATGGAGTTTATGTTGAAGACCCTAATCAAGGGTATAAGCAAATTGTTACAGGAAAGAAAGAAGGAAGGCTTTTCACATTGAAGGTACAAGGTAATGTTGGACATGCCTTGTTCACGTATAGAGAACAAAAGATATTTGAGTTGGATCTTTGGCACAAAAGGCTTGGACTCTTCAATGAAAGAGGTATCAAAGAGATTATTCATAATGGTTCAGTACTTGGATTACCTAATGTTGCAGGTCAACACATGACATATAGATGTGAAGCATGTCAATTAGGTAAGGCTCATAAGCAATCATATAACAAACAAGGTTTCATTTATTCAAAAAGACTTGAATTGGTACATACAAATGTGTGGGGTCCTTCAAAGGACTTTAGCATAAATGGTTCAAGATACTATGTCATTTATGTTGATGATGCTACTAGATGGATCACTATTTATGTGATCAAAGATAAGTCAGAAGTGTTTAGAACATTTAAACACTATCATGTATATGCAAAAGGGGTTACAAGACAAAAATTGAAGATATTGAGGTCAAATGGAGGGGGAGAGTATTTTTCAAATGAATTCAGTGATTTTTTGTGGAATGCAAGAATAAAGAGAGAAGTTACTTGTAGGTACTCTCCTCAACAAAATGGTGTAGCAGAAAGGAGAAATAGAACTCTTCTTGAATTTGCAAGGTCAATGTTGAAAGAGAAGAATTGCCCTAACTATTTATGGGCTGAGGCTATAAATACAACCACATACTTGGTTAATAGGCTACCATGTAAAGCTTTGCAGGGTATGACACCATATGAAGCTTGGTGGGGTAAGAGACCTACATTAGATCATTGCAAATCATTTGGTTGTTTAGCCTATGCTTATGTTCCTTCTCAATTAAGGCATAAATTAGAACCAAAGGCTGAAAAATATGTGTTCATTGGTTATGATGACAAGCAATTGGGATACGGGTTGTGGAATCCATCCACAAAGCAATTCCTTCTGCCAAAGGATGTTACATTTGATGAGCAAGGTACTTGGTATACAGGTACAAATAGGGATTATGTAGGTCTTGAAGAAGCATTGAGTCAAAAAAATGGTAAATCAAAGGTTCAAATATTTGATGAAAAAGAGAATGTTGAAGCTCCAATTGATGGTGAAGAAATGCCAAGATTTGATCCAGAATATGATGAACCAGAAACCAAGGAGTGGAGAATTCAGAAGATCATCAAGGAACAAAAGGCAACCCATAAGGTATAGCTATGATACTTCATTCTTGACTAGTAAAGATTATTCTTACATGATAAAGACAGATGGAGATCCTTCTACATATGATGAGGCAAAAGGAAAGGAGAATTCGGAGAAAGCTATGAAGGAAGAATATTATGCACTCATTGAGAATGAGACTTGGGACTTAGTGCCAAAACCAAATAATCAGAAAGTGATAGGATGCAAATGGGTCTACAAAACAAAAAGGTATGCAGATGGAAGTGTGTCTAGGTACAAAGCTTGACTTGTTGTAAAAGGATATGCACAAACACATGGTGTGGACTATGATGAAACATATAGTCCTAATGCAAAGATGACAACCATAAGAACTCTCATAGCTATTGCTGCATGCAAAGGTTGGAAATTGTCTCAATTAGATGTGAAGAATGCATTTTTAAATGGTTATATTTCATATGAAGTTTACATGGAACAAGCAGATGGTTTTAAAGATCAAGTTTATCTAGATCATGTGTGTAAGCTCTAGAGAGCTTTGTATGGCTTGAAGCAAGCCCCAAGGGCATGGAATTACAGGCTTGTGAAGTTCTTGAAGGAACTTGGTTTCCAAGCCTCAAAAGCAGATAGTAGCTTGCTAGTCAAAGCAAGTGAGGATGGATGTATTTATGTTTGTATTTATGTTGATGACATAATACTTACAGGTTCAGATGACAAATGCATACAAATGCTTAAGAAGCAGATGGAGAAGGAATTCAAGATCAGTGACTTGGGAAATTTGTCATGTTTCTTGGGAATAGAGATTTCATATACTCAACATGGAGTATATGTGACTCAAGAAAGGTATTTGAAGAATTTGCTAATCAAGTTTAAAATGGAAGATTGCAGGATAGCACCAACTCCAATGGAAGTGAATCAAAAATTGAGTAGATATGGAGGAGAAGAATTCAAAGATATGAAGCTTTATCAGAGTTTAGTGGGTAGCTTGATTTATGCTACATTAACAAGGCCTGATTTGTCATATGCAGATGGAGTTCTATCTCAATTCATGCATTGTCCTAGAAAGGAACATTGGATTGCAGGTCAAAGGGTTCTTAGGTATATCAATGGCACACTTAAAGAAGGTTTGTATTCTGGGTTTACTTCATATACAAGAATCAAGATATATAGTGATGTAGATTTGGCAGGTAACTCTGATGATAGAAGATCAACACATGGGTATTTGTGTCATGTGGAAGATAAGTTAATTTCATGGTGTTCTAAGAAGAAACATACAGTTGCTTTGTCATCTACCAAAGTAGACTATAAAGGTATGGTAGAAGCTGCAAAGGAATTCATATGTCTAAAAATTATCATGAAGAGTTTTGATATTATTTAGAGTACTCCTATCATTTGTGGAGATAACATGAGTTCTTTGTATTTGGCAGCTAATCTTGTGTTTCATGTCAGAACCAAACATATTGAGATTCAATATCATTTTCTGAGAGAGAAGGTTGTTGATAAAGAAATAGAAACCATGCATACTCCTACAAAGGATCAACTTGCAGATATGTTAACAAAGAGCTTGGATGGACCCAAATTGCAGAGGTTTAAAGATATGGCAGGGTTAAAGAAGATGCAGGTAATCACAATTGATGATTGAGGGGGAGTTGTTGAAGCAATACAATCAACAATTAATTACATGAATCTTAGGAGTGAAGACTTGAAGAAAAGATTGAAGCCTAAGAGCATGAAGTGAAGTGGAGGTTTAGAAAGAGATGTTCTATA